>JANRGV010000051.1:59966409-59985773 GCA_024734035.1 Alethe castanea | reverse complement strand
GCAGGAAATTTATTTTTTACTTCAAAATGAAAATTAGGAACTATTGAAGAATATAAATTAATTTAGAGAGTTAAAAAATACAATGAAATAAAAACAAAAGTTTACAGAATTTCCATGGTGCATAATATGAAATATTTCTTGTTTTGTGTTATGAGCATAAGACTGTCCTTCAAAGTAATATTGTGCACATTCTTCTGTCGAAAATTTCTTTTCTGGTTTGCTTCTTTAAAAAAAATTTTCAAGGAAATGGTTCTAGACTACTTTGTAATGATTAAGACAATTTATATTAATATTGATGAATAGATAACATTACAACATAATTTAACTTTACAAAAGAGCACATTCATTTTTCAGTGCTTCCTAATATTCTATTTTGAGGGCATAACAATTTTGGAAATTTCAGGTCAGGTACTCCACTAAGGAGATAATTTTCCCCTCATTTTTGGTCACCATAACTCCCCTATTTCAAAGTACTTTTAGTAACAGAAACTAGGGTGAACGGCCCTCACATGGAGAAAGGAAAAGTTTATCTTTAAAAAACATAAATCACATTGTTATGCTGTTTAAACCACAAGATGTTTTACACACAGGCTATCATGGCTTAACATAAAAGCATCCTCCCTTTTCATGCAAAATCAGCTTAATTATGATTAATAAAGTCAACACTTAGGATCTGAAGTCTACTGTGAAACATACTGACTTACACACTCCTGCTGAAGAGCCACTTGCTCTTGGCCTTATGAATATCTGCCATTTTGCTGCCTTATGACTCATTGCACTTGTGCATCCATTCCTGACACCTACTCACACTCTCAGGTTACTTACAAGCCTACATAAAATTTAAAGATTATTATGGGCACTTAATTGTACATGAAATCTAATTCCAACAAGAAGGCTTTAGAAAAGAAATTTTTCATTGTCCAAGTGGGACAGACACAGAATTTAATTTTGTCCCAGGAAGATTCTGAGGTTAAAGTATTACATTTTTATGCCTAGGAAAGAGCTATGTAACGTTATTTTTAGTTCTTTTTATGACTCCCTCTGAGTCTTGTATGGCTTGACTGAAGATAACTAAGGGAGCTTTGATTTTCAAGTGGAAGGGTACAAAATTAGTCCCTATACTGTTTTTTAATTCTCTAACATAATTATTATGATTCAACATTTGAATTGTGGTAATCTGTAGAGTCCCGAACCAGGGATTAGGCTGAACATATTTTAAGAATAGATAGTCTTTCTTCCCGCAGTGGCTAAAAAATATTTTACTCACATTTAAGATGATCAATATAAATAATTTTTAATTTAGCTGTGTGTTAATAGTGTTATCATTCAGATTCATATAGATCCTTTTATGGTATCTAATTGAAAAACATAGCTCGCAGTTAAAGATGGGAAGCTGTATTTGGTTACTTTTCGTTTTCTCTGTGGTCTGTCTTCTTTGCTGTGGTGCATTTCATCACATTATGGACAAAGGACTAGAAAAATCAAGCTTAAAATTTCGTGTTACTTCTCAAAATTGGTCATTCTGTCTGTCTGTCGTGGTTTGACATTGTGCCCTGCAGTGGATCTGTTGGAGAAGGCTGGAATTGACTGTGTTCAATACCAGACAGCACCATAGTCCCCTCATAGCAGACAAATCCTTGCCATTTATACTCAATGCAGGTAACACGCTGTTGATTTCTTCCTGTAAATTATCCAAAACTATGAAAACTACCCATATACTATTGGCTATGCTGGCAATAGACCTAGCAATGCTGTCTACTTGGTTTTGGTCTCTGACTTTTCATCCTACTTCCCTTTCCCATGAAGGTATCTTCACTCCCTCTTTGCCTTCAGAAAAGAGAAAAAAACAATGGAGATTATCAACAAGGACAGGGAAGCCATGCACATTATTAAAGAATGAAACATGAGATTAAACTCTCTTGAGCACTGAATTTGGATTTTCTGTTGTATTGGTTGCAACAGCAAGCTGTATATGTCTATGGGGAAATATATTTAAGAAGGGGCAAAGTGTTGTACAGCAGTGTGTTTCTTGAGGGGGAAAAAAAAAAGGATGAGAAATGACCCTGCAAACCTCAAGGTCAGTGAGGGAGGGAAGGAGCTACTACAGGCACAGAAGCAGGGATTCCCCTGCAGTCCACGGAGGAGAACAAAGAATCATTGAAGTTGGAAAAGACTTCTAAGATGGTTAACTATTAACCTAACACTGTCAGGTCCACCCTTAAACCATGTCCACAAGCACCACATCTCTAAATGTTTAATCAATTCCACAAGCAGCAATCCCACTACTTCCCTGTGTAGACCATTTCAATACTTGACCATCCTTTCTGTGAAGAAACTTTTCCTTAATGTCCAATCTAAACCTTCCCTGGCACAACAATCTTTTTAAAGATTTTTTTATCTCTGTCTACATACCTCCCCTGTCCTCTCACTAGCTCAACTTGTAGCACTGTAGATTTTACTTCTATATTCAATTATTCATCCCTTTCCTTTGGTTTTTTTTTCCCAATTCCCACCAGTGTTTCTCACCTTCTTCTCAACACTTTGTACTTGTCCTTTGATCCTTTTACTACAAACATCTTGACTGTCTTTCTATTTTTCTACTTATTTCTTCTTTCTCACCTCTGTTTGCAGTTGTATCACACCTCTTTTCACTTGTCCCAGCTCATAATTCTGTCTTCTCATTTTCTTTCCTTTTTTTTTTTTTAATCATTCATTTGGTGTAACCAAGAATTGAATACATGAAAGGATTAAAGCTGAAGTGCATTGGATTTTAGGAGACTTTTTGCAACCATCTGCTTTTCTGATAATTAATGTGAAGCTCTTTCCATCAGCTTTCCCTGTTTTATTTCATCTCTGAATTTAGTCTTTCTGTGGACCGGGTGAAAAGTAATTTAGACATCTCTCTTCCTTTTTCACAACAAAAAGGGAGGGAGGGGAAAAAAAGGATAGTGCTGGTAGGTTCATACTCCTATTTCAATGTAAGGAACCAGATTATTAACCTGACAGAATTTAGGAATCCATAATGAAAGCAAAATAAATCTCTCTCCTCACAATATAAACACCCTTCTTTTTTATGGTTTTTTATTTTTCAATAAAAACACATTTGATAGACTGCCGTATGAACTGCCCTGTTCTTGTGTTCTTTTGCTCTGTTTCAGCAGGTGCTAGCTAGTCTTTTTTTGTGGATATAAATTAAACAGGAGCTGTTTAGGGAGCAGCTCTGGAGAGTGAACACTTTTTTTCCTACGTGTATGCATGCATGCCTTTAAGAGAATCAAGTGAAGAGAAACACACAGGGAGAGCAGAAAGAGAAAAGGGTAAGACATATGAAACTGGTTCCCTAATACATAGGTTATAACATACGCTATACACTGTTTTACAAAATTTGATTATCTGTAATGTGCTCCAATCCCTCATGCCAACGATAATCAAGTATATATTATCCAAATTGATGATACAAATGGAGTTATAAAACTTGAAGTAGTTGATGATCTGCCTTATGGATTGTGCTTTAGTAGCTATGAAAAACTGTAGAAGATACTATAATGTGTGTAGAACTGGACAGCTAAAATAAAAGTAATTTCAAATAGATATTAAACAGACTTTTTATTGGAACTTGCTTATGATTACTTAAAATTCCTTGTTTGCTTGTTATAGCTTTAACTTCTAGCTATTTAAAATAGTAATTGCTAATAATAGTACCCCAGAGCAAGGTGGTTTGAAATATCAAAACAGACTGAAGAGAACACCTCAGGCATGGTCCAGGAAAGCCTCTTATAGATGGATATCTAACCCTGAGAACCAGAGAACATTTTCTATGTTGCCTTGATATTTCTATAGGTGTTTGCTTCCCAAGAACACGAAAGCTAGAAAATACATTTCAAAGCTGTATGGCTTCCTGAGCATCAGTTTTATGGGAATGTATATAAATTGCATATAGAAAAGATGTTAAAAAAAATCCCAGATGTATGAATAAAATAAATAGATTATAATAAATAAATAGATGTCAAATAAAATAATTTAAACTGATTACATAGGATATAACCCTACAAAGCTAACCTAAAACTCCCGAAGAGCTAGGAGCTGTACAATTTTCTGTCTTTTATTCTGAGCACTTCTATACCACAGTGCTAAGAAGGAGCAAAAACTTATTAAGTAAAAAAACCTCAGCATTCTGAATGAACTTTACACCCTCTTTGCCTAAATTAAAATGAATTAAGCTGTGAACAGTGATGGAAAAGACTTTATTACTTTACTCCTTTTCATATTTTTCATAGAGAAGAAGCAATGAAATTGTAAGTTACATAACCATTTACAGAAACTACAAGTGACCCAATAAGCTGATGGTTAAGTAAATGTGATATATCCCCCATATTACTGCTTCATAAAAATCAAAGTAATAGCAATAATAATGTAATATGATATTAAAAAGTAGCAGGGATTAGTTCCCTTAGACTTCTCCTGTGTTCTGGAGCACTTGATCTTTCATTTTCTTGTGCTTTGCCGTGGGGCTATTAGTCCTTGAAAGTGTTCTTTCTGAATATAAAGGAAGCTGTAGTCCTTATGAAATCAACACTAGACTTTGGGTATTTTCCAAAATTAGTGTTTCTTGCAGCACACTTCAGATTTCCTTACTACACTATTTTGACTCTGGTATATTCCTGGTAGTGTTGTTGGAGAAACTGGTTTATAGACTACACAGGACACCCGAAATGTGGCAGTCCTTAAAAACTCCTCTACTACACCCTAATGACTGGATTCAAGAATACTTCTATTTGGAATTGTCCTAACAGATATTCACATTACTCTGTATTGTAACTGAGTTTATTACAATTACTCTTCCTGGCTGTACCTCAGTTGTTACTTGCCCAGGTCACTTTACCACCCAATATCTGAAGCCAGAACAGCCAAGAGTAAAATTTGTGAATAAGCAGTGGTGCTGCTGGAACTGATATTCTTGTTGATGCATCTGGGCCAAAGTCTAATACCAATGTGTTTTGCAAACCCAGGAAACATTTCCGTAGTTGTAAATTCCATGCAACCGTGGGATTAAATTTTTAGTCCCTGGACTGCAATGCTAGCACATCCCATGGGGAAAGTCAATTACTGTCAGATTCACATGATTCTTTCAGAAGTCCATTGCTTCCAGTCTCTGTGCACTGACCAACCTCTTCTCTGATGACACATTAGAAAAAAGTTCGGAGCATTCAGGGTATTTGAACCATGTTGAGATTGTGCTGTGTACCCTTTCAGAACCTTATTCAACCCTTCCTACTCTTTCTGACCCATTTCTCAATGCATCATCTCCAACCTCACCCCAGCTGCACCTGAACATAGCAACAAACACAGGCACAGTGTAGATCTGATATTTTGGAACAACTTACCATTTATTACTTTTCCTTCCATAAGCCACTCCTTTTTCTATATACCGGAGATATTTCTTTTCAGGCATCTGCAGTCTGCAATTAGCAAGCAAACATTTCCCTGAAGGCTGCAAGGGGGAAAAAAATCATGAGGAAGCTGCCTAACTGGTACCTATATTGCTACCTACACTTCCACACACTTCTCTCTTCCTGAGAGGCAAGCCTCTTCAAGACAAAAAGAGAAAAGACTGCCCAAATATTCAAATCCTTACTTGTAACTGCGTAAGTATAACCCCAGAGAGCACCTGTATATCACACAGCTATACTCACTCACTCACTCACTCACTCACTCACTCACTCACTCCACTCATGGTGAGACAGGGAAGACAATCAGAAAAATTAGAAAACTTGTGGGTTGAGATATGAAGGTTTTGATAATTTAAGTAAAATATAGTAACAACATTTGTGATGATAGTAAAAATTGTAAAGGAAAGGAAAACAGCAAAAATAGAGAGAAATAAAAGCAAAGATAAAACAAGTGATGCAAATAGAAAACAATTGCTCACCACCAACAAATTGATGCCCAGACTGTTGTGGAACAGCAGCCCCACAACAAGTTTTTCCCTAGTTTGTATGCTGAGCATGCCATATTGTTATGGAATATTCCTTAGGCCTGTTTTGCTCAGCTGTCCTGGCTGTGTCCCCTTCCAGTTTCTTGGGCACTTCCAGCCCCTCTGCTGGCAGGTCAGAGGGAGAAGCTGTAACGTCCTTGACTTAGGGCAAACTCTGCTCAACCACAACTAAAACATCAATGTGTTATCAACATTATTCTCATCCTAAATACAAAACACAGTGCAATATCACCTACTAGGAAGAAAATTAACTATCCCAGACATAACCAGGGCAGTAATATAGGTGCTATGCATGAGGATGACTCATAAATCGTTGTATTCTGGGCAAATTCCCTCCAGATGTTTGCATTGTTAAGCCAGTCCCCCAGTGTGATCTGACAGATCAGAATCACAGGAAATGGTGACAGAAGTTGTTTTGGGAATAAGTAGCATTTTTCTTTATATGTAGAGAATTTCTTATTTCAGTAAGTCTTTTATAGACTGTTTCGGGAAATAATTATTATTTTTTTTTTCTTTTTTATATTTAGAAATACTTGCTTTCAACTTTTCTTGTTTTTGAAAGAAAAATTCAGGCTGTTCAAATAAATTGATATTTTCTAGAAGAAAAAAGAATTGGTGTAATAATTTGGTTTCATTCAGAAACTTGTATGTGCGAAATTCTTTCTGTTGAAAATAAATTCAAAAGTTTAAATTATATTCATATGGAATACTGTTCTTAGATGTATTACTAATTTATCGCCAATTTAGTACTGAATTACCCTTAATATCCTGACACGTCTCCACAGACATTTTGAAATTACTGTTCATTTTAATGCTTTATTTTGAATATTATCATACGGAAATACCTGCATTGTTCCAGAAATGCATAGCGCAATTTTTTTTTGTTACTGTGTATCCACAGCACTTTTCTTTTGCTCTTAGTATGTAGGTGCAAAACCAAAATGTGTGATGTTTCCTACCATTATACATTTCCTAGGTATTTTTGAGAGAAAAGTAAACATACTGAATGCTAGTCTTACTGACTGTGGGAAAAAAACCCTATAAAATATTCTTTCCACAGCAATTTCTCAATAACCCCAGACAACACCTTTCCAAAATTTAATCTGGCGACACAGTTATGCTCAAAATATTGCTACAAGTCAAAGTGAAAATGCAGCTTAAATAAAGCCACGAATTTTTGTTAGCCTGCTTTAGTGTTTTAGAAGCATAGTATGTCAAACTGTCTCATTAATATACAAAGTTCCTTAATCATAAATTATTATACAAAATAATTTTTCATAGTGATTATCTTTTTTCCTGTGTTATGCCTATTGTTTCTGTGGATCCTAAAGCTGTCTCTCTTGCCTGCCTCAAACAGAATGTGCTTGCTGACAGATTTATTGCACTTTGAGGTCTCCTCGCAAATATGATATGATGTTTTCAAGGTTGGATGAAGGTTTGGTCTGTCCTCTTCAGTGGTGGCATTATCTTGGATTTATTTTTACACTTAATTTTATATCACTCTCCTTCCTTTTCATTCATTCCTACCTGAAGTTTAGAAGCTGTTCAACAGCCTCTTCCAGCCTCATTTGCCAGAAAAGTCTCTTGGATTTTGCATAGTAATGATTTTAAGTGTGAGACCTTTATCAAATGTGTTCCAAGGGCTGCTTTGACAGACTTTCACTGACACAAACTTGAAAGTTGAAATTCGCACAAACTTGCAGAATATATTTATTTTGGCAATGGAATTGAATTCTAATACTCAGATATCAGCAGGCATACAGCATGCACTTCCAGGTGTCAGACTGCATGAAAAGTCATTCTTCTAGAAAATTTATATGGAACCCTTTGTACTGTCAGGTAATGGGGTTTAATTCCTTTCTTGGTCCTTCTAATTTTGGAATTAAATTGAAAAATTTTTAAAAAAGAATTTAAAAAAGCGTATTGATAAGGAAATGACTTTGAGTTCAAGCAACCAAGGTTTTTAGTTTTTAAACTCAAACTGGTTTTTGCCCAGTACCAAGAGGGAATGTTGGATGGAAGCCACTTCTTCTAATGAACATGAGTCAGCAATAAGGCTGATCCTTTCTCCATCATCCATGTTAAATTATGCCATGGTTTCCAAGAGATCTTTCCCAGCTTCTGGGAACTGCTAAGATTTCTCCAAGTCTTTTTCACAATAATTGTTCTTCATATAAGGTAGATTATGTGATGACAGCAGGAAGACTGAATGCATGTCCTGAGTGTCTCATTTTTTTAAAAGAAGACTTTTAGGCTTCTCAGATGCATGAGAAGTTAATCAAAACTGTAGATTTCAGATTCTTTGTCTTAAAATTCAAATAAAAAGGTAATTGGCTGAATGGTTGTCATGGGGAAAATACGTAACAAAATTAGTGAGTTGTACAGATATATGGTTTTCTCCTCATAAAATATGTTGTGTTCAAAGTTAAATTAACCACCCCATTCACTCTGAGACAATGATACAACGACTGTAGACTGTCTGAATTTGTTTATGGATTGCCTTCAGCCACTATCCAAAATTCTGAGTGATATAATGTGTGCTGTTTATGGTGTGAATGTTTGTATTCAGCTAAAGAGGTCTTTGCTTATATGACCTGCAGTTACCTTTACAAATTTTGGTAACAAATGATCCTGCCTGTGCTGCTTTCCCAGTACATGTTCTGGCTGCTCCAGCTTGATTGCAGGGTTTAGTTTTAAACAAGAAGTCTCTTTAGTAATTTGCTACACTCCATAACACATTGTTTGGCATCTGTTACCTTCCCACATTATTAAAGCAGGTTGTTGTACATTACCCCAGCTTAAATAAATATGTCACATTACAAAGAAAAATCTGTACTTAGATTGAAACATTAAAGCTATGTTTGCTATAGAATTACAAAATATAGTCCTAAAGTGTTGTGGGAAAAAAGCATCCACACAGTGGGGCTACTCTGGGGATGAATGCAAGTCTTTCCTTGCATTATCATCATCATCATGTGAAAGTAATGAAGCCACTCTTCAGGGACCTCGTTAGAAGTGATATTTTTTCTCTAAGTGTTAGTGTGAGGAACTTGAAAACTACATTATAAAACAGAGACTCAACCCTTTCATATACATTTTGGGTTAAAGAAATCCAGTGAGTGGGAACAGCTGTGACTCTAATCACATAAGAAATAAACTCTTCCATTATACCCTGCTGAATGAAGAGGCAGAATGCAATAACTAAACACCAAAGGCAAGAGGCAATCAGTGGGATATTTATTTCCTTTTATTGTTACATGATATGCTGATTTCTGTTAAAGTATTGTTCATTTTTAAAAAATATTATTGACTTAGATACAGATGAGATTCATCAGCAAAATTCAGTGAGTATTTTAAGTCATTTAAAGGTTAATGTCTTATTCTCCAACAGATTTTTGAAACGTATTTTGTCTTTTAACACTTTACACATTAATTTAGTAAGTTTCCATAGGCAAATTTGCATTTATTCAGTCCCAGTATATGAGCAGAAAAAAATCACTTGGGTCTATAATACGTTCTGTGGATTTCCTAATCTCCACAAACCTTTCCTTCTGAAGTTATCCAGAGGAAGGTGAAATATTTACCTGTACAAAGCCCAAATAGAGAAATATTTTAATTTTTAGAGATATGAAAGACTTGCTACACTTAGTGATCATTTTTACATAAGTAAAAATTCTAATTTGAGGGCCATAGTCATAAGTGAAATTTTCTATGTGTAAAACAGAAAAAAGTTAAAATATCTTTGAAAAAATATAACATAATGGAAGCTGAGTTTGTGGGGTTGACAGAAAATGAAAAAGGAAATAGTAGTGCTAAGAGGAAGCTATATTTTATAATTAACCACAACATTTACTAACTTGTATTGCATTCTAGTGCAGATCTCTAAAACATTTTGCTTCTGTAATTGAACATATTCAAGCCTTAAAAATTAGGAGAGGAAGAGATAGAGACATAGGCAAAGGCATTCATCCCAACCAGCTTTAGATTGGTGTATCTGAGTTAGTTATCTTGGAGATTTGATACAGATATGCTTTCTTCATAAATCTCTCTTCAGTGCAACAGTAATATTAAAGTTAGGTACCTCAGGTTTGATCTCATTCTAAAGCGTTTGAAGATGTCTTAATTCGGTGGTGCAATCTGAATACTAAAGCTGTTATTTCTTTCCATTTATGGCAACCGAGCCCAGGAAATCTAATTTTGTTAAATCCTACCCTCCGTGTTTTTTTTTTACCAGATTCAGAAAGCAGATGTCTGGCAATGCCAGGAGGAGATTTTGTTATGTAGTCCTTTATGTCTCAATGCAAATTTCAAAGTAGACATTGTACTGGAGAGTGAGACAAGAATTATAAGAAACCACACAAGTGGATAAAATTTGTTTGGCTTCAAAATACAAGTAAATACCATCTCAGAACTTTTAAATGAACAAAGCCTGTTATGTTACTCAACAGAATTTAAATTTTAAGTCAGATGATGAACAAGATTATTTCCTGAAGTTTATTCTGCCTGAGAAGGTCTATTACATGTTTTTAATGAGTTTTATACCTTGCAGAATAATTGACGATGCCTATTTCAAATATATGAATTAACAGTAAAAGCTCAAAGTCACTTAAGTATCTACATATACCAATGACTTAGAAATAATCAGAAGATCCATCAGCTAAAAAACGTTCATGACATTTTCTCAAGCTTGACAGAATTTTTCCAAAGCTGCTGAAGGTTTCTGATCTATGATGTGTCTGCAAGATAAACTCTGGGCAGCTGTGCCAGGAAAAACAAATCAACAGAGTTTATGTTGTGAAAACTCTGAGAAGACTGTTTCTGACATGATGGGCTGAGTAATAGGTTTCAAGGAACAGAAGCCAATGTCTGAATAAAGGAGGAGAGACTATAGTACAGGACATAATGGGAATACACATGCTTGGGTGAGAGTCACTGAATATGGTTTCAAGCAGCTGAAGTATGCATGCCTGTTACTGAGTGAAAAGTTCTTCCAATATGCTGATGAACAACAAATATTTTTAGAGAATATTTTACCTGATTTACCTCAGAATGAAATTAATTACTCCCTGCACTTAACTGTAAAGGAGGTCTGGCATGAGTAATTTGTGTATGCATGCCTTTCTTATACCTGTTTAATTTTGTCAATATTTTGGTCCAAGTAATCAATTTCCTTGTTTATTAAACTATGAAGAAAGAATTTCCATCAGCATAACGACCAAGAGGACATACTTGAAGTACGCTTTGCCCATATATGATTTAGCAAGTCTTGTGCATCAAATACTGTGACATCCTCAGAAGATGTCCTTCAAAAATACTTATAGAGGATATAAATTTCTCATATCAGCATGGCTGATGTCCAGATAGTTTTCTGATACTATTTTCATAAACTTGGTGTGTACACACTTTATTTTCCCCCAGATCTCATTTCTTTCACTAACTTCTACCTCTTCAAGTAGCATAAATAGTTGTCCTTTGTCCAATTCCATGGATACTTGCCCTGCTTGAAGATTTGTGTCTCTTTACTTTACATTCATCTTTCCATGTCCTCCTGGATTTGTGCTTACAGATGAATTAGTTGCTTCAGTATTTAATGAAATTGTGAACTATATCAATCATAGTGTATAGTTCCCTTGTGTTCTTAGAGCTTTAGGTCATTCATGTACAGTAGCTATTTAATTGACAATTTCCCATTAGTCTTAGCCCATCTCCAGAGTACTTTCAATTTTTACAGAGAGGAGAGAGTTAAACACTAAGTATAACACCGTGAAAAAAATGAGTCAGGTAAAATATTCTAAGCTGTTTTAATAAGTTTTTCAGTGGGACTGATTACTTTTAGTGATTTTGTTGCTGTTCAAGAAGTAATTTGTTAAGTATATGAAAAAATGGAAACATCTAGGATTTGTAGAGTAAAATTTTCGAAAGGGATGAAAATGAATTAAGGAAAGGCTTTGGGGTGTTGGTGGATGTGAGTCTCCACATGAGACAGCAGTGTGTGTTTGCAGCCCAGAAAGCCAAACATGTCCTGGGCTGCATAAAAAGAAATGCAGCCAGCAGGGCGAGGGAGCTGATTATCCCCATCTTGTGGAACCAACCTATGTCCAACTCAAATTCTCAGCTCAAAAAAGACATGGACCTGTTGGAGCAGGTAAAGAGGAGAGTGATGAGTATGATCAGAGGGCTGGAATACCTCTTCTATTAAGACAGAGTCAGAAAGTTTGGACTATTTATTCTGAAAAGGAGAAAGCTCCAGGGGGACATTATAGCAGCTTTCTAGTACCTAAAGGGGGTCTATAAAAAAGCTGGAGAGATTTCTGAGGGATGTTTCAGGGAGCAAGAGACAGCATCAAAGCAGTAGGACAGGTGGAATGTCCTCTTTCTTGTGAATTTCTTCAGTAAATTTGAAGGAACATAAAACTTTTCATTAAGCACTACCACTCTGAAGTAAATTGAGTCAAAAAAAAAAAAAAAAAAAGAATGATGACATTCTGAAGAAGATATTTGAAATGGAAAAAAACCTCTGACCTTTCTACTCTCCAGTCACCAAAAATCTGGTTTAGCATCACAGGAGCCTCATACTAGAAACAGCTGTCTTCCAAAAGATGTGACCAACCCAGCATAGATTTACTAAAGATGAGATTTTTCAGATGTTAACCATTTCACTCAGGAAATAGTGAAAACTCTAGCAAACTATAATACACATGACAACTGCTCAGACTATTATTTTTTTCTATGAATGTCTATCTAGAAGTTTAGTCAAACTACTTTTAGTTTTCCAAGGATTTTCCTCTTCAAGGCTCTATATGAAAAGCATGAAACAAACTGTTAATGGCACATCTATGACAGACTCCCTAATTCAACTGACAAAACTGCTCTTCCTTCTGTGTAGACAGTACTGTGAACTATGAAGGATCAGATGAGAGTTTGGTGCATATTGAAAATCAGCCATATTTTTTTCCATAAAAATATTATGTATCAAGAGTATAGTTAACACATAGAGACTGATTCAGTAAGGTAATAAGAAAATAATGAATCTGTTCATACTTTCACGCCAGTTTCCATGATGGAGGAAGGGACACAGTTATATAGAGGCTGTTATTCACCATTCTGGCATATAGAAGTAGTGAAATATTTTAGATGTAAATAAACCTGCTCAACTCAGATATCTACAACATAGACTAGACCCTTTAAGGGGATATCTTCAAGATGAATGGAGAGAAATAGGTACCCACAGTGGGCAGTTCATATATTCTAATTTAGAACACTACTCAGGCTGAACATTGCTCCAAAAATGTCTAATTTTTTTCCACAAATTACAAAAATAAATAACACCTAGAAATATGTACTAAGGCTGGGTTATTTTTTAAAAAGACAGGATGTTCCCAATCTTGAGTTAAAAATTTTTCTTCAGGATAAAGAAATCTATAGTCCACAAATGAGGTTTCACTTTACTCTCAGCAACTAAGGGGTGAAAGAAATTACAAACCATCATTAAAACTCATTGGTTAGAAATAAATTCAATATATTTAATTTTAGGTAGCAATTAAAGCAGAAGTAACTATTCCTAATTATTCACAAAAGAAATCACATACTAAATTTTATAGTAACTCTATCCAGCTTAGATTTCAATCTGTTAATCATAAACAGTGGTATTTTCCAGAATAATTGAATCAGAACGTCAGACTTGCTCTTTAGCCAGCATAGATTTTATTATGGCAGTCTAGGAAGCTAGCTAGAAAGGTCTAGCCAATTCTATTAATATTCATAGTTTACATTCTCTTATTATTTATAATATTTTTTAAAAATTCCTGGTTCTCCTGATACTATTAGGATAGCCAGTAAGTAATCTCTCTGTAATTTATTGAGCAAATGCTGCTCAGTTTCAACTGAGGTATTTGTTTCATTTTCTTATGACTGGATAGAAATTTTTGCGTACATGTCATTTCACTGAGGCAAGGAAATGCTCTTTCTTCCCATTTTTGGTATTTGACATAATGTCAGAGACTTACCATAAAAATAAAAAATCTACCATCAACCTTTCCTCTGAAGTACTTATTCCAGGTTTCATTTAAGGACAATCTTGCCACAGAAATACCTTGTTACCGTTCAGAAGCTGGCTGTGTAAATAAACAGTTTTTCTTTGATTTTACAGTTCATGTAGAGCAAAGCTAAAAAATTCCTGTGGAGAGGAACTGATAGGCTTGCCTCTGAAGAATAGCATGCATCCATGCATCTAGAAGCATCTCTCTGTCTGTTAGCCGGTTTAACTGCTTAGCTATGTTTAAGACATCCTCCTGGGTGACTTTTCATAAATATTCCGTTCTTTCCTATGCCTAGATTTGACTCATCCTAGATAGCATCATCTGAATGGACTTATATACCAGAAGAAGATTTCATCCAAAGTGGCTAATACCCTCAGAAGTTGTCCCTGAACATCCAAGTCCTTTATAAATGTGAACAGGATTTCTTCTCTTGTGAACTGCTGCTTTATTTAGGTACAGTGTCTGAATCCATATCATCTGAGTCACTGCAATTTTATTCGGATGATGATTCTTGGCATTGCATGAAGAAATTTCTAGCTTTGCTTGGAAAATTAAGATCCCAAATATCTGATGTTTTGGAGAAAGGTCAGGATTCTTTCTTTTGTAAAATAACCCTTGTTGTAGCTGGAATTAAAGACAATTTTTATTAAGCTCCAGACAGATTAGAAAACTACTAGGAGAGAGCTCCAATTGGTAGGTTAATATTCTAGCATGATAGATTAATCAATGTAAACCACATAGCTCAGTTGAAACCGCTGCTCCAAATTGCCAATTTCATCTTCATCCAGCAGAGAAAATGCCAGCTTTTCTCTCTGCAGTAAAATCTTCTTGTTGTAACAATGAAGCAACTCCAGAGTTACTGTTATTTTGAAACATCTGGTAACTACAAGAAGTAGCTCCTGTGAGATAATCACATACCTGTAAAATTAGAAGAACTTACTGAACTTTGTTGTATTTCATGTTTTGTAATACCCCTGAGTGTGGTAGGCTCATAATTCCGTAATCACTTTACCTCTGCACCAGAAATGAAACCACAGATGTTACACTTTGCTATAATGGCCACCGCTTAACATAAATAAATGATCAGAATAACAGTATTGTTCATATATAAAATATGAACATCACAATAAATATCATGGGACTAAAAGTTGCTGGGAACACACTAAAATAGGTGCAGAAGGCCTCATTATGGACATTATTAAAAATAGATCAGGAGATAGAAATGTAATTATGAAATTTGTTCTTTTTTTAAATACTATTACTTTTTCAGTTAGAACATTTTCTTCTCAAAACAATAATGTAGTTTGGAACAACTTTATATCTGTTGGAAGAGTCTTTTGGATCTTTGGAAGGGACTTTTTCTTCAGCAACTTAGAAAAGAAAAAAAAAAGAAAGTAAAAAGATTGTGTTTTGATAACATAGTTAAAAGAATCATGGGTCTCTAAGTAAGTAAAACAGATTCACCTAAATGAAATGAAAAAAATGGAGGAAAGTTGTCGACCTTTTTCTTTTCTTAGGTGTTTCCGCGTTACTTTTAAAACTAACTAAAAATGAAAATGGAAGGAAAGTTATTGAGTCATGGAATATCAGATTTTACAAAGAAATAAACTGGTGTGGCAAACATATATAATTACTCACTTATAAGGGAAAAAATGTATTTTTAGATACTTATCACTTTATATTTACAACAAGAAAGTTGAAGTTTTTTTCTTCCTTAAAAAAGAAGCATGACTGCAAATGAAGAACAAATGAAAATTTTGGATGTGATTGTAAAGGAATGACTGGCAATACTAAGGTAGAGCAGAGGTGTCCTTGGCAGGCAATATTAAATATTTTAAGGGCAGTTTAAGGGATAGTTCTGCACTATCATTTACCACTTGTAATGCATATTTCAGAAAACACAAAATGTATCAAAAGGTATGGAATTAGTGTGGGGGTTCTTTCTGGCCCCCAGCTGCTCTATAGGCACCTAACTCCCAGGTGCTCTATAGGCATCTAACTCCGGAGGTCTTAGGCTCCTGCCCTGAGCTCTTAGGCTCTTACTTGTCGGGTAATTCTCTAATAACCAGAGCAGCTAATAGTAAAAAAGATTATTTATTACAAAGCACATCTTATTACAAAGCACATCAGTCTCAAAAGGCAATAGCAAAAGCAATGGCAAGCAATGGCAAAAGCAGCAGCAATAAGCAAATGGCTAGAAGCCAGAATGGCTAAAAGCAACAATGGCTAAAAGCAACAACTCTCCTAATACAGAATCTTATATAGCATTTTTCCAACAAGCTAAGATGCAAGTTCAGACCACTACTCATTAACCTATTAATTCTAGTTTCTTAGCTCACCACGTTATGTATAACACTACACATAGACTCTACCGTGTTCTATCTAAGAAATGTAAGCAATATTCTTATTATAACTCTATTAAGTCTAAGTCCTGTCTACAGCTGTGGGCTTGGAGCCTCTACTGAAGATATCAATGTGTTTACAACCTTCACTAGAACACTCTCTACTACCATGGTATTTGAGGCCTTTCACTTACTAAAAACACTGCTGCTCCTACTAAACCTTATTCAATCCCTACACTCTGATTTCTCTCTGAAGAATTCAGAGAGACCCCTAACTCACGGACTCCAACAAAAAGGACTTACACCTCATTCTTACAAAATCCATCATACTGAACCATATGATAATAGAATCAGATACTTTTGAGCAATGTGGGCAAAAATGGCACATGCTTATTTTAAAAAAACAGCTAATATTGTAATACCACCTCATGGCCTGTGCTGCTTTTCTTTATCCTGACATTTGCAGAGATTCCCCTCTTCTAATGCTATAATTTTGATTCTCTAACATTTAACAATCATTTCATACTTACTAACAAAAAGATAACCTATGGTGACTCAGGCCTCTTAGTACAATGATGTTCAGCCTCTATTGTACAGCCAATCAAACATTAGCAATAGTGATTTATTTCTATTATTAAATAAAGTGGTTTATTGGCAGCAGTTATGCACATGCCAGCAAGAAGTCTGGCACCACAGCACATGTGAATTGTAAATACACTTCAGGAACAAAATTAACTGTGCCTCTACAGTAGTCCTCAGTGCAGAAGATATTTCCACCTGCTAAAAAGCTTTGGAGATGAAATTTCAATGCATGATTTGAACCCTCAGGGAAAAAAAAATAACAACAATAAACCCCTAACAACACTCTTCCCTCCCCCAACCACACAAAAGCCCAAACCAAAACAAATTGACAAAGCCCTGAAAGAAAACCAAACAACATCAACAGTCTCCACTCCATCGACTTTCTGTGTTTGTTTGGTAGGGACATTTCTAAAACTCATTGCATTTGTAGTTCACAATATTGACACATAAAACACGCAGGAAAAGGACAATGATAATTTCTACCTCCCTTTCCTTCCTTCTATACATACATTGGAAACAAGCGTGTATTTGTACTGATGTGAAGGGAAGGCTACCATGAGCATGAATTTTAGAAGGCCAAAACTTGCCCTGTGTCTGTAAAGCCTGTTACTGTGCAATACTGAAGAAGAAAACTTCATAAAGTAAGAACTTTACACTTCTTATGGAAATATACCTTTTTTTTTTCTTTTTTGTTTGTCTGGCACAGTGTGAGAATGATGTATATATGGAAGTAATGGAGATTCATCTGGTAAGCTTAATGGGCAATCTGTTACTTTTTGCAATACTACTTTTATACCATATGGCACACTCAAGCACTGCAGTCTCTTCAGGTGGTGGGTTTTGATAGTCCCATGTATCAGAAGTGTCAGGAACTCTCAAGTGTTTGTTGATCAATGACACTGCTCTACTATTTTTTTTTAAGGTGTTAAAATGTTAATGAGATATAACCTTACCCTGCACAAGTCTGGGATAAATGTCTTCAGAAAACACAAAGGATGAGAGTATATATTTCTGATGGGCAGGCACATGGCTGCATGGTGAGAACACAGTAAAACAGCAAAACAATGTCCTCTGCTTTTATTGGGTTGCTAACTCTTGGTAGGACCAATCCTGCCACAGAGAGCAAGCTCCTGTTCAACTACACAACCACACAGGTTTTCTGCCGTGGGATGTGTGAAAAGATATTCCTAGACATGGATAGTGACTGCAAGCAAGTCTGTGGGAGGTGTGACCAGGTTCAAGAACTGCTCTCCTTGATGGCTGAGGGGCAGGATCAGATGAAAGTCTGAGAATACGTTGGAGCCATACCCTGATTATCTATGATGCACAGAAGCCAACTCATTGTGATCTCTATAGAGGTAGATCTTGTACCTGGTTTGTGCCAGGAGCAAGGCAACACCACAAGTGGTAAAGGCGAGTGGTAAAAGATTGTACAATGCAGCAGTAAGAGATATCCCTCCTCACCCTGTAATTAACCCTCTGAGATACCTTTACAAATATGTACACTTGTTCAAATGCATAATGAGTAACCTGAGCAAACATTCTCAGAGAATGGAGAGACCAACCCTTAAAAAAACTTCTACAATAAGACGAACAAAAAATGACAAGTTATGATCATTGGTTGTGGATGATACAAATCCCCCTGAGATGGGCCCCTGGAACGTTATACCTTAGAAACAAAGAAAATTCCTTTCTGTATGACATACTCCCTTTTGCCAAGGCTCTGTTATCTTTTAAGATTTCTATTGGTCCTTAATTTAGCTAGGTGATTGGTTTTCCCCTACCTAAAGTTTTAAAGTAATTGGATAGTTTTGTAACTTGTAGTTTTATTGGTTGTATTCTCAATCCTCTGGAAAGCTATAAAAATCCCTTGTTAGATAATGTAATCGGACTTTGTATGCGGACTCCCTTCTGAAGAAATAAACTATCTCCAGGAACATCGGCAACAAGGTCTCGGAGTCTTTGTCCCTGCTGGCAGGTAGCTGACTGTGCTTCGAGAGCTCAGAGCTATCCGAACTTTCATAGCAGCTTGGGGCTGGGACCCCCCCCAGTCCCCCCAGACAGCTACAAGTGGTGATTCCCTCCTGTGTGGAAAGGAAGTCAAGAGAACATTTTGTAACACTGGGTTGGTTTTTGATTTTTTGGGATATTTTTGTATGGAGGGGTTGGTATTGATTTTCTCGTTTTTCATTTGCTCATCAAATATGCTCATACTCCTTCCTAGTATAGCTTTATACATACTTTTTATGGCTACTGTGATGTGGCTTTAAAATTAAATGTAGTTGAGAGAAAATAATGATTTAATATATTTTTCCTTTTTGGTTTTTTTTTTAGTTTAATAACTAATCAAAGAACTAAAAAACAAACAAAAAAAAACCAACAAAAAAAACCCAAAAAACAAAAAAA
>JANRGV010000051.1:59953991-59966309 GCA_024734035.1 Alethe castanea | reverse complement strand
GCAGAGCAACCAGATAGCCCCCATGTGTCCTGTAAGAGGAGTTCATTTTTAATGATTATGGCAAAGATCAAAAAGTGGTTCCTCACATGCAGTTACCTATTTTAGCATGACTTACTAAAAACTCTATTAAAAAATAGAATAGACATATAATTCAAACATATGTTTTCCTAACTTCAGTGTATTCTACCTGAACCCATTGATTAGCTTTTTAATTCTGAGCATTTTCTTGCTATAGCATTCATTTTTATTGTAGTGAATAATATTTTATAATAAATATTCAAAAATTATGTTAAAGATTTTCTACATACTTTAACTTTGACTGTAACTCTTGCATAATCCTGGGCAAAACAGTTGAAGCTCTTATTTCAGTTACTTGAGAGATTGCATTGGAGACTCAAGAACCATGAATACAGAAATGTAAATGCTGATAATGCCCAAGGGTCTTGTAACTACTGTACGTGAATAGGCTTCTATTTCATATTCTGACTTCATGAAGGCATTAACATTCAGACTTGTGGATGACCAAATTTCAGAGCCACTAAGAGGTTTATTTCAGAGGCAAATTCCAACAACAGAGTCTTTTATGGGAAATACAGTGAATTTCTGCTTTACAGATTTGACATCAGCCCTATCCACCCTGGTGCTCATCTGTTGCACTATTTGGCCTATTGATTCACTCACAGACACTCAGAACTCAGAAGAAGTAAGACCTCTAATTTGATTACTTTAAGCGTGATATATTAAGTTTGTTGCTGATCAGCGCCTTTTCCAGGTGAACATACAATGCTCAGGATTTCCTGGATTTTCTTATAATGATCCAGATTTCACTAATCTGTAGGTTAATGGTGAAAAAAAACCAAGAGTATTTCGACCCATTACAACTAAATTAATTAATTTCTAAGTGTTATTTTTCTTCAAAATCGTTATGGACAAAGAGAGCATGGATTCCACAGTGAACATAGATAAAAAGATCAGTAATAAATTTAAGGTATCTATATGGAAGATTTTATAAATTTTTTTCCCTCATTTCAGCATTTTTCTATCAGAGGGACCAAATCTCATCACATTCAATGAGTCTTAATTTTATCCAATACTTAAAAAATATAATTGTATGAGCAACTCTTATAACATATTAATGAAGAGAATATCTGAGTATCTTCTGCTCCTCCTACTTGGCGTGCAATACCATTCTTCACCAAAGCAGAAGGTACAGGAAAGTCCTCAAAGTCCTGAATTTTTATTGACAGTACTTTCATATACAGGTTACCTTAACTATCAGTAAAAGGAAAGTAAGTTTAGGGTAATATAATTAATAAAATGAAGGAGAAAATGTAAAATGGAGGGCAACATGAAAATGTAGTTGAATGGAGACTGAGAAAAGACATACCAGAGCAGCGGAGTGGGACTGGTGATATAGGGAAAAGGAAAGAAATTGAAACACAGGAAAAAAATCCTGGAAACAGCCCAACCTAGAAACATCACGTACACAAGTAGGGGCTGACTTGAGAAATGCTTCTATTGTTTCTATGAATCAAGTGAGATGGTTGAACTTTTAGAATGATTTAGCATAACCACTTTAAAAATTTTTATTCATTAGACTTCCACTTCAATAAGTGGAAACTCAAGCATTTCAAATACATTTATTTTATTTTAAGGTATAGATATGAAAACTTCCATTTTTCAGATCTGTTTTTAAAGATTAGAATACAATTAGCTTGTTTTGCCCCTAGTACTTCTGTTAATTAAATGTACTACACTATTAATTTTTCCTTCTCAGTTTCCTCTTGTTCTATTTCATTCACAAATGACCAAACTGAAAAATCACAGAACTTCACTTCTCATTCTCATGAGAATTGGTCCAGAACTTCTTAATTTCCCTACTTCAAAGTCTTATACTGAAATTTTAGCCATATGTTAACAGTTATTTTAGTTTAAAATAAGAATCTTTCACAGATTAGGACAGAGAGGGCTACAATATTTCTTGTTTCAAAGAACACAGTGAGAAAAGCCCATATAATGTTACTGACTCTCTTTTAAGGTGGATGCACCAGACAGATATGAAAAATTTCTTTCAGGAAGTTCCCATATCTCCCCTTACAAAGGATCTTAAATAAATATGTGAATATAATAATACTGAAGATTTAGGGGCATTTTTGATTTCCTACACTATCCCAAACATCTTCCCAGACCTGACAAATATGAAACAAGTTTAAGGAAATCACACACACTTCCGAAGGAGTAACTGAATAGTAGCTGGGGTACATTAAAGCACCTTTCAAAACACCTCTATCTGTGGGAATTTAAGTGAATCCAAGGAATCTAGATAACTACTTCAGACTGGATTCTTAACTCTTCAGAAATTAAGGAAATCAGATTTATTATGTTCTTTTGGATGTCTGTAATGATACCTTGACATGTGAACCAAATCTAAGTTACCGTTATAGCAAATAGAAATCTAAGATTTATTTCACTGATGCCATTTAGCACCTTTAGAATTTCTCAATTGACTTCAAGTTGCAACAGCAGTAAAATTGAGATCTCTCACAGGTTTTGTGTCATCTTTCTCAGTTGCTTATAGATATGTCCGGCATCCTAGGGCACCTCTATAACATTTCACACTGATTCACACATTCCATGTTTCAGGCACTTTCCAGGCTACAAAATACATTTGATATCCTGAGATTATGTCATGGCCTTTCTGAAACCACTTTTGATGTAATTTGTGCAACAACTTTAACAACCACCCCGACAGCCTTTGATGAGTCATTTTTTGAATTGATTTCATCACAGTGTTCTTTTTGCTTCATTTTCCATAAGAAGACAGTGACCTAGTTAATTGCCTGTAGCTCAGTGATAAACATCATAATAAAGGCATATCTGCAAAGATTGTAATGATTTATTATAAGCACTACAATGTGAATTACATGCATTCTAATAAGTCCTCTATTATTTACATAATATGTTTAAATCTTTACCTTATTGGTAAGTAATATGAAGTTAAAGAATGCCAAAAACTTATCCTGCACATATGCATGCATTTCGGCCACTCAACTAATATAACACCTCACTGATGTGTTAGGCGGGAAAAGCGAGGCAGGCAGGATTCATGGATTCACCTACAGCACCCAAGCAAGAAAAGCCAGGCAGGGCTGATGATAATAACCAAGGTCAGCTGGGAATCCTGTCATCACTGAGCAGTGTGATCATGAAAAGGCAGGTCAGGCCAAACAAGGTCCTAGGTCTGCCAAAGCATATCCACAGGACAGGACTTCCCAGGCAAGGAATCAGTTTGTGGTCCTGATCTTAAGGGGTCAGTGGGTAAAAGTCTTAGGTGTGATTTCTCATGGCTCTTCTCCCACCAGTGTGGTTTATTTGGACCATATCAGAGATGACCTTGAACACCATTACGGAACATTAGGGACAGCTTCTGGAAAGCAGCTTTGCAGAGAAGAACCAGCAGCAGCCAAGAAAGAAAATTATATCCTGGGAGGCGTTATGAGGAGCATTGCCAGCAGGTCAAGGGAGGTGATCCTGCCCTTCCACTCAGCCATAGTTAGGTCACATCTGGAGTGCTGTGTCCAGTTCTGGGCTCCTTGGTACAGACAATGAGCTCCTGGAGCGGGTCCAGTGGAGGCCAACAAAGTTGATTAGGGGCCTGGAGCATTTCTTTAATGAAGAAAGGATGAGAGACTTGGGCCTGTTCAGCCTCAAGAAGAGATGATTGAGAGGGGATCTCATCAATGTCTATCAGTATCTGAAAGGAAGAAGTCCAGAGGATGGAGCCAGCCTCTTCTGAGTGGTGCCAAGCAATAGGACAAGAGGCAATGGGCAGAACCTGATGCCCAGGAAGTTCCACCTGAGCATGAGGAAGAGGTTCTTTACTGTGCAGGTGACCACACACTGGAACAGATTTTCCAGAGCTGTTATGGAGTCTGCCTCACATGGATGGTAGTTGAGAACCATCTGGACACTATCTTGTGCAATGTGTTCTAGAATGACCCTGCTTGAGCAGGGAGGTTGGACCGGATGATCCACTGTGTTTCCTTCCAACCTGATTTTGTGATGTTAGCAAGATGAGAACAGAAGATTTTTTTATTCTAATATTGACACAGAAAATCATAATTAGCATATCTGCACATTATAACCTTTAAATTCCTTCCTTTTTGCCACTGATTACATTAATGGTACAAACAGATAACATTTTTCTCTGTGGTCACAATGGGTGGATCAAACTAAGCCACAATGGCTGTGGAGGAGAGACAAAAGGCTATAGATTCCCTGTGTTGGTGGGTTTTTTTTGTTGTTGTTTGTTTTGGTTTTTGTTTGTTTGTTTGTTTGTGTTGTTGTTGTTTATACAGGTCAGAAACCTGGCAGAGTATGCTGCAATACCTTCATATCTTCTACACAAAATAACCTCTTTCTGAAATAAGGGCCTGGGAAAATAAAGGAGAAGAGATGAATGAAGGCTTGACAGGTGCATGGTTTAGGAACAGTTTCAGTGTATATGTACATTGAAATAAAGGTCTTATATCACCAATTAATAATTACATTCAGGCTAGGCTTATGCTCCATAGTGATTGACAGTTTTGACTGCAGTTACTTGCCATCTATTTTGTTTCTCTCTCTCTCTCCTCTCAATTTTTCCTACTTTTTTTATTGCTCTTTGTTTTCTAAACCATTACAGATGTTCCTCCATCTTCAGGATTTTTTCTCATTCTCCTCAAGTGTTTGAAACACTCTTTCTAAGATGGTGGCCATTCAGTCTCCCTCATTTGTTTCAAATATATTATCCAAAAGTCATTTGAGATGATACCCTAAGTAAAGAAAATTATGCATTATTATTATATTGTCTACAGGATAAGCAGACTAATATCTTTACATGGTCTTTTCCTTATGAGAAGAAGAACTGTGCCTTACTGTGGCATTGAATGTTCTTTTTTAATTTTAGTAAATTTAGAAATAGCTCAAAAATTTGAAACTTTAGGCTTCAGAATACAGTTAACCTGTTGTGGAGGAGACACTACTGTAATTGTTGTGAGGTACATAAGCAATATAATTGCAGTTGTCGCAATAATTCTTTGATGAATGTTGAGCTTTCATTGTGTGTATATCATGAATAATAAATTATGTCTTAATAAGGTCTCAATAAAATGCCCACACATACATGTGTGTGTGTGTATATATATATATACACCAAACTATATATGGTTTAGCGTTGTGATGGTGTAAACCGCAGTTTTCCCATGTTAAAGTCCTGTTGAACACAGATAAATATAAGTATTATGTTTAATTTATATCCTTAATTTCTGAGGAGGCATCTCAATATTTTCACATCAGTTCCTACTTGTTACCATATCAGATGCAGAAAAACTATGTCATAAAATATAATACTACACAAAATCTAGTTAAAATTGCAAAATTCAAGAAGTTATTCCTTCAGGATAATCAAACATATACACAGATCAATTTTATTCAAAGAAACCAGAAAATGTAATCTGTCTCTGTCATAAATCTTAAGTCCCTAATAAGATATGATTGTCTGAGTGATCCTGGATATTTAAAGAGGGATACAGTAGATTATAGAAACTGTCTTAACAAAAACCTGTACAAGTGATGTCACATGGGATCTCTCTTATAACATGCTCCACCCTCCTTATTCACAATGTCAGTGTTCTTTCACTTTTTAGTCGTGATGGCCTGGAACAGTGACTAGACAGAGTAAAAGGAATAAGTATTAATTAAAAAGATACACCTTGGGTAGTGCAAGAGTCTGGCTGGGGCTGCACCTAAATCAAATCCAAGATGGATCCCAGTCACGAGTTTTTACACTTTTATAGGTTTTGGTTCATCTACATATTGGGGTCAATTGTCCAACCACAGCCCCAGGCCATGAAGTCTCAGCCCTCTGGCTCTCCCCTTTCCCTTCACCATTGTTTATGTTTTTGGGTACCAGTTATCCTTGATTCTCTCGCTAGAAAGGGATTGTTTTGCCTAACTACCCTGCAAAGAGAACTTACTAACACCTAATATGAAGTTTCAGAGTTAAACACTAAGCAGCAGAGATTCTGAAAAATATAAAAGCTAAAACCCAAAAGTATCAATATTTTTCCAGGACTGTAGTTCTGCCTTAATTGGAGGGGTTTTTTTTCATGTCTGTTCTAACATGGACTTAAGAAAACTGAAATTGTGTTCCTTTCTGGAGATATTTACATTCAGGGCTGCAGAGTACCTACTCTAATCTGGAACATCTGGCTATGACAGCAATTCAGTTTCTTAAAACACTCACAAATAAAAGGAATGAAAATTTCACTTTAGTGTCAAATTGTTGATGGGGTTAGAGGTTTTTGGTTGTTTTGGTTTTACATTTTTTCCTTATTAAAACATATCAGCAAAACTACACTATAATAAAGAAGGAATTAATTGCATGACAGGTAGCTCCTTGTTTTAATGGAAATAAATGAACACCCCAGCAGCAGAATGTATCTACCAATAAGCTATGTATCATAAAATCACAATATCACCATGGCATTTATTGTTTTATGGTTACATGCTCTCATATTCCTAATCCTACTTCAATATTACATGGGGCTAAAATATCCACTGACTTGGCCAGAAACGATGTCAGGTTTCCACATACATGTTCTGTGGCTAAAATGCAAAACACTGTGATGGAATTCTTTGGGAGTAATTATTTATATAGAGGTTATTATTTTGATATTGCAGAGTCCTTCAAAGATCAGTGTTGGATAAGTTGAGCAGCATTCTCATTTCACCTAGACACAGAAAAAAAGAATAATATTATAAAGAAGGTGACTAATAACAATTTACTGTACATCATTCCTAACATATTTCACAGTATTAACCTTGAGATATGACACTTGATAGACTGTCAGATGTCATAGTGTGGAAAAGGATTCCTCACATCAAGCCTCAGGCTACTTATTGGTAATTGGTTTCACGAACATTTACAAAGTGATGAAATCATTTTTCCTATTTATATTTGAAATGTCTATCTCAGAAACCATATTGATCTACTAGGCAGAATATAGTCATGTTAGGTGTTGCATTTATTTCTGGAAAAATCATCAGCATTATATTCTAAACCCCTATGCACAAAATCTTACTTATGGTCAGAGGAAAAGCTTACTTTATGTATTATTAAAGCCAAAAAGATATTGTTAATATTAGTGAAATCTGAAGAATCACGTAACAATTAGTTCAGATTTAGTCAGGAAAAAAAAAAAAAGCACAGAATTGCAGGTAAAATTATTAGAAACACACATTATTTTCTACTCCTTTCCCAGTGTTATGCTGTCCTTTCCACTGCCTTGCAAGGTCATAAAATTAGTGGTTAGCTTGGTTGTAGTGGGTATTGTGAAGTCATCAACAATTGCCAAAAGAAGCATGATGGATGCATTAGTGTTTTTTTCTTCCTCACTTCAGCATCCATTTGTGATCTTTTAGGATCTTTGCTAACACGTTTTATTTCTTTATCTTTCTTCACTGGTCTACATCTCAACATTACATATGAATTTAATAAATATGGTCCCTTGGGCTTTTTACTACTTGTTCCACCTAAGACCAGTTTTGTCCATCTCCAAGTTTACATTTTTGTAATTGACCATGGATCAGTTGTTTATATCTCCACTGCCAACCATGTGCCAACCTTATGCATTATCCTTGCACACATATATGGGGATAACTCTCATTGTCCTTTATGCTGCTTCCTTTGTTTTTCAAGGCCTCTGCTGTCCTACCAGGCCTGTATTTGTCAACATTACATCATTATGTTGGAATCATTAATATCTAATTCTTCACAAAATAATTACTTGCTACTGTTATGTATATAAAATTATGGTTGTACCATACGAAGATTAAAATTATGTTTTAGGTACTTTTTTGAGGACCTATAATGTTTTTATTTCTTTCTTAATAATACAATGACAAAGACACTGATGAGGTATTCTCTGTTAATTTTTTAGTCCTTTGAATGATGCTCCTCAATTTGACTATATCAGTTGGCTAGTATGTTTATTTCTGTTATTACCATATTAAATTCTGTATACATCTTTTATTTTGACAGTTTAATTTTATTTCCTCTATCTTCTTTTGAGATGAAATATAAAAGTAATATATAAAAATCTTTTAGTCAAAATAAGTATCCTTCAAGGGTATGACCATTGATCAAACCCTTGTTTACAACAAGGTATCTACGTATTCTTATCTGGGTACCCTCATCATTGTGCTTTGGACTATAGTCCAATGGACTATGACTAGGATTCACTAATCAATCATGTTAAGGCAGATAATGAAATTATTTTCCCAAAAGCCTTTCTTCCCTACTTTATCCTTCTCCCAGATTTTCATTTTATTGTATTAAGTTACTGTATTGAACAAGTAAGCATAGATTTAAACAATATGTGATATACTAAAAGTTAGGTGAAATTGAAATGAAAATAAGACACATTAATAATCCAAGTTTAAACTTTTTTACAACCTAGGAGCAGAAGCTATTATGTTCCTGTTTTCTTGATGAAGAGGAGGCAGTGCATTAGAAGAACTTGGGATACCCTGGTGTAAATATTAACTTTGTCAGCCTAATGAAGTTAATTTGCCTTATAGATCACATTCCTTATTCTTCTTCATCTGCAAAAGTAGCCATAATTTCCACTAACATAGGAAGCTTAATTCTATAAGCTGGTCTCATAGAAGAAAAAGCCTGGCTATGCTACTACTTACACACAAACAGATCTATTTGTTTACTCTCTAAATAATTAATGCACCTTTGTGCATGGTACACTTTGAAAGCACTTTTACTTCTTTATAGCAGGCAAAGCATAATTTCAAGCAGAGCAGAATATTCAACATCATCATCCCGTTGCCTTTTTTAAAATGTACTAATTTTTAAAGTTTAGAAACATAACTCAAAGCTCAAGAAAAAAAAATATTTTCCACTTGTTCTTTATATAACCCACATCATCATTTAGATGCTGATTGCTTAGCTACATGGATTTTATTTCTCAAAATGTCATGAGACTCAGCTGGCTTTATTAGTCTACAGGTGATAATATTGCAGGTTTTCTATTTTAATCTTATCAATAAAACAATGCAGTAAAGATAAAATATTCAAAATTCTATTTCTATTCTTTTTCTATTTAGATACAAAATAAGTGCAAAAAACTGCTAATTTTTAAAATATGTCATATATAAATTTATGAGACTATTAATAAATTAGATGTTTTAAGAGGCTGTAATAAAGCCACGTATTTTCACATGTATATTTAATCACCACATTTTATGCAAAAAATAGAACTAATCTGTTTTAACCAATAGAATTGAGCTGTTTTTTTTTCTTTTGCACAGCCAATTGAGAAGACTTGACACAGATCTCAAGTGGACAGAATTGTCTCTTCAAAGTCTTTATCTTTTTCTCCATTGGCATCATACTAAATCCCAGTTTTTCTGATGCAGATACATTTGTATGCCCATTTTAAAGCCAAGATGGCAAGTAATATATTAAAAAATAGTTCTATTCCTTTTAAGGCTACTGTGAAGCCCAACTGTGGCAGATCAGCAGATGACATAACACAGACAGATGGTTCGAACATGAAGAGGTAAGTATTCTTTCGTTAAATGTTTGTATGTTTATTCCTATACTTTGATGAAGATAGTATCAAGACACTAACTCTAGAAGACTTCAAACATCAAAGTTATGTTTGAGTTACAGTGAAAATGGATACGTCATCCAAAATGTAAAAGTAAATATAAAGTTACTTTAAGAACGAAACTCCAATTTATCAAGTTAATTAGTAGTAGTCCATCCTTGTAAAAAATTTGCTACACTCTTTTATAGAAATACTTTCAACTGTTGAATATATCGTCTATATGCTAACTGCGAATGGGTTCAAAACACATAGCAATTTAATTCAAACTTCACAAAATCAAAAGACGTTCATAAGATAAAAGAACAGATAAAAAATACCAGAAAATAACACTGCTTCTTCTGACATGAGCCTCATGATCTTGCTGAGAAGGCTAAATCAAGCACATGTGAGGCACAGATTGAATTATAAGGAAATGTATTTTAGCTACTATAAAGGCTTGGGGACACATCTACTCTGGGACATATAATACAGAGTAAGTTTTCTCCCTAGGAGTTCTAGAAATGAAATGTGCTCTAAAACTTTTGTAATTAAAACTGAAAATGCTATGATGGAGTTATGCTATTTTTTAAAAACCCTTTTAATCTATAAGTCTGCTATTTTGTTGCCTAAGGCTATCTTGAACTGCTCTCAAATTACTTCTTTTTAATTGGTTAGAGTAGTTGATGTCATTTACTCAATGGCAGGATCTAGGAACAAATAATGCTTTTGATTCACTGTTTATATTCATGATAGTGAGCAGACATTAGCAAGAAAGACTGTTACTTGTATTCAACAAATGTCTGATTTCATTTTTATTCCTTGCAGGAAGATAAATCCAATATTTAGACAGTTGTACTCCTCTTACAGCTTTTATTTGCTCTGGGGACCAGAAGAGGAGGTTGCAATTTCCCGTTGACTATTATCTGCCATTAAAGTCCTTCTGTTTTGCAGTATTTGCAGGTAGAAATGAAATTTGTCATATTTGTTTGGAGTTTTTGTTTGCTGTTTTTTCCCCCTTGCAGCTTGGTATTTTGCAAAATATTTATAAAGCTTCCTGTGTTTTGAGTCTGTTCACATGACCTGTAAAAGTCAATAAAGTATTCTGCAGGAAATTAAATCACAGATAATTCCATTAAAATAAGCATTGCATTTGAGAGGAAATTCTGAAAAAGTCAGACTGTTTCATGGATACCATAATCTTGCTGAGAAAAACCCCACAAATTATCTTCAGAAATCTAAAAGGCAAATGTGCAGATTTGATCCAGTCACTCTAGACTTTTTGTAGTCAGGAGAAGAAGGAGCCACCTCACATTTAAGAAATTGAGTCTATTGCCTATAAAGCTCTCAGGGACTATAAAGCAAAGTTAGACCTACAGCTTCTATACATCTAAAATTGAGTCTAATTTTGTTTATTCATGGTGTTAATTTTTTTTCATAATTATAAGGAGAGACTATGAAAGATGAAGCTAGGATTTCATCATCAGAGCACAGAATTTGAGAGCTGGAACCCAAGATAAGGCCTATATATCATTTCATATGGGAACATATTTAGCATGAGTTAAGACAGAAATATTGAGGATAAAGGCATGTATTTTCAGGATGACAAGGTGCAGGGTTTCTTGGAACCTTCATATTTCATGTGATTTTTCTTTCTAAATAAAAAAAACCCACTGATCTGCTACAGTTTTTTAAGTTCAACAGCTTTATTTCTTCAGCAAAACTTGTATGTCTTCAGCAAGCAGAATCACAGTAAATCAGATCAGTGTTCATGAACAGATTTGTGACTTTAGAAAAAGGATATGTAGTTTATACTGGGATGAGCACCCATGCTAGTTTCTACCATGTGTTCAAGAGAATGTGCAAGAAGTCACTAAAACAGATACCTGTATTACAGCAAGACATATTTTTCATGCTCTACAAATGAGAATGAGCTTGCGAATGGTCTTATGAGTAGATGCAAACAGAAATATTATACTTATTGTTTGGGGAGTTTTCCTTAAAGGATGTTGTTTTTCATAAATCACACTCTTTATACCATCATGTGTTTGATCACAATCAGCTGAACTCCTGGGAGCACAAGAAAGAGATGAACAAAATGCAAAAATTATGTGAGTGTGAAAACTCAAAAGTGCTGCACTAAACTGGCACTTAAGTGTTTTATTAGTGTAAGCTAAAGAGATACCTATTTCTTTTGCCTTGGATATTGTTGTTTTTAATTAAATGCTAAAGTTTTGCTTTACAATAGAAAGTTATTTTCTTATTAAGAAATAGGTGTCTTATGGCCTCACTTGCACAAAGAACAACTCTGTAATGCAGCCCTAAATTGAAGACTTTCTTTAAAGTAGAAATATTATTCCTCTTAATGTCTGATATCAGCCATAAACAGAGTTCAAGAAATTTGGTCTGGTCAAGTAATCTCACACTGAAGTGAGATTTCTGAGAAAACAAGTGGCAAAGCAGTTATATGAAAACTAGTTTGTTAAAATTCAAAACCCATCTTTTTTTGCCAATTCTAATTATTAGTATTTATTATATAAATAATATATACCATGTGTGTTTATTATTATTATTATTATTATTATTATTATTATTATTGTAGGAAATAGAGGTAAACTGAAGTGCCTTTTACAGACTCTTCAAATTTATGCAAATCTATATCAAAACTATTTGAAAT
>JANRGV010000051.1:59943331-59953891 GCA_024734035.1 Alethe castanea | reverse complement strand
CATCTAGTTAAATAGATGCAAATCATTAGAGAAGAGTGCCTATGAATGTCTTCCAACAGACCTCTTAAATTAAGAAAATGTTTACATGGCTGTCATAATGCAAACTTCAATGATATTTTTCAGATTACTTGTTTTAATCTCCACATCAGAAAATTGAACCAACAGGGATTTTTGTCTACTGTATTATTCCAGGAAGTTATCTTTTGAAGTGTGGCGGTAGGGTTTGTTTTTGTTTTCTTTGGTTTTCTGGAAGAGAAGTTAATTTCTAGACCTTGTAATTCAAAAGGAAATATTCCAAGCAAAAGTTCAGCAGAAACCATGCTGTCTGAAACAGCTAACGACCTTAAGGCAGCCTTGATTTAAAGGGAGCATTTTGACAAAGAATTACTTTTTAAAACTTATTTTAAATCACTTGTGTGTAGAATTTTGGTTCCAGTAAAACACAATAGCCATAGAAATAGTGCTAAGATTTTTTCCTCCATTATTTTTCACTTGCAAAAATGGTTTCACTTTAATTTCACATTGCAAGATACTTTGACCATTGTGTTTCTTAAAATCAAGGCTAAGAAATAATTTCCTAACACATTTTGCTAAGAACCAGATTCATTGTATCTGCTTGCAGTTGCATTTGTGGTTCCCCAGAACCTCTTTATTAAGCTATCTTTATTGCTGCCAGTAGATTTTTGCATTAGATTAGTAGCAATACTAAATATTTGCAGCCAATCTTTTCTCTCTGCAGAACTGACAGACTCATAAAGTGTTTTATCAAATCTGCTTTTTTCCTCAACTCTATCCACATGTTCATGTCAAAGGGTCACATATGTATTTATGGGTAAGGGAAACAAAGCCCTGTGGTCCTCTGTGAGATCTGCTGACTGATACATATAAACCACAATACTATAGATCACAGAATTCTTCATAAAAGCATATTTCATGATAGATATATATTGAGTTTGTGTGGCAAGGGTTTGTTTGGCTTTGTTTTTGTTTTTGGTTTGTTTTTTTTTTTTGTTTGTTTTTTTTTGGGGGGGGTGTTTCTTTATTTAGTTTGGTTTTTTGGAGGTGGGAGGTGGCTCACTACATGATTGACTGCCATAAGAAGCTGCTTGAAACTTCCACCATGCCAGACAGAGTCAATAGCACCTGACTCCAAGATGAACCCACCGCTGCCCAAGCCAAGCCCATCAGCAGCAGTGCCAGCAATAAAAGATTTAAGAAGGGGGGAAAGTTACTGTGTAAAAGCAATTGCAGCTGGAGAGAAGAGGGAGAATATGTAAGAGAAATAACCCTGCAGACACCCAGGCCAGTGAAGAAGGGAGGGAAGAGGTGCTCCAGATACAGGAGCAAAGATTCCCCTTCAGCCTATGGTAAAGACCGTGGTGAGGAGGGATGTTCCCATGCCACAAACCACTGAGCTATACAGAATCCATGTTGCTTTGGACAGTGTCATATGAAATCAAATCAAAAACGCACACATACAGAAATTATGGCTTAGGATCCTAGAGTCAGACAAAGGATATCTATATATACTATGTTGTGTGAATGTGGACAGTTTTTTTGAGAAAGAACAGCACCAAGCAGTAGGAACCTGCCACCGGCCAATTCATCTACTGTTCAGGAATGCCCAGGAATTAGATCGTCACCCTGATTTGTTTTTTTTTTTTTAAGAAGTCTTATGAAATGCTAGTAAGAAAACTTTCATTACTCTCTCAGGATATTCAAAAGACACATAAATATTCCTGGAGTGGGTTTACTTTCATAAAAGATTGTCACAAAATATTGCTCTGAATAACACTTTTGAATACTAAAATAACATGTCAATATTAACTATTTAACATAGTTTTTCACTCTTCAAAGACAAAGACTATATAACCTGAGATTGCCATCCAGTTTATTATATGGCATCTTCCCTGGTAGGTAGGAAGTGAACACCTGGAATGTGGACAGTCTAAAAGATAACTCCTTGGCAACTTCTTTTTCTGACATAGATAATTTTGATTATTACATTATCCTTTTGATCAGCAGTTTATTCCTCTAAAATATCTTTTATACTGTACAAAATTATTCCTGTTAGAATAGGAACTTAACCTAGAGCCATTATCACACAGTTTCATGAACAATGACTAGAGATTATATTGTTTGCCATAGGCATATAATATTACTGTTTACTCAGCGGTTTTGCTGATGATTGAAGTTAGGGAAGTCAAAGCTGAATTAACAAATATTCAACCATGTTTTATGTGTGTGCACAAAATCCTTATATTCCTGCAGAATTTCTTTTAACTCTTAAAACCAGATGATTTCCCTTAGTCTGTCATGGCAATATCATTACGAAGCTGTTCCAGGACAATGAATTTTATTTCAACTATCTTGTCTTCTTAATAACTTCCCTCTCTGCATGCACATATAGTATAACTTAATATGTTTAAAAAAAAATGCTGTCTTTAATTACAATATATCTTTCATTTAAAGGTCTGGAAAAGAACCAATACTTGAGAGTTATTTTGACTTGAAAAGATGTTATGTACTACAGCATGAGAGTACAATATATGAATCCAATTGTTTAGATGTAATATCAACAGTCAGTTTACACTGAAACATTGTCTGGTTTACAAAGAGTAGCACAGAAATAGGCTATAATATATGTGTACTTGTTGTGTGAAACTCTGTTTCTCCAAAGAGACTTGCACATCTAAACAATAACATAGTCACTGAAGACAATAATGTTTAAAGACTAGATTCATTTTGTCTAGCTCCCACCCTACTTGGTATATTGTATGTTACTACAATGACAGAGGCTGACAGGCAGCTTTTAGGAGTTTACATCTTTCCTCCTTCCTCCGTATTACTTCTCATCACCATAATTCTTCTAAGATTTCCACTTTAAAGATGATGATGAACTGAAGCAGTAAAATTTAAAAATCTCTTTAACCTGGAATGTTAAAAATATCTTCTGATATTCAAGATGAAGACAGTAGCTCACATCCTAAGCAGCAATTCAGTTTTCTGAAAAATAAACACACCTGGGATAAGAGGTGATACACAAGTTTGCCTAAAAGTATCCTTGGTGCTTAGTTGCATTTGTATGTATACTGAAGAGGTGTCTGCTATCTGTTACACATTTTATCCAATGTTCCCTAATAGAAAAAAATAGTAGCAAAAATGTACCTTAATTTCAAGGAAATAATTATAAAATCAGTTTGGTCACCACAATAAAAACTCTAAAAAGTTAGCTTGAAATGATATTTTGAGATTGGGGTGTTTTAGTTAGTTAGTTAAATGTGTATGTTCATATATCCATGATTGTATGAATCACCTCTGGGAATTATGCCCACAAATGGCTCACATGAAGGCAAAAGAATTGTATGGCATGAGTGTCAGCCTCAGTCACACTGTGCTGAGATGTGGATTTCAGAACTGCAGGGTAAGGTAATAAGAGCAATCTTCTGACTGGTAGACTGCTAATATCACAGGTTACAGTATCTGAAGTTGAGTAGAACGTGGAGTCCATGTTACTGATCTGTTTCATCATTAATTATTATTTAGCGGAAAGAAGAATTCAGATATGTCAGTAACATCCCACTTCCGTTCTCTAGCATATTTTTACAGAGGCCTTGAATTTTTGTATTCCTTTTATGCTTAGGGTCCATTTCAACTAGACAGTCAAAAAGCATACTAATTCCTGGTAATCCACATTCTGGTAGTTAACTTTTCTTCTTAACCTGAGGAAACTGCTTTTTCAAACTACTTTGTCTGAAACCTGCTTAAAGCCTGAATATTCGACCCCCAGAGTAAATATTCTGCAGGTAAGTAGGTTTAATGATCAAAAATCAGACAGCAATAATGGTTTATTATGATTTTATGTGATCTCACTGAGAGTAGTTCTGTTCATCAGGGACAGTAGTTCAGTTATTAGATACTGGAATACCTGTTCTCTGCAAATCAAGCAGCTACCTTGGTAACTAAAAGTGAGAGCAGTAAGCACAGATTATCTGGAAAACTTTCAGGGACTCAGTAGAGGAAAAGCTGCATGTTCAGTATCATAACTTCTTATGTCCTGGATTATATCATCAGGAAATTTAAGTCACAAGGCAGCAGAATAGGTTTAGAGATAAAACCTAGATTTTTCTGAATTTGTATCCTGAATTATGTTTCTAACACTGTCTTAATTGGGATTAGGTTTTCAACAGCTATGTCAAATTTCTTAAATAAGTTTTTTTTTTTAACTGATGTTTTTCAAAACCAACACTGTAACATAAAATGTCCTTCATTCTATAATCAAGAAAGAATGTTGAGAGTTGATTTCATTGTAGATAAGTATTTACATCATATGTAATTTGAAAAAAAATCAATAAATAATTTCAATTGAAACTTAGTGGATTTTATTCTGTGCTTTTATAAAGTTACTTTCTATCTCCCACTAGATAGGAATAAGAGATGTGAGTGGTAAAAATATTTCTTTCTACATTTCCAGAATTTTAACAGTAGCATTCTAATGTTGCTATTTACAAGAAGGTAATCAAATTTCCTCAAATATTTGCTTTTACACTTTGATACAGCTTATTACGGTTTGGCTCTGTTTACAGTAAGCTTTCTCAAAGGTGCTTCTGATCTGTCACTAGAGAGCAAAAGGTAGACCTGGTGATTAACCTTTCTCCACCACATCTGAGTGAGGATGATTTTCTTTTCTTGCACTGTGATAGCTTTCTTCTTTTCTTAGAGAAACAAAATGTCTTCCTGTGACTCCTTGCTGACACACTTCAAGAAAAGCAAGCTCTATGTACCAATTCACATACACAGTAGGTTACTAAGTTGCTTTAAGGGAGAATAGGGATGCTTACCATAGTTTAGTCTAAACAGATTATAAGAAAACCTGCTGGAATATGTATGTTGCTGTGAGAAGCTAAAATAAAAAAATTTTTCTCCTGTATTAACCTCTGTGATTGCATTTGTGTCATGTTTCTAAGTGGTTCCTTGTCTTAGTGAACTGTCTTGCACTAGTTTAACTAACCAAAGTATCAGAAATAAGTTAGAACATAAGTTAGTATGACACACTTGATCTTAAAGCTGTAGAAGTTTAGAGTAAATAATTTTCCCAGAGCTCAGCATTTTTTTACAACGATAGTGTGCATGGATTTATGCAGATGGAACCATGAAAAAATAGTGTCCATCTTATTTATTCAATAAAAAAAATTTAAAATCCTGTGAAGTAGGATTTCCCATCAAGTATTAATGCACATGAATAAGATCCCAATGAGCCTTCTCTTATCCAGGCTGAACTGTTCTACCTCATCAGCATCCCCTCATATGAAAGATGCTCCAGACCCTTAATCAACTTCACGTGCTGGACTTGCTCTCCAGTATGTCCATGTCTTTGTAGTACTGTGGAACCTAAAACTGTATTGTCTCTTTGCTGTCAACATTCCTATTGATGAAGCCAATGATACTGTTGATATTTGGCAGTGTGGGCACGTTGCTGGATCCTGGTCAGCTTGCTATCCAACAGGACCCTTGGGTCCCCTCTGCACAGATAATTTCCAGCCAGTTAGGCTCCAGGGTGAACTTGGTACAGGACTTGGTACATCCCTTCATAAGGCTCCTATCCAGACAATTCTCTGTTTTGCTGAGGTCTGTCTGAATGGGGACATATCCATCTGTTGTACCAACTAGTCCTCTCACATTTGTATAATCTCTGAACTTTCTGATGACGCTCTCTTGATCCATTTTTGAGCCCTGGGGTGTACCATGGATGATTTGGCTCCAGCTGTGCCAAATTTTTCAGTTCACATCACTACCTGTTTATATCATCCAATTTTTTAATCTAACTTAACCCAGCTCACTTATTTAGCTATTTGGTAATTTCCATAAGATTCCTAATAAATTTAATAAACTGTTTGGGTATCCAAGGAAGAATGAAGACATAATATAAAAGAATCTGATATATTATGGAGAAAATATCTCAGGATTAAAAAGGAAATGTAAAGGAATAAAATAACTTTACTTTTTTTTTAGGTAGAAGAAGTCTTCCTGAATTATAGAAAGGCATTTTAGGGAAAAAATCTGTTTAAAAAGGTAGAAAATCATAGTCACAAATTACAGTGATAAAAGATCAGAGCTATATAATTGATAAAATGTAAATGTCAAGTACAAGGAACATAAGGCCCAAAAACTTATTGGGCACTCTTAGGTTAGCAAAATATGATCCTGATTTTTTTTCTTATATAGTCACATCTCTTTTAAGAAGCTTCTTTTCCAGGAGTTCCAAGAAAAGTGCTACTGTGCTCTGTAAATTACACCTACATGGTAGATTTGTCACTAGTTATCCTATAAATTCTTAGCTGAGAAATTCTTAACTGATACCCAGGGTGTGATTTTGTGCATTTTTTTTCTCTCAGTCAGAAAAGCCCCTAAACTGAACTCAAAGCTGAGAGAAATTTGAAGATAATTCATGCATATTTGGGATTCCAAGCCTAAAATAATAGAATAAAAATAAATTTGAAGAGACAGACATAAGTAACCCTGAGCAGTAGGGGAATGAGCAATTTTTTTCAGGTGTATATTTTTATTTTTTTAAAGGAATGTGAGCAATATGATAGGATTGATATAATAACTTAATTTCACCTTAAATAATACCCTGACTTCGTTGGTCAATGACAGAGAAAGAGAAGCTATGGTGTGTTGATATCATGGTTGAAACACAGACCCAAATTGTAAAGTTTAGAGTATCACAGAATCACAGAATAAGCTGAGTTAGAAGAGACCCATCAATTTTAAATGTTGTCAATATATGAATTATCAGTGAGCTGAATGGCTCTCCAGACCCCTCTAGCTATAATGACCAGGTGTCCACTAATTACACCGACAGCTTAGAATTCCAAGGTTTTTACTCCATATATGTTCCATGCACACAAATAAAATAAAGTAAATATGTGTCAGCTGAGATCAGGAGTTAAATGGCCAGTAGAAGAATGGCTGAAAGAGCTTTGAGATGACTGTGGAATCATAACAGCTGGGTTGCACAGTTATAAGAAAACCCACAAGCTTTGCTGATTTTGTGAGATCAATCATTTGCTTGATTCCCTTCTACCAAGAGTTGTTTGTTTGTTTTATTTAAAGAAGTTTTGGGGGTTTTTTGATAGATGCACAGATAGAGACTGCAAATGCAGCCCTGCCTTCAGTATTTGAAGAGTTTTTTGAGCCATCCAGCATCAGGCTGATGTGAACTGACAGTACTTACACCCAGGTGTCATTGTCTAACATGCCTCTTGACAAAAAAATGCGACTTGACAGATCTTATTTTTCTGTTTCACCTCTCCATGCAGTGTTCCTTCACTTAACAGGAAATGTTAAAAGAACTACTTCTTAGTACACAAAAAAGTTCACGCTCATGAAATCCCCCTGTGCACCCACAGATCCTCATGATTTCTACACATAGACTCATTTGTTGTCCACAGACACTCCCCATTCCTGTAATTTTCTCTACAAGGCTCTTCACTATACTACAGCTTTGAAAAATTATGAGAATTCTTTTTGGTTTTTTGTCTAATACAATTTCTACATGATGGAATGAATGCTTCAAAACCAGCTGATTAACTGATATTTCTGGCAAATTAAGAATTTAATATATGACTGGAAAACTTCAATTAATTTCATTGTCAATAAATATAAAGAAGAAGCCTACCAAAATTTTATTTCTAATAAGCGCCAGAAATTATAAGACTTGAATTGTTCATAGGTATGTTTTGCTTTGTTGTTTAATTTCAGATTTACGAATTCAAACTCTATGCGCTGCATCAACAGTTGATCAACAGCAACAAATACTGAATAAGAGGTCCCTGATATTATACAAAGTAACTCATTCTGCTGCTAAAAATATTAGGAACCTAAAAAATGACAAAAGAAGTACTTTTATATACTGGCCATGAAGTGCGCAGCAGTAAAACAACATAGTTTTGTACAATGCAGAAGGGAAGGAAACCGTTTAATAGAAAAATGGATCCCTGGTTGGAGCATGAATTTAATATCTGGGTGACCAGTCTTTAAATTTGTACTCTCTTTATTTAGTACATTGCATAAAATTGTCCTGAAGAATATACTAAACTGGGGAAAAATAATAAAAAAAATTGCAAAAGGAAAAACTGTTTCATACTGATATGAAATCAGTAAGAAAGAAAATCTACAGTTAAACATATGGAGGTGATGTACAGCCATCAAGGGAGGCATGAGACTGCACTGACATAAAAATACTACAAAGTAATCCCTTTAATGCCTAAGGTCCTTCTATACTCTGAGCATGCAGAGCATAATAAAAAGAGCAACATACACTATGTGCACTTCAGACGTTAAAGGAACATGAGATACAGGTTGTGGTCAGTTAGTGAAGAAGGTCAGAAATGGTCTGCATTCATGCAATTGATGACAATAATGTGACAAGAACCAGTGGAGAGGTAGAAAGACCTGAACTGTCAGTGGCAATAACTATGCAGAGCTGAAATTCCTAAATATTTTGTGACATGTTAACAGCAACATAACAAAGAACAGCAGACAAATACAACCATCACAGACCATCAGACACCTAATAGTTGAGACAGTAATAGAATGGCTCAGGGATGCACGTTTTGGTCACAGCAAATGTAGCCAAAGCAGAGATCCATGGCACCTTGAACTGCAGCTGTCAGTGATAACCCTATGGCATCAGTTTCATGTTTCCCTGTGCTTACAGCTACTTTACAATATAAATGATATAAATTTTAATTATTAAGTACCTTATGAGCAGTGATGACAGGATGGCATAAAAAATGGAGCCAAATATGACAATAGGTCAAGAGACATGAAATAAACATAAATTCTGATTAAAATAGGGAAAAATACAATGAATATGAACAAAAACTAGAATATGTTACCCAGGGAATTTTTTTTTTATGTCTGCCCTTGGCAGTAATCAAGACTTGACTGGACAAAACCTTGCGTAAACTCAGCCACTTGATCAATTTTGAGCAGGATTTGCACTCTGGATATCCCTCTTAAAATAAATTGTTCTATGGTTCTAATATGAAACATTCCAGATTTCTCTATGGTAGTGCTGCTGTGGCTGTGATGATCAAAGCACTTAATATAAAAAGTTTTGTAGAAACATATGATATCTCTTGGGAGAAGAGGGAAATATACAAGCTTTGGAGAATGCAAAATTTCTTAAAATTTGGGTTAATACATATTTTGGATGATTCATGAAAAAGTATTTATTTTGTTTTAGTGATTAGGTGTTCACATTGCGTGTCCATAACTCTTCATTGCCCAATGGTACATCACCAAGGTAGTGAATTAACACGTTGCCAGTATTCATGGAAGTGAAAGAATTTCATGGCACAACTTGAATGTTTTCCTCCTCAGGTCTTGCTCTTCATGCTAGATAATGCTCATAAAAATGAATACAGTATATATTTTGTTCAGAACTTACATACCAAATCCTTTTGGCTTTACCGTGTTGTCTTTCTGTTCTTATCCCTCCATTTTAACTCAAAAACTTAGGAGTTGCCTGCCGAAGATAAAATACTATATACAAAAAAATTATGGACATTGAAAGTAACTAGAAACATACAATAGAATTTTACAAATAAGAGTCCTAAGATTTTCTTCCCTTTTATGTTAATGGGGATAGAAAGGTAGAAATCAGAAAAGACTTCCAACAGTGATTATTAAAATAAAAACATATCATAAAAAGATGCACTTTACTTTGATACTGTGAAGGAATAATCATTTTCCTGCATTCTTTTTTTTTGACCTTTATACTTTGACAAGCTTGGACAAATCTTTCAAATAAAAACATACATTGCTTACAATTTATGTTCACTTTCTCTTTTTGTGAATTTCCATTGCTATTAAGGTTGCTTTCCTGCAGATTCAGCTATTTCAAATAGCTTGCTGTTCCAAAGGTTCTTCACCATGCATTTATGGATGTTTTTATGAATGCAGTACATCTTTTTCCTTTTTAATTCAGCTTCATATTTTATCTTATACAATATATTGAACATTTCTAGTCATATATATTAAAACATATTTCATTCTTTCCGCTATTCTGATAAGATTCTGACATCAATCACAATTATATGAAATTTTTTGCAAACCTAAAAATTAAAGAATCTTTCTTTTTGGTCCAGATTTAAAATCTGAATCTATCCTAATAAAATGTGCAGATCATGATTTGTACTTCATGCTTCTCAGTCCAGAACTGAATGAATTGTATATTTTAAGTATATCCATTTAAACACATCTTGGCTTTATTTGAACACATATTGGCTAAAAGCCAATAAAACCTTTTTTTTGTATATAATTGTTCATCCATCTAGTACAGATTATCAAAATAGTAAAATTAATATAAAAATTATAATTCTTATCCCCATTAACACTGAAATAAAATCATGTTGCAATAATGAAATTGATATGCTATTTGGGATGTAGTTGGTTAAAGACTGAAGAATGTCTGATGAGCCTCTAAACTGAAAGGCTACACTTGGAATAGTACAGCACAGCTGCTTCTTTCCTTGAAATTTCATTTGCTTG
>JANRGV010000051.1:59907021-59932193 GCA_024734035.1 Alethe castanea | reverse complement strand
ACATACCATAAGCTAACTTAAAACTGCTGCACAGTTTCTAGAACAACAGAACATAATGAATGCAATTTGCATGATCATTGAAAAATTATTAAAGCTATAAGTTAATTAATAGAAAAGCAAAGAGAAAATTGAAACTAGAAGACATTGTAAGAAAAGGTAAAAAATATAATGGAATGACACATAGTAAATACAATTCATGATACAGAACACACATTTAAAGGATTCGGAACTTTATATCCTATGCATAACCAGACAAGGAATTTGTAGTGAGTGCCCAAATTATTAAAATAAAATTGTGCAGTATCTTAAAATTCTGAGATCAAAATTGGTGAAATATTATACCTTGGTGAATAAAAAGGAAAAAAATCTTATGATCTTTTCACGCAAGTAATTCACAATGTGTTGAATAATTAACATATGAAAGAATACCTTTATTTAACACTAAAATCCATTTTCTTTTGAAATATCTTCCTTACAATTTAGGACTGCTTTTAATTTGGTGAGTATATATATAACACAGGAAACTATAGGAAAATAAAGACCTAATCTGGAAATTGCTCTTATTTTTGTTTGTGTCTGGTATGAAGATGAGTCCAGTGTCAGCACTTAACAAATCATGTTGATTACTTTTGTGGGAAGTGCTGTGAGATTTTTAATGACTGTGGCTGATTAGAGCTTGAAATGACAGATCATGAAAAGAGCAGAGTCTTTAAATTAGGCAGTTAGCATTTTGAGTCAGGGAAAAAAAAAGAGATAAAAACATGCACATATTTTACTGAATCTAACTTAGCTCAGTTATGAAGTGAATGAATTGGGAGAATAGGAATCTGCTATACGATTCTAGTACATTTTCCTTCAACATACAGTAAGCTATTTTTCACATACATTGCCATATATAGTCTTTTAAAACTCACAAAAGATGAATTTGTATATCCCATTTTATGATTTGCTTGTAGTGCTCAGACATCACAGGGAAAAAAGGACACCAATTTCATACAATAGATGTGGTTTGTATTTTTTTAATGTCATTATTTTGTGGTTAAGTATGCATACCACACATAGCCAACACTGAATAACATACACCAAAACATACTGAAGAACCACACCAAAATTTTATTTATTATTTTTAAAAAAGGGAAACAATGAAGTGAGTAGTAATTTTGTCCAAATAGAACCTCAATATCTGATAATTATCTCCCCATATCTTTCTCTGTGCATGTTTAATTCCTAGAAAAGATTACTAAATATTTTTGAGTAGTGAGTACACACTATAAATTATATTAATGGTCAGGAATCCAGCCTACACTGTTTCTTTGATCTTGGTTTTCAATATAACTACTTGTAAAGCAACCACTAGAAATATTTAGAAAGTACTTAAAATGAGAAAAAAATACTTATGAGCTTTTCTGTTAAAATATATTTAAAAATTGAACAAGTAAACAAATTTAACCCCCCCAAAATACTAAAAGGTTTGAAAACAGGCAATTCTTAGAGAAGTTGTTGTAAAGATTGGCCTATTCTCAGAGTGGGTAAATAGGAAAATTGAGATCAAACTTGGGAAACAAATGAAAAAAACTCTCTTTCTTTTAATCATTTTGGTATTGAGGCACTGCGTTTACTTGGTGTGGCTCTGCTGCCACTGCCAGGCTGATTGTCTCTGTCCTAAGGATATGTAATACTTTGATAACTACAATGATAAGGGAATGTAGTTAACAAGGTGTGCTCAGACTGTGCCTACCACTCAATCTGAAATAAATGCTATCAACATTACCATCCAGCAAAATCAAGGTTTTGACACAAAGCTTCTCTTTTGGAAAGGTACTTGAATGAAACCTTGAAAGAAGTACCACAAAGGAAAATATGCTTCAAACACACATTGCTCCTACTGCTTCATATGGTCTTCTTGGTGATCCAGGAGTTAGTATGTTGCCTATGTCAATGCTTGCCTTACAAGGTGTTTATTTGCATTGTATGTCCAGGTTTCCTTGTGGAACTCTTATTTTTACAGCCAAACAACATAACAGCGCTTTGAACTCACCTACCATTCTCAGAATAACCTGTTATCTGTTGGTACTAGAAATGTTAAGACTTTTTTTTTTTTTTTTGTGGAACCTAAACTGACCTTTATCTATTTTCATCTGCAGCAGTAGCCCTTATGGGTCACTGCCCATCAGTTGTAGAACTACCTTTCATAACAAATCTAACAATTTTTCTAAAGGATGCTCAAATCCTCTCATTACAGAGTTCCATTGTTTGGAGCCTGATAAAGAAGTATCCTGTAGGGAATGAGATATTCAACAAATGTCAGAAACGTTTGTCCATGGTGCATGTTTGAACCTCGTAATTAAAGGAAAATCATACGGCAACTAGAAGGTTTTTTTCCTTTTATGGTAAAGCATTTGTTCTCCTACATGACTTATGGCTAACATGCTGGTAATGGATCTGAGGATGAATAGTCGTTTACATGTACACTAGCAATACTTGCATTTTTATAGCAAAATATGCGACAGGTGCAGAGTACATATCTGGCATAATAAAGGTTTGCCATCTGTTGGTATAGATTTTGGAATACACTGGTATTTTCACCAAGTGATTTAAATAAAAGATATGAAAGAGGAATAATTTTATTAGCTGCAATAGGATTTTTGCAAATTTTTTTCCTTTGAAATTTATCATCTATAACTATTTTACTTGTATAAATACAGCATGTATTTTACATCTACAGTGATTTTACCTGAAATACTTAATAACTCTTATAAAACTGGTTGATCTAGAGGCAGAAAATGGAAATAATCTCTTATGATATATTATTACTCCTTAGAAGTCCAAGACAAATTAACCTGAGAAACAATAATGCATCAAGAAATATTTATATAGTAAAATTCATAACAGCAAAAATCCTGTGACCTTAGTTCCCATGTTGACTCTTTTAGCTTTGACTGTTGAAAATGTTGAGAGAAATGGCTTCTGAGAGATCAGTGGAGTGACTGCTGGCTACTCAGTATAACAATGGCAAACATTCAGAAGGATTAGGAACAACAAACAAAAAATTCTCTCAACTTTAACATAATCGGCTTTTGCAAAATATTCATTGCATGTTCAGTGCACATAGACTGGAGTGGGGAGCTCTCTTCTGGGAAAAATCAATGCACACAGCCCTTAATCTACCTTCTAGACCTACCTCTTAGCATCCATAGGCCTGTTAGGATAAGAGAGGCCTGGAGACTTTCTAAGAGTACACCATCACTTGCTCACAATCTTAGAGAGAAAGTGTGAACTTAGGTTATTACCCTTTTTATGATGCAGCCCTTCCGTCTGTCTTGCCTTCTGGAGGTTTTTTCTTTTAACTATGTATAAATTGCCTGAATGATCAGTAAGACAAAAGACCTGCAAACGAAAACTATATTTTGACAGATTCAAGATACCCTCATGAGAAACATGGACACTGGCTCTGTAAAACGAAATTGAATGAATTTTCAGGTGGATCAATGATTGAAGATTGGTAACTTTATTAATTTTCAGCGTACTCCTGGATATTTTTGCCACCTGTTCACATTCTCTGGGATCCTTCTAAATAGTTTGCTGAATAAGTTCCAGAATCCTTCTCAACAGGCATACGTACAAGCTATATTACATATGGCTCCAACCATTTTTCAGTTTCAACAATATTGTGGTGGAAGACTCACATGACTGGATATCTACCATGGATAGATACAAGAGGGTTTTAGGAAAGACAGGACAGGAAGGCAAGGAGGGAGAGTCATCCAGAATGTGGGGCTGTAGCAGCAATGAATGGAACTCTGCTTAGGGATGGGTGATGAATTAGCTGGCTTGGAATTAGTGTCAGTTTGAATTAGTAAGCAGAACAAGGTGGAAAATATTATGATGGATGTCTGCTATAGACCACCTATAGCAGATGAGGAATAAGTAGACGAAGTCTTTTGCAGAGAGTTGGAATTAACCAGTATTGGTTCTCATGGGGGACTTTGTGGCAGTATCTGCTGGATGGGTAGTGCAATAGCACATAAGTAATTCAGGAAGTTTCTGTAGCACTTCACCACAATTTCCCAAAAAAGGTGATTGAAGACCAATGAGTACCAATGCTTTGCTGGAAGGATTGGCCAGAAGTCTGCATGTCAGGTCCATAATTCAAATATCCAGTAAATAATATATGCATATTATCTATAAATATTAAGTGTGTGCTGAAAACCCCTCAATTTCAGATTTTTTAAATTAACAAATGTAACCTGGAGCTGTACTAATAAAACTAATCTTTTAATATTGTGGACACTGAGTTTAGAATGATGCTTTGTGATTTTAGATATCAATTAAATATATTTCCTCAAAACAAATTTCTTAAAAGATTTAATTTAATTCCATATGAAACTAAAATAAAATTTTCAAAATTAGTTCCTCAAAAACTACTGTGTGGAAAAGCATAAAACTGAGGTATATGTGTATGTTGCTAACATATTTAATAGTGATTTCCAAGTTGACTCTTAAATTCAACCTTGTTCTTCTCACAGAAATTTAAAACTAAATCTTCTACTAGGTGTTCTAGGCATGAGAGTACACCATATTCTAAGACTGACGACTGACTATCATTATTGATACAGTCTTTATTGCTCAAGTTCATGAAAATAAATAAATTGTTACTAAGTCAAGGCATGGGCTCCTTTCTGTTCCCTATACAGCTAAAAACATAGCAAATCAGACCATTAGCTCTTATCAAGCGGCACACATGGGACACATAAAGTTGCAGTATATCTGGCCTTCATTCTCTTCCAGAATGTATATGATGCCTTAATGCCTTACTGAGACACAGTACAGTGGATGAGGTTAGAGGATGCTTTGGAATCTATTGAGCTCAGCTCCCATGCTCAGAGAAGGATCAGCTTGAATGGGTTGCTAAAGGATGCACCTTTAGCAAGGTTGTCTCAGACAAGACTGAAGACTCCACAACAACCTTGGGCAATCTGCTCCAGTGTTTGACTACCACTCAGGTTAAAAAGATTTTTCATATGTTTAAATGGAATTTCATGGATTTAATTTGGTATGCATTGCCTCTTTTCCTATCACTGGGTATCACTCTATATCTCAGAAGAATCTGTCTCCATCTTCTTTATTTTCCCTCATCCCCTCAGGTGATGAGAAACGGGAACAGCATGCTCAGAGAAGTTGGGAAGTTCTTCATGGGAACTTAATGGGAAGTTTTCAAGGGCACACTGGACAGGGCTTTAAGCAACTTGATCTAGTGAAAGATGTCCCTGATGTTGGCAAAGGAGTTGGACTGGACTATCTTTAAGTTCTTTTCCAACCCAAACCATTCAATGATTCTATGATGGCTGTCAGAGGTGTGGGATTAGATGATCTTTAGAGATTTCTTCCAACTCAAGCCATTCAATAATTCTATGATTTATAAACAGTCATCAGATTATTTGGGTTCAAATTACATTACCAGATAAGATCTGTTGTAAACAGAGCATCCAAACCTACAATATTCTTTGGTAAAAGGGAAGAAAGCAGGAGAAAATATCAATGTTTGGCTGTAAGCCTGAATTGACAGCAAGATGACAAAAGACAGACAATCATTGTAAGAGAAAAATTTAACACTGATCAATAGTACCAGTTAGTCTTGTTCAACTTGACAAAAGTGAAAATATGAATAATAAATCATCCCCATGAACATGCAGTAAAGCTGTATTTTACAAAATAATTTATTAGAGAAAAGATTTTTTCCAGTTAAATATTTACTGACAATAACTGATATTTAAAATTAATTTGGCAAATAAAATCAGGAAATAAATATTTTAACATTAATAATAGAAATCTTGAAACAGCATATAGACTGGCACATTGTGGAATAATGATTCTCTTACTATGAAGACTACTCTTTAAGCAGACCTTTAGGATATCTTCCTTGGCTATCAGTCTCATCACAGATACCAAGTATTTAATATACACACATGATCTATGTTGGACAGTGCTTCCACTTATGCTTAGAAAAGCAAGCTGTGGTTAACAATGATAAAAATAAATAGCTATAGATATAAAATATGTCTTTGGGAGACATATACACTAGAAAGGATTTTCTATCATTCTGCTGTAGTAATATACTAGTAATTTTCAATTATTTCATTGCCACATGATGTGTGATAAGGAAATTTCAAGGAAGGTCAAATGTAAGAAAGTGAACTTTCCAACTGTTCATTCAAAATTAGGATATAATGTAGACTAAAACAAATACGGGTTCTATAAAAAAATTCAAGAACCAAACATCCTATTGAAAATACAAAATAATCCCAAAAAATAATATTTTATATGAAGTTACATGTTTTAAAATATAATTATTTTTAAAAAGCAAGAGATATATCTTGCTCAATTTAAGCTGTCTCCTGAACACCTCTGTAACATAAAGTCTTCTTTTTAAAGTTTTCTCCTAGTGAATTCAAGGAGAATGGGTGTCTCAAATAAATCAAAGAGTGGTTGCTATGAAAGTAACTGAGTTCTCACGGACACTGCTGAGCCATGAGCACCTCATACTTGGACCTCTGTGTAGGTCCATGCAATGGCTTGGCCCCTGTCCCCAGAGAGGTGCCCCATGTCCTGGGCTGTGGCTGTCCCTGGAGGGTATGCCCTCTGCCCAGCTCCTGGGGAGGGTGGTTGGATGATCCCTGTCTGCCAGGCCCTGCCTTGATGGACCCCATGGAGATTCCCCTGGTGCTCCCAGTACACTAGCTCACAAGAAAACTTCAACCCTTGCAGTGTATTGACACTTCTGTGAAATTCTTCCTGGAGACAATCCCCACTCTGAGGGTCGAGGGTCTCAGATAGTCTTTATTTTTCACTTCACTGCCTCCCACAGTCTATTTTATGAGGAGGGTCACTGGTTTTGGAGTAGGTCTGACAATTAACCTCCTTTGTTTGAAGATTCTCAGTTCAGCAGGCTCTGTTGCCTTCAAGTACTTCAAATCCCAGGTATGACCAACACAGATCTTTGGCTATGTGTAGAAAATTAATACCAAACTTGAGGCTTGGTAAAATTGTGCGCTACTTCAATTAAAACTTGAGTAGAAGAAAAGAATAATCTCTTTTGTAGGTAAATCACATAAGAAAAAATTCTACTGAATGAAAAAGTTCAAACACAGTTTTGAAGAGCCCAAGGAAAAACTATAGATGTTTTAAAATATTTTGTTCTTCAATGTGGTTAAAAAAGAAATGCCAAGAATTAATAATAGAACAGAACAGGAAAATTTTCTCATGTCCTAAAAAATATTTCTAGGATTCTTGACTTCCCATTGAACAATGAAATTAAGTATCAATATCTGAATTATATTTTGTATGCACTTGTGAAAATAAAATTGGGGAGAGCCCTGGAGGTTTGGATGATCTGCTGGTTGCCATCTAAATTTTTTTTCTTGCATGGAACCAGATATAGCTTATTCTATTATCACTTATCAAGTGATGATAGGATCCACCCTTTATGTAACAGCTAATTGGTCAGAATACTCACTTGAATGAGAGAGACGCAAGCCTCATAAAAATGACAGTTGCTTCTTCCTCCTCCCCCCTTTTGTCTCTTTCACATGCATTCTTCTTATTGCAATTGAGATGTACATAGTCCATGGAATTTAGCATAAAGGACTGGTTGATTTTTTTCATCAATGATCTTGGGTTCTTCGCTTTTTTAATCCTAAATACTTGTAAGCTTGTGTACTATAGTAAACAGGAGTCAGTTTGTATGTGTGTAACAGTGCAGCATTTGAGGAATAGTCTGTTTGCCTTGATTCAGAACTGAGGAGGCGGGGTTAGTTTTTTTTTGTTTGTTTTTTTTTTTTTTTGTCTGAGGCTGTACTGTGAGACTGGAAGCAGAGCAAGTATCAACTCATTCTGTGCAGCCTGAAAACTTTAACTGTCTACCGGTAGGAAAGAAGCAGAATGTTGCAAAAAACCACATTCAAACAAACCTCAACAAGTCCAAGACTAATGGGAAGAAGGAAGACCCCCTTAACTGTGAATATCATACTCTTGACAAATGTGCTAATGACTTGCTGTAACTCTGACCCTGATTCTCAAGGAAAGCTGCTGACCCCTGACAACAGAAGAACACTGAAAGGTAAGCTTAATACTAGAGAAAAAAGTATAGATATTAGAAAGCTCTCTTGTGTAACAATTTTTAAAATATTATTCATGAGCCATTTCTATTTGAATTAGGACAAGCAGTATGAGCTCTTAGTGCAGATGGTCTGCTAATAGGAGCTGAATGTTCTGTTACAAATTGGCTCTTAAAATTTGACTAGACTAATAATAATTTTTTGTCTTCATAAATACAGGATGTCACTTTTTACCATAACAAGGTTTTGACTACGGCACTGAATGGGTGTGAAGAGCGGATGTTAATCCTTAACCATAAACACAGGAATTTTGTCATATTTGTATGACAAAGAATTACAAGTTCTGTGGTCACACGGAAATCTGATAATGTTGGGTCATGTGGCAACACGCTAAAATGGTTGCCTAAAGCAACAGAACCATTTATTTTCTTCAAAATATTTCTTCTCTTTCTACAATATTATATTAAATGATAAATAACATTTGCTCTTTCCCCTCTTATTACTGTGTGCTTAATTAATGTATTTTCACCACAGACAGTGTGTCTACCAGTTATTCTGGTATTTCTCTTTGCATGGCTTGATACCAGTGCCATAGTAACTTCACAAGATTTTTCCTGTGGGATTAATATTTTTTTAGGCTGGTTGAAGTACAGTATAGGAGGAAGACAATGTGCTCCAGATCTGATGTTCATAAAGTGAGTCACCTATGGTCAGGCACCAAAGGCAACTTAAGAATTCGCCTACTGAACACAAAATCTCATGCTGACATGGAGCAGCTAATGTCAAGCTTCTACATTCTGATTGTGTTCAGAAGACAGTATAGAAAGGTGCAAGAAATGCAGATTTTTGGAATGTTCTAAAGACAGTTCTTTGCTGGTGCTGGGGAGGCTAAGGGAGGCACTCTAATGTGCCTACTGCTGACAAATAAGAAAAAGTGGTGGCGGATAGGAAGGCTGATAGAAACTTTTCTATACCTGTGATATAACAGAATTTAGTAAGGGAAATTAGGAAAGCAAATAGAAACAAAAAATTGTTTCTAGTAAATGCAAGCTTTGGCTTGTACAGGGAACTGCTATGCTGGACCTTGTGGCATCTTGCCCTGCAGGGGCCCAAAAGACCTGGATGATCTTTCAGGACAACCTCATTAAAACAATAGAGCACTCAGTCCAATATGCATAAAATTAAGTAGGCATAACAGGAAGCCACCCTGACTGAATTAAATGCCAAAAGAAAGCATATGGAAGATAAAAGTGGAGAAAAGATACCCAAGGGGAACATATAGAAAATGCTATGTAATTCAGGGGTGAAATTCAGTATGACAAAGATCCAAGTAATGAGTGATGTGAAAGGCAATATAAATGCTTCTATAAGTATATAGCAGCAAAAAAGATCAGAAAATTGTCAGGCAACCAGCTGTTGAAGAACTTGGAGAAACTCATTGAGGTATTCAATGTCTTCTTTAACTAAGTATTTACTGGCAAAGTCTGCCAAAAGGTCTCAGGCTTCTATGCTTGATGTGAGAATTCAGAAAGAAATCCTACTAACTGCAAAAGGTACAAGATGAGGTCATTTTGACAAACAGGATATACACAGTTAAATGGTCTCAGTTGTGACACATCTGAGGGTGCTATTGCATCCAAATTAAACAGCCAGTCTAAAGCTTGAAGCCAATTCTGCTTCTGGTATACATATCATCCTTGAAGCCCAGCCACCAACTAAGACCCACACAGCTGCTTTCTCAATCCCACCTGGTGGGATGAGGGAGAGAATTGGGTAAGCAAAAAATTAGAAAATTTGTGTACTTTGTGAGATATTTGTGAGATAAAGATACTTTAATAAGTAACGCAAAAGTTGCATGCACAAGTAAAGCAAAACAAGGAATTATTTCACTGCTTTCCATGGGCAGGCAGGCATTTATCCCTGCTCAAGAAAATAGGACTCCATCATCTGTAATGTTGACATGGAAAGACAAAACACCATCATTCCAAGTGTCTCACCACGTTTTCTTCCTTCTCCCAGCTGTATCTGCTGAATATGCTGTCATGTGGTATAAAATTTTGCCTATTGGGTTCAGCTATCCTGGCTGTGCTGCTTCCCAATTTCTTATGCGCTCTCGTTGGAGGAGTGGTGTAAGAAGCAGAAAAGGCCTTGTCACTATATAAGCACTGCTCAACATCAGTTAATCATCCTTTTATTATCAACACTTTTCAGCACAAATGCAAAACATCCCCCATAACAGCTACTTTGGAAAAGATTAACTCCGTCCTAGTTAAAACTAGTGCACCATGTTAGTATACAGTTATATGCACAGTGTTTGCAAAGGATTTAGCAGAAGGCACTGGTTTTTTCCTACCTTCATTCAAGGAACTTGAACAGGCAATTCCTGCTAAACTGTTCTAGCAGCATGACTTCACTTATCTGGGTAACTCATACACATTTCTTTTGTTGTGCTCTAAAACTAGTTTCTCCCCAGGTTGAATTCAAGCTCATCAGCAAATGGCCATAATTTTTTATACCTAAAGAGTCCCTGTCTTCTGCCTATGTATTTATTTTCAGCCTCAGCTGTCATATTGTGATTGTGCATTTTACATACTTAGAGGAGATAACCTCTCACTGAGGTTTTCAGGGATGCGGTTTTCTGACAACTTCAAGACATTTTAATTGAACCTGGCACACACTTTCTATGGCGTTTGCAGGTTTATCAGGATTAATGGCAAATCATGTTATGCATGCACTATAATACATACCATGACAGTGGTAAAAGAACTTACGTAAAACATCTTTCTATCTGCTTATTACTAACAATTATCTAATTACTGGTGTACATTTGAATTTTATTATTCTCATGTCTAACACTTCTGACAAAGCTGCTTGATGTTATTGCAAGCTGCTGTCAGCATTTCGAAGGTGGTGACAACCAGGACAACCTCTAATTTCTGCAAAAAGGCAAAAGTCATGCTAAGCATCAAAAAGCAAGAAGGAGATTCCCAGGAACTGCAGAACTGGATGCCATGTTCAGGTTTAAAGTGATTGGAAATAACCAGCATAGAATTACTGAAGCTAAACTCTGCTTGACTAGCCTGATTTTCATCTATGATGAAACTTCTAGCTCTGTGGATGAGATGAGAGTAGGGAATATAATTTTCTTTGAATTTAGCAAGGTGTTACATGCTATTTTTAAGCGAAATTTATGAGAGATGGTTTGGACAGTCTGTAGATAAGAATGAACAAAATTGGTGGGACCACCAGATTTTAAGTGCCGGCATTTCAAATCTGCCAGTATTCTTCATAAATCAGTCCTATATTAAGAATCTGGGTGATGTGGTAGAACTGAGTGGTGCCATGTATTTGGTCTGATTGAGATACGAGTTAATTTTCCCTTTTGCAGTCCTCACAGTGCTGTGTTTTGCAGTGGTAACTGGTAGGGTGTTGATACGACACCAGTGTTTTGGCCACTGCTGAGCAGAACTGTCCCTTTAACGTTTCCCCCACCACTATCAAAGGACTGACAGTGATAAGAAGGAAAATAACTAGGCTATCTGACCCAAATTAACCAAAAAGAAAATCCATCCATGTGATGCCAGCTCAGATATAAAAGCTAAGGGAGAGAGGAGGAATTGGGGGGAAGGGGGGAGAATGTTTGTATTCATTAATCTATAGGGCTTGTCTTCTAAAGCAACGGCTATGCGTGCTGAAACCCTGCTTCCTTGGAAGTGTCTGAACACTGTTCACTGATGGGAAGTAGAGATTAACTTCTCCTTTTGCTTATGCATGTGCCAACTTTTGCTTGTCTATTTTTACTTTAGTAAACTACCTTATCTTAACCTACTAGTGGTTTTCCATCTTACTCTCTTCCCCCTATCCCACTGGGAAGGGGAGTGATAGAGCAGCTTGGTTGGCACTCAGTCCCCAGCTAAGGTCAACCCATTACATACCAATTTATGGACAAAAATTCTTTTATTCTTCTCGCAATTCTCCTCTTCTTTTTCTTTCCTCCTTATTCTTGTTTTTCCTTACCTTAATCCTTCACCTACACTCCTTAATAATCTTTGCATAGTCTCACAGTCCACTCTCAAAATCCATACTATTTCCCCTCTTATCTGTTGCACAGCTCAGATTGTCTCACCTTAAAGCTGTACCTTGTGTTTTTTAACAGCCCATCAATTAGCAGCCGTAGTGTTTTAGTCTTTGTTATTTTCTTGTTTATAACTCACTTATCAGATTTGTGTGTCTGTGTTTTATCTTTTTCCCTGTTACTTTACCTTATAAAAGGTCTTTGACAAAATAAGCTTAATGAACCAAATGCCCTCCAGTCACCCACTACCCAAGGGGAAACAACATCTTAGAAAAGGTCTTGTGTATGATAGTGAACAAGAATTTGAGTATGAATCAGCAGTACAACTTTGTGACATATTAGCCAACTAACAAGTAAGAGTGTAGCCTGCAGGTTGAAAGTAAAGATTATTACCCTGTGTCTGGCACCTGTGTGACCCAAGTCTGTGTCATATTGCCTCAGGTTCTGGGCTTACCAGTACAAGAAAGACACTGAGAGTCCAGAATACTCATGGATAAGGTCAGGGAGCTCAGGCATATGACACACAGGAGACACTGAGAGAACTGGTGGCACTAAAGAGAGATGTCTTTCAAGACTTCTGTCTTTGAGTACTTAATGGGAGGTCACAAAGCAGAAAGACTTACTGGTGTTCACAGTGAAAGGACAAGAGGTCAAGGTCAGAAGTTAAAGCAAGGGAAAAAGTATTACTAGGTATCAGAGCAAAATTCTCCACAGGAAGTATTTAAGCACTGAACAGGTTATTCAGAAAGTCAACTGAACAAGACACTTAACAGTGGGATCTAACTCTGAAGTTAGCCATGCTTTGTGAAGGGAAATAAACTAGATGACCTCTAGGGGTCCTATCCAACTTAAATTATTCTGTCATTCTAATTTAAAGGTCAGTATCGGCCTGGAACAAAATGTTTTAGAGAAAGGAGAGGAACATTCAGCTTCATTTGTAAGATTTGAAATATAAATGTTGAATCTGGACAAAAAATAGCACTCTGATTTAGTTTAATTTTTGCAAGGGTTCTGCAGAATTTATGTTAGCCCATTGCAATATGCTTACAAGGAATTCTCTAAGGATAAGCTACACATGTTCCTTAACTTTATCTGATCTAAGTCTGATTGCAAGTGACACTAGGTAACAGGAAGACATTCCTCATCCAAATACATGTGAATTTGTAAACTATCTGTCTTGGTTTGAAGGACAGGTGTCTGCTAGGGAATGCAGGATCTTCCCTTGAAAATGGAGAGTGTAAACTCCCTCTCTCTGAATTATTATAATTTCGAAATTAAAGGGCTCTCAGGCAAAGATAGGAGGATAGGAATAACACTTCTTTACTACTATGTACAGCAAGGCAAATAAAACAACAACAACTATGGAATTAATAACAAACAGAACCAGGGACCCCTTGATAGCCTTCTCGGCCGAGACGGGAAAGGAAGAAGGAGAGGCTTTGCTTCACAAAACCCTAGGGCAGTCGATCCTGCCTCTGCCGGACTCTGAGGAGCACTAAGCTGAAACGGCAGGATTGAGCAAAAGGTCCCGGGCTGGTGGAGGAGATTATCAGAGAACTTTGCGGCAGTATTTGCCGCAATATATTTGAGGGACGTCCCGGCAGGGCAGGGGTTGTGGGGCTACAACGCAGAGAAACCCAGAGCGGTGCCGAAGGAGCAGCAGGGCTGGGGCAGCGACGGCCGACTCTGAGCAGGGCAGGGAGAGGTGGGCTCAGGATTCCTGGGCACCCAAGCAGGTGGTTGTTACAAATTACTCACCACAATCGGGTAGGTCAATCAATAAGGCAATTTATTAGTTCGTTGCTAAGGAACAGGCAACGCAGGGCTGGGGATGCGGGGAGTCTGCGCTCCACCAGCACGTCCGTCCTACCCCTGGTCGCTGCCCCTTTTATAGGCAGTTTCTTGTTGAGCCTTGTCATGCCCACTATGCTGGGGTACAAGTTCGAGCAAGTCCGAGTATGTTGCCTAGCACTAAAGCAGCAGTGCCTACAAGCCCCCACAGGTCTGGACAAGGCTTGAACATGTTGTCAGGTTACACTCCTAGCAAACAAGTAACAGAAGTAACAAGTTTGCTCATGCTCGCACAAGCCCGCATTTTCCTTATGCATAAAAAGTGGATACAATTCATAATAATAGTGAAACAAACAAACAAACAAACAAACAAACAAAAAACAAAAAAAACCCAAACAAACCCATAACAGCAAAAGCCAGCAATTCACAGCAAAGTGATTTAAACAAATATAATGAAATCATTATATTTTCCTTTGTCTCATGTCCATGCTTAAGTTCAGTATTTTTGCTGACATTGATCCCATGGTGTATTTCCATAATGACACGAATCACTATGCAACATCTCACATGGTGATAGGTCCCTCTTTAAGTGCGTTGGGTGTTAATAAGGTCCCAGGTCAGTGGCTGGTCTCACGAGCAGAGGCTCATCACGCAGAAGAAAAAGAAGCAGCAGCTCTGGGCTGACTTATGGCATATTCCTTTCCCCAAGCAACAGCAGCTTCCAAATGAACGTGTCCTTCAAAACACCGCCGAACCTTTGTCTTCTCAAGTACCCATTAAATACCAGCAATCAGTGTTTCCCAGCAACTCGTGGGAAAAATTCTATCGGTAAGAAGGGACAAGAGAAAAGAAACCTAACCCCCAACACTATTCTTAGAAACTCTTAGAAGTGCACAGGCTATCTAGTGTGTCCTTTATTGAACCCAAATTACGGAAGCATTCTTTCTCAGTTCTTGTTTCAGCAGCCTGGCCCTGAGCCAACAGACAGCTGGCGTGACCCAGCTCAAGAAGGTAGAAGCACTTTTTAAGGACTATTAGTGACCTTGGAGTCTTTCTGGAATGCAGTGATGGGGTAAAAGCTTCAAAAGTAGGATTGAACCCACACATTTTAAAATCTGCTTTTGTAGAAATAAGGGTATCAGCCTGAAGTCAGACTTTTTAATTTATTTCTCTTTCTTGAAACATGCCCTACCAAATGCATTTTGTTTCAAAATATATTAACAAATTTTTTTCCACCTCAACCTGCAGCAGAAATTCTCAATCTATTCTGCATGCAATTTGCGTTCAGCTCAGATAGGATGTCTTTAGCTGGGCTGCATCACAGGCTTTAAAGAACGGAAGCATTAACATATAAGCTGCTAAAGAATTTATTTCTCTCTAGGAAGTTCAGCAGATATCCACCAGAATAAGAACATGGCTGAGATTGGCCCTGGTTGGTATTAACTATGTCCTCTGCCCTAAATGAAAAGATAGCCCTTGCTGAGTAGCTCTTTACTCCCATAGACAAAGAACTTTTAGAGCTCCTCTCCTTTGTTCTCTGAAGTTTATAAAATTTACCTTCCAGAACTAAGTAATCTGAAATATTAAAAGGTGTTTCAAAAAGCCAAGAAGGTTGAGCACATCCACAGAAGTTTATTTAGGGAAGCAGTGTCACCAGAGCCCTCCCAAAACCTTATTTAAAATTCCCTATGAATATGCAGACTTGAAAAATAAGTATCTCTTAATTTCCAGGTTTTGGGATTTAGCACGTATGTGCATTCTTCTTTCATAGTTTATTCTATCATTGAATCTCCTACCTCTGCATCAAAGAATGTGTATTTTTAAGGGTAGGGTAGGTTTCTATACAAGTAAATAACTTATTCTGATAGGACAAATTCCTTACATTACTTTACAGAGATTCTCTCTTAAAATATATGTGAATGATTTTAGTCTCAGGCATACACAAAATCACCATATTTAAAGGGGGAACATCTAAGAATAAAGACTTTGAGAGAATGTAATAACCAAGAAAAGGTAGAAGAACCAAATGAGGCTCCTAGTGGGTTACATATACCTGGAGGGGAAAAAAAAAAGTTATAAAAAAAGCTGCAATCCATGTAGTTTATATGTATGAAAGTGAGCATAGAAACTAGCTTAACTTGAAAATAGATATTTTTAGCAAAAGATATCCAAATTACTCAATATTACATTGATTTTTAAGCATCCACATAACTTACAACAAAAATGCTAAAGAATTAATAGTAAGATGAAGTAGGATTAAAATTCAGTTCAGAGTTTCCTGACCTTTTGGAGTATACTCACCATTGCTTTTTCACATCAGATCACTTCTAGTTCCACAATGACTTTTGGCATTACATTATGAGCTGCTAATTTCATCCGCAAAGCCAAACACCTAGAACTGCTTTAACACAACTTGAAATCATTCAATCATGTCTCCCAATGTCTATGGATATTATTATAAAAACAGTTCACTTATGTGCAGCAATCTGCATACACATAAATAAAAGAATAGTTTATACAGTGAACTAAGGTATGGTTTCCCAGTAAATAAATAATACACTGTCCTTTAACCCCTGATGGGTAGTATAAATTAGTATAATTTTTTATTTATTTGATCATTAATTAAAATACATTTTCAACCCAGTACATTGAGAATATATGCTTCATAAATTTGATGCATATATGCTAGCTTTGGAGTCAAACATTATCCTATTCTATAGGATAATTTATTACCTTTTCCATAGTTCTCAGCTAAATGCTAAAACTGATGTAAATTCAACATGAGACACATTAGTTTCTGAGAAAAAAATGCAACAAAACTGCTTCTAATTTAGCAAAATTCTTTTTGAATTAATAAAGAGGAAAAAAAACAACTAACCAAAACATAAAAAAATATTTAGGAGGATAGGATTTAAGAAGATATACTGATAATATTTACATATGCTAGTACACACACACAAAAAAAAAAAAAAATTTTGAAACATGCTTCTCTAGACACAGCCAATGCAAGTACCCCACACCCAAAGAATATCTGTGTACAATGTGCTTTTCTTATGGAAATGGTTAATTAGAATAGGCACTTGCAGAAACTTAAAATGTTCATAAATTTTTTCTTCCACTGCAGAGATAAATGAAAGTACAAATCTATAATCTTGCTTTGGGCCATATAAGCCTATAGCAGGATAGGTAAATTTATGCACCAACACACACTCCCTGTATAGTATTCCAAGACAGAAGTTATAACAACTGGAATTAGAGAAGGCATTCTGAAACTCTGCAATATTTTTGAAAAATGAACAGGTACAATGATGATGAAGTGACAGAAAACCTTACATAGCATAAATTTGTTTAAACCATTGAGAGGTTTAGAATTCCCTTAGGCTATTCATTAATAGAAAACTACCCGGAATGACACTGTATGTCAATTAAATTTATAGGCCATTAATAGAAAATCAATCTTTATGGTTTTAATCAAAACAGAGACAAGAGACTACCCAAACCTTCTGTGGCAGGTGGTAAATGATCACTGCACTATGAGAAAGAATTCTCAGCCATGTCATTGCAGTGCTCCCAAGGTAAATGTCACAATACATAAGCTTCATTTTTTCTATATTTTCATATTATTATGGTTTAATCCTGAAAATTTGATGCATTGAGGGTGTGATCTAGTCTAAAAAATCATATATACTTTCTTTTAGTATGTCCCCTTAAATAAGTGGTTTATATATATTATAAAACATATTATTCTATTATTTTTGTGAGTGCCATATATGACTTTCACTTCCTGAATATCTGGCCCAATTCTTATATATACTGAATTGGAATTAGGTTAGTTTTCTTAATCTCTTACTCCTTCTTTGAACATTAGTTATGGTGTAAACTTCTAACAAATCAAGTACACTGATTTAAGAATTATTTTAATGAATATTGGCAATATCTGAAAAAGTGTATTTTTTATCATATTGCAATTTTTTAGAACAAACAGAAATACTGAAACTGTGCTAGGTAAGTTCTTTAGTTATTCTGAATGAAAAAAGGTTATGTTGCTTTTTCTATCACCATAAATATCTTTCACCTCAGTGTCCCCTTGTGAAAACACTCAGTAAGTGAAAATGCTTTAAAGGCAGGTTTCCTAATCAGATTTTTATAAAGAGATATCATTCATTGCTCAGCTTAACAGGGCAGTTGAATGCCAACTGGTAATTGAAGTCTGTCTGAAGAAAAATAAAATATCAATCACACTTGTCATTAAAAGAGAAGTTAAAAGGTATACAAATGAATGTGGGGGTTTTTTTGACCTAAGGATTTTTTAAACAGAAATACTGATTTATGCAACCATCAGGTTTAAATGCATGCAACACAACTTTCTCAGATTGAATTCCATTGATTTTCTATAACAATGTCAAGCATTCAATGCATCACAGAAGCCGTGAGACTGAAATAAATAATCCCTTATGAAAGAAAGTGATGCTTCCTTTCTTAAACCCATAGGTGAACATCTTGTTCTCCTTCTGCCTTGCTTTATTGTTGCTTAAGCTGTGAGATGTTAGAACTTCTTAATTCCCTGTCTTCATTTTCATTTAGGTTAACATGCTTTGTTTTTCTTATGACCTTCTTTATGCTCTTGCCTCTGGGACAAGTTGTTAAAATTGTGTGCCTTTCTGTTTATGAAATGTGAATAGATGCAAAGAGCAAAATAAATGCCATAAAATTCAGCTTTGAATATAGTTATATGTGATATTGACAGAATCTGAGTAGCACAAAAATAGCCTTGAAAGATGCTATTTCACATGAAAGATTCATATTTGAAAGGTGCAACAAACTTGTAACACATACTGCACATGCAAATTATTATTTCTAATGAGATCTACAGTGTTTCTGATCACACTGTCAGTCATAATCACTTTTCTGATATTGTTAGTTCTGGTTATTTGAGTTTAATATTTATAGCTCATGATACACATTTATAAATTGAGTTTGATGAGTCTTGTACTCCATACCAAATTTATCACTTGCTTTGTTATTGATTTGTTAGTTATTTGCTCTTCTTTTTCATACATATGATTTAAAGTTGGTAAATAATTTAAATTCCACTATGACATTCATTTCAGGCACCTTCAGATGTTATTTTGAAATTCCTACTTTGAACATAAAACCACACTATTGCTTATGAGGAATGGCATACAATGTTCAGGCGAGAGTTTCTATACAAAAAGCTACTACTATCCCCAAAGTATTTCACTGATGTACAACTTTGTTTATCACAAAAACATAATATATGATTTTCAGGTGACACTAAATAAAAACTCAACTGTTTTGCAAGTAAGAAATATAACATATAACATTGGATTATCTTGTCACCCTTATTAAATAACAGATACACCAGTTCTTAATTTTTTCTTCTTGTGGCTCCCTATATCTCAAGGAGTTCCAATGACTATTCAGTAGTTTCCTCAACTGCAAGTAGGCCTTCTATTTTTATTGGCAATAGCAGGTTTATATTGGTACACTAATAGGTCTATATTTGTTCCTAATATTGGTAACATAAATAAATTTAAATCAAAGTCTTTATTTGAAAGGGATGACCAGTGTAGGTGTAGGTGTAGAAGAGATTACAGGCAACCTTGCCTCTGATACGTGACAGATGTACTAATTGCTAAAGAATTACCTGGCCCTTCATAGGTCACAGCATTGACTTTTAAGGTAAGTGTGATAAAAGGGGTGGGTTGGCTGGTCAAGGGAGCTTGGAGGCAGAGGACCTGGAGGAGGTAGAGGAGCCTTGAGGAACTGAAGGAACACTGTGAGGTCAGTCTGGGTCTGCAGTTAGACCCTGCAGTGGGGGCATGCAGCCAGAGTTGAGCAAGGTGAAAGCTTGTGCTCAGAGTCTGCTGACTGATAGTTGTAGTCATATTCCAGCAAGAAATAACCTGCCTTCAGTGTCTGCAAAGGAAATCTACTGTGGGAGTTTGCTGCAGTCAAAGTCTGTCATTAGTTGGAGTCAGGATGGATAATCTGTAATAGGAGTAAACTGGGACCCTTTTCATTTTGGTAAATGAGAGTCTGTGTCTTGCCTCCTTTCCATGCCTAACAAGAGGTCTGCTGCAACAAACATGTAGTGTAAAAGTGACTGCTAACTTGATAACAATATCTACTTTTGGTATCTTGTTTCTGATATTTTAATTTTCTCAATATCTCTATTTTTCTTACACCCAGGAAAAAAATGACTGACATCCTCAGTGGGGTATTTGAGCAGAGACACAATTTTGGTTCATCTCCTGCAACATTTGTTCCTATTTTTTTTAAAGAAGGCCCATGGCAACTGTGTTCCTTGATAATAACAATTTGTTTGACAATTTGAACTCTGTCATTTTAACATCTTCCTCTGACTTTTGGGGTGGTTTAGAGCAGTAAAGGAAGACGTTTACTAGACTGCAATATCTGATATGACTTAAACCAGCATGTCAACAATCATGAGTTTCATTGAATATGGAAATTAGCTTTTCAGAAATTAGTTCTGCTCCTTCAGCATCCTCATAGTCAAACTGAAGAAGTGTGGGTTAGATGAGTGGACAGAGAGGTGGATTGAGAACTGGTTGATCAGCATACCCCAGAGCATCAGTGGCACAGGATCCAGTTGGAGGCCTGTGGCTTAGTGCCTCCTAAGAACTGATACTGGGCCCAGTATTGTTTAACTTATCCATCGATGAATTGGATGAAGGGGCAGAGTGTCTCAGCAAGCTCACTAATGACACAAAGTTGGGAAGAGCAGCCAATACCCAGAGGGCTGTGCAGCCCTTCAGAAGGACTTCAGCTGGTTGGAGAGATAGCCAGAGAACTATCTGAAATTCAACTCAAGGCAAATGCAGCATCCTGTATCTGGAGAAGAATAATCCATCAGCACAGGCTGACCTGCTGAAAAGCAGCTCTGTGGAGAAGAACATGGGGGTCCATGAGCCAGCAGTATCCTTGTAGCTAAGAGGACCAATAGAATTGTGGAGTGCATTACAAAGAGCATTGCCACCAAGTCAAGTGTAATGATTCTGCCCCTCTACTCACTCTTGGTGAGGACATATCTGGAGTGCTGTTCTGGACTCCCCAGTACAGGACAGACATGGAGCTCCTGGAGCAGGTCCAGTGGAGGGCAGCAAGGATGATTAGGACAAAATAGCATCTCTCCTATGAGGAAAGGCTGAGGAAACTGGGTCTATTCAGCCTTCAGGAGGGATGACTCAGAGGGGACCTCATCAACATCCATTAGTATCTGAAAGGAGGGTGTCCAGAGGATGGTGCCAGGCTCTTCTCAGTGGTGCAAAGAAACAGGACAAGAGGCAATGGGCAGAAACTGATGCACAGGAAGTTCCACTTGAACATGAGTAAGAACTTTACTGTTCAGGTGGCAGAGCATTGGAACAGACTGCTCAGAGAGGTTGTGGAGTCTCTGTCTGACCAGATAATCTGCTGTGGTCTCTTCCAAAATGACCCCATTTTCTGACTCTGTGAGAAGAAAGCAGGAATGCAATATAGCAGTAGGTATGGTCAACAGAAACTGGTAGAGCTTTAGAAGTAGTGGTTCTTTCTGAGACACTATTCTTTCAGAAATTTTATGAAATCTCATTTTCATAATTATGTAATACCTAACCAGGCAATGAATTACTGACTATTATGTAGATTGTCATCTAGAATTGTATACTGCCTAAGGACAGAGAAAGGCATGGAATACATCTCATTTGTATGCATATTTTACTTCTGTGTGTCTTTCTTTGTGTGCTATAGGTAAGGAAAAATTAGTTGGTTCTGAAATCTTTGACTTGTGTCTTATGTGTATTATGTTTCCTTGACCTTGATGGGAGAAAAGATGGTTTTTGTCAGGACAACAGCTTCTGTTGATACAAATAGGGCACTTTGGGGATAATTTAACAGATGTTAGTTGAAAATTAACAAGAATATTCTGTAGGGGAATAAGGTGGTGAAAAGTTATATTTAGTATTTAATTATTAAAATGGAACATACTTCATCAAACACATGAAAGAGATCTGGATATCTTTATAACCTCACTAAAATCTCCTTTCAGGTAGTTGTAAAGAGTGATAAGGTCCCCCCTGAGCATCCTTTTTTCCAGATTAAACAGCCCCAGTTCCCTCATCTGCTTCTCATAAAACCTGTGCTCCAAAATCTTTAGCAGTTTTGTCACCCTTTTTGGACAAGCTCTGGCACCTCAATGTCTTTTTGTAGTGAGGGGCCCAAAACTGAGCATGGGATTTGAGATGCAGCCTCACCAGTGCCGAGTACAGAGGGACAATCGCTGCCCTGGTGCTGCTGGCCACACTATTGCTGCTACAGGTCAGGGCGTCATTGGCCTCCTTGACCACCTGGGCAGACACTGGCTCATCTTCAGCCAGCTGCTGACTGACACCCACAAGTCCTTTCCTGTCAGGCAGCTTTCCAGCTGCTCTTCCTCAAGCCTGTAGCATTGCATGGGGGGTGCTGGGACCCAAGGGCAGAACCCAGCCCTTGGCTTTGTTGAACCTCATACAATTAGCCTCAGTCCATTGATTCAGCCTGTCCAGATCTGCCTCCTTCAGAGCCTTCGTACTCTTCAGCAGATCAACACTCCCACACAACCTGGTGTGAAATGACTAGGGGTAGAGTCCATCCTCTTGTCCAGAGCATTGATGCAAATATTAAAGGGAACTGGCCCTAACACTTAGCCTAGGGGAACCCCAGCAGTGACTGACCTCCTTTTGTGTGTAGCACCTTTTATCACCCTACATTTCAGGCTCATTCATCCAGACACTTTGCTACCTGGAAATAGTGCACCTGCCCAAGCCTTGAGCAGCCATGTACAGCCTTGTTTAGTTGCCACCTGGCTTCCAGCACTAGACCTGCTCTAATAACTCAGTTGCTGTTTTTGTCAATGTTCTGCTTGTTTTGCTGTCACCTTCAGCTTCTGACTTGCATTGCCTTGCAGAATAACTGAATTCTGCTGCTCCCTGGCACATATAACATCACCTCTTTCAGATGTCCTCTTATTCCTGCCAGATGGATAGGAGGTTGCTTTGGCTTCACGTCCCCAGGTTCAGCCAGTAATGAGTCTGAGCACATATTCCTAATTCACAAACAAATACAGCTGGTCACACAGATAAAAACAGCGGTGGTATAAACATGAAAAGCACACCCATTTCTGTTCCACCTTTCCAGCTGATTTGGTTTAAAGCTACTTGTAGCTTTTTCAGTAGCTTTTCAGTAGCTTGGCCCAGAGCTTGGTCTCCTCCACTTCCTTGAATCTGAACCCTTGGGTATCAGGCCCATGGCCTGCCTTTCTGGAAAAGATTACTCACACCCCTTACTCTACACGTTGGTTGCTCCAACTTGAATTTCTCTAGTGGCTTGTGTACATACAAACATAGAGGACAGAGAGACACAGCCAGAAAAAGTGTTGTAAGAAGAGAGGACAGATTGCAGTTATCAGCAGAGGATTTCATAGAAATGCATTGACCAACAGGTTACTTACATACAAGTGACTTTGTATGTGACAAAAAGTGACTCTTTTCCCTCTTCTAACTGCATCCTTTAGGAAGTCCTTTGTCCTTTAGAGAATAACCCCTTTTAGTTTGCATGGTTTTCTAGGGAATTTATTTTGCTGACTCGTTTTGGTAAGCTTCCCACCCAGGAAGATAATTTAATAATTGTCCTTTAGTAGTCAAAGAAGTAGCGGAGCCAGTATACTCTTTCACTGACTATGTTGTCAGGTTTCCTTCACCCATTACTGCTTCTCTGGTCCTTTCCATGGTTTTGTTCAATGTGATTAACCTTTAGTGAGATAACTTAGGTACTAAAATACATGAAATATAGGTTTTTATAAGTATTCTATATGGTAAATGCCATACAATGTTTTGTACCCTCCTTGCTATAAAATAGACAAATATTTAGTTTGTATATTTATTTAATTTCTAGATTTAGATACATACTTAAGACTGTAGTTTTCAAGTTCCAGAGCTGCTTTTGCTCCATATTACTCCTATGTCAGAGCAACATAACTCTAAATAAACCACATGCCAGCTCTTTTTTCCCTACAAAGAAAATCCACTTGGTATGGTTTCCATACGAAAAAAACCCACTCGGATGTTCCAATAGCAGGTGCCTAATATATACTAGATGCCAATCTGCAAAGCAGGACACGGTAATAGATTATAGAAGCATGAAAAAGACTGTCTAGACAGAGCCTGAAGACCTTCTGCCTTTGGCACAAATCACAGCTGTCCTTCACCAGTTTGTATTCAGAGTCTGGGAAGTATGAGAACAGAAGCCACAAAGAACTTTCTCATTTTCTCTGGCTTAAGCAAGAAATCAAGTAAAACTTAGAGTGAAGAACCTAAATAAGCATTTAAATAAAATATTTCCTATGAGTGGCGAATTAGTGAAATCTCTTCAAAAAAATCTGTGTAACTTTTTCCCAATTTATTTTCATTCATGATATCACCTGCATAATTTGTAGGTTTACCCATGTGCTCAATGTGAGCTCTAGACTGCCTATATGTATACTAATGTTGTTTCAGTACTCATATGCTAGCTGTTCAGTTCTGCCAGCTGTTCAAAGGAGACACTAAAATTTGGATTATTCTTATGATCACTGATATGAAATTTGCTTTTTATACCCTAACATTTCTCTCATGTTTAGCATAACTCAGCTGAAAAGTTATAGAGGTAGGTGGATTTAGACAGACAAAAAAGAGAACTCATAAGTCTTCTTCCTACAGAAGACCAGGCTGAAGACAGAAAATTTGGGAAAGAGAACTCATCCTTATTATTCTCTGTTTATTTACACATTTCAAAAATTACATATGTGAAAGATAGTAGAGAACTAATTTGTTTATTTATTCTACTTGAATACTTTGTATGTCAAAAGTAATAACTCGGGAAGATGGAGATCATAGGAAATCCTCCGGACCTTAGACAGAGTGCTGAGTTTGGCTGTCTGGCTTCTTAGATAAGTGGGTAATAGACATATTTTGTTCTGGAAACTTGTTCTAAGTTCTTTCCTGTAAAAAAAAAACCAAAAACAAAAAACAAAAAAATGAACCACAAGAAACCCACTGTGTATTATTTGATAAGAAGTATATTTTATTTCTGATATTAAGAATAAACTGCTTACTTTGCCTGTTCTGAGTGGATGAAAAGGAGAAGGTGTCCTT
>JANRGV010000051.1:59861919-59892829 GCA_024734035.1 Alethe castanea | reverse complement strand
GGGGGTGTTGGGACGAACACACACGTTAACTGCAGGAGCTGCCCTGCCATCTTTCCCTTGTTCCCAGTGGCCATTTGGTATGGTGCATAGGAATGGTTGCCATGGTGCCTTTGTATGGGGAAGTCACATGGGTATGACCCATGCGGAACATCCACCACCTTTTGTTCCTTATTAGTGATAAAAACCTTTTTGTGGGTAAAAAACCTTCTCTTTTTGTATACCTTTACTATTGATATTGATGTTATTGTGTTTTTCTTATTCCATTGCTTTGCACTTTCAGTAGATTGAAGAGTGAAAGGGGGAGTGGCTTATCTGGAGTTTAATTTCCAGCTAGTGTTAAAACCAGCACATAAAGTCAAAGGTGTTAGAATCACTAATTTTGCAGAAATTAGCTTTCAGATTCAGTTTGAGCAGAAGATATATGAAATATCTGGTGCATATGTTAATCAAGATGCATCAAGACTTGTCAGGGAATAGTCAATTCTGATAGTAAAGCAGGCACTAGAAGCTCTAGAATTAGATCAAGCAGGTGGAAAAATGTCATCTTTGGTCTCCCAGTTTCATGGGTCAGATCCAAACAGGTAGTGGACAGTCACATAACTTGTATCACTCTAATCCCGAAAGAGCTTTAAAGATATAATATTTATATTTTATTTGAAGGATTGGAAGATTGAAGATTATTCTTTTGGGGTGAATTGATAAAGCCAATTCTGTCCCTTTCATAAAAGAGCAGTAGCCTTCTGTTTGGATAGCAGAATCTTACTGTACAACCCCTGGTAAAGCCCATTTACCACCCACCTGGCTCAAATGTATGTAGCACACAGAGAAAATACGTACGCTAAAAAAGCTGTTGACCATGTAGAGTGGAAATTGATAACTACTAACAGGCATTTGAATCCAAATCCCTCTCCATTAGTGATACAAATGGAAAAAAGAAAGAAACAAAATATATTGACTTATGAAGGAGTGTGTTTGGCTCTCATTTTTGCAAACTTGAGGACCAGATTCACTGATTTACTGTAAGTACTTCAGTGGCTTTTCTGTACAAAGTAGTCATGAATTTGGTTTAATGGCAAACACTAAACTGAGTTTACAGCTGTGTTCTGTTCTAAGAGTAATATAAACCATCTGGAGAATACTACTAAATGTCATCCACAGAATCAAGTCCACATTCTCAGCTGACTTAATTTTAGATTTTTTTCTAGCAATACCAGTTTATACCATTGTCAATATGTATATGAAGCCATTTTTGCTTAAATCAAAATTTTGCTTAAATCAAAATTTTGCTTAAATGAAGATGAGATGACAAACTGCAATAATTATTCAGTTATAATTGTTGTATGAAATATGCAGCAAAAGTACTAACTAAATAAAAAATCATCCCAACAAATTGGTATAATAAGGAACAATCCTTGTCTTGGGGTTCCTGCACTGAGTAGGTCTGATGGATTATTGATAATATTATAGAACTACAGAGTGATAGAATATCCTGAGTTGGATATCTGTGGCCATAGTGAGCTAAAAGGGTTTTATTTGGGACAAAGAATGTATCTGTGGGGAAAGTATACCATTCTTGTATCATAATGAAGGAAAGGACAAAAGTTTAAAAGGAGAAGTTTAAAATAAAATGCAGAAAAGATGAGACAGAAGTTGAGAATAAACGTTGTGGTAATATATCCATGCTCACAAAACAGGATGAAGTTTATGGTACATGTTGACATTAGAGATGGAATAAAAATATTTTCAAGATTCTAAAATTATCACTGAAGTTATAATAAGCTGAAAAAAAATCCAACAAATAAATAAAAACCACAAACCAAGTCTGTGCTCCCAGGCATGTTTTCTGTTCACAGAAAGGAAAAAAGGGATATGAGGTAAGAGAAATTTTGTTCCATCACCCTATCAATACTATTGTTAAAGGATGCTCTTTGATGTAATGTTTTTTCCTACTAATAGAAACTTTTTTACTTTTTCCATCTTTGGCTTTTTCATGTTAGCCAGAATACAAAGTTTCCAACCATCATAGCTACTCTAGGAATTGATAAAATGGTGCATATTACCTATGTATATATGTTAAAAAAAGTGTTTATGTATGCATGGGATTCCTAATTCCTGCATTTATTAATAAATGTTGTCCCTTATAGTTTGAAGAATTGCTAGATATTTTTAAGTCATATTTCCAAATTCTTTTTTTTCTTCCGTGATTTCTATTCATAATCATAGCTACTGTTGTATTTGCACCTGTAGCTTCTTTCTTTCTTTCTTTACTTTTTCTTTTTTTTTTTTTTTTGGTTTGGTAGAAATTTCTGATTGTATTTGTGAGGAGAAATTTCACATTGACTAAAGAGAAATCGTAATCAACAAATTAATTCAGTCCATAAAACTTCCAGTGAACAGATTCTTTTCATAATATTATCTAGCAGATGATTGATTGGTTCTCAATTTTAAATGAAATGAGTAGTTCAGAAGAATTTGGGGATTTTTAGGGGAAAAAACAACAATAGAGAAAAGGTCAAATAAGAAATACAGAGATGTATTGCTTGATTTTGCACTAAAGCAGAAATCAGCACTAATTTTCACCTATTTTTTTTTATTTAAAAAAAAAATGCAAACCCTAAAAAATTCCACTGCAGCAAGGAAAGTAAGTAACAGGGAAATATTTCTAAGACATTTTCACTATGCAACTTTCTATTGCTATATAAAATGTTCTTCCTTAAGTCTAATCATCTATTACTCAATCAAGCAAAATGGCAAATGCAATCAAGGTTCATTGGAGTAACCAAAATTCCAATCAATAAACTCAGGGTCTTAAGTACATCACCTATAAAATCTTGTAATACACATTGTAAAATGCTTGTGTATTGTTAGAGTGCCACTCATCTACACATTTAAAATTCTCTATATGTATTAATTCATCTTTGCTGATAATTTTTAATTTTTTTCCCCTTAAATTTCCAGTAATATTGTGAAACCTAAAATATATTAAAATGACAGCAGATTCTTTAAGAGACAAGGTTCTGCTGCATAGACTGTGACAAGATCTCAAATTTTTCCTTATAGATATTCTTGTACAATCTATCAGTTAAGCAATCTATGTTTTGATTTTCCTTTATTTGTATTGCCTTTTTGCTCATGAGGTATTTTGGTTTGGCACTGTAAATTTTTTCCCCTGTAGCACTTTATTATTTTTAATAAAAAATGTTTTCAATTTATTAAAATGTAAAAAATCTGATTTTCCATCCTTAATACTGTAATTTAAATATCTAGTGCAATATGTGCTCAGTTACTGGTTCTCTGTAAAATGCTGTGAGGACAGCCACAGTTTTCCATTTGGTTATTTAATATGAGATTAAAATTTCTACAGGTTCCTGGTCTAAAGTTCTATCTTAGACAATCTACCTGGCTGTTTGTCGCCCTGCAATCTGCTTGATTTGGTGCGACATCTTCAGCAGGTAACTGTAAACTGTAGTCTGTGTGGTCTTCAGTAAAGAGTTCATCCCTCTACAACAGCAGATATACTATTCTGTTCTACCATGATTACTATGACTCTTAGTCCCAGCATGTCAAATTTAAAAGTTACTCCTTCCAAGCATCCTGTATCCCCAAAATTTATTTGCCTGATGTGACACCTTGTGCACCAAGAATTATAAAAAGTAGTATTTTTTTCCCCTATAAAAGCAATAGTTTGCTGGAATATTGTATGGTCTCCACTACAGTGCATCAATAACATTCCTGAGCACTGTAACTCTATTGCTTATGTACACATATTTCTAAATGCCTTAAATTGCTTTAATTATTTATTAGCAGAGTTTTGTTTTTCAGTCTCTATCCATTTCCCAAACAATTTATATTAAGTTCTTGAGGGTTAGGGTGGGTCACAGACCATTCCCAATACACAAATAGGGGAGTCCATACTTTCTCTGGAGTGTATAAAAATTTAGTGGTGTGGATACTACCTTTTGGGAGTTAGCTGATTTGACTCAGAGAAAGGGCCCTGGTGCTTTTAATATATTCATTTAATTCTTTGAGATGTGGTTTTCAATTTCCATGTTACAGAGAATTATGCATAAACCTTCTCTACAAAACTGAAGGATTTAATTTGCTGAGGAAACTATTTTTAGTCAGGATTATTGCTCAACAATTTGTCCGACCATTAGTTTCACCCTACATAAATGCTCTGTTTACTACTTTCCATGGGAGAAAAAGATTTACTAGCACCCAGAAGACATCAGTGTTTCTGATATGCCTTATCAGGTGCCTATGCTCTGAGAGAAGCTAGTACTGTGATTATCTGGCAAGTTCACGGATTACAGAAAATCCCTTGGAGGAAGTTGTGTGCATGACTGTAGCCTCAGGAGAAAGGAAGGGCATAAAAATAAACCTCTCCTCTGACCAGCATCTACTTCACAGAAGGCAAGCCTGAGGACACTAGGTTTTTTTTGGGACTGCATCCTAGATGAAAGGGCAATCCCAAAATAAGACACATTCAACCTAGTCAACTTTTCAACTGAACTGAATAGAAAAAGGTCTTTGGATCAGAAGTAAAGTAAAGACAATCAGGCACATTCAATTTCCCCCTCTCACACACCCTCTATAGTTTTGGTTTTGAACATAATCAACCCATTAAGATTTGAAAAGCACTACATGTTAGGCAGACTTCATGCATGTTATGGTGTTGGTGGAATATCAAAAAAGGTTTCAGAGCTCATGGCCCTAAGCAGGAGTATTGCCCACTTCTGTAGGCAATGCAATGTATGTTAGTATTGTTGTTGTTGCCATTATTCATATTGATATGAATATTATTATTATCAATATTATTTTGGCCTGGAAAACTCAATTATCTAAATGAGTTTAAATTCTGTAATTCTAGGTTTACCGTTTCTCTTTTCTGCCCTCTGAACAGTTAAACCCAAATTGTCAGAAGCATTTGTAGAGATCAACTTTGGATGTGCTATTCTAATGAAGTGTTTGGCATTAGTACAATGGGTTCTATGGGTTTTGCTACACAGATATAGGGGTAGGACACAGAATAGGAAGAGGAGCTAAGCACAAAAAGGAGCAGTGGGACCATGGATGCTGGAAACTTCAACTCCTGCAGATCAGCTACAGAAGTTTCTCAGTGACTAGCTCCAGGGACTTAGTGTGAAAAGTCCTGGGAAGCTTCTGTCATGCTCACTGTCCTGGGCAGCCACTCAGAAATTTGTCTGGCTCCTCAGTTGTAGATTTGAGTCTAATTTTCTTTCTTAAAATTCAGTACTTGTGGACCATTGTGCTAAGTAGACTCATTAACTATTTCTCTGGATTCTACTAGTTCATTGTGGCTGTTCCACATTTCACTATCTTTCTCAATTTTTCAATCAATTCTCTATTTGCAAGTACGTCAAGGACGGCTTCTCCTCTAGTTGGTACAGGGTTGGCTGTCTTTGGTTAATAGAAGATAATTCCTCTGTAAATGGTATTTTGGGATTCTGAGTACCTTGAGATTTTGTACAGGAAATTTTCATTCCTGCAAGTCTCTAGTCATATACCATCTGTCATTTCTTCTTTGTTTTCAATTCCTTGCAACTTTACCTAAAAACTGATTTGTTAAATTCATTAACAAGGATTTGTTAATGTTCCCTTGTATGTAGGCCTGCATTTTTCAAATGGCTTACAGGAATTATGTACTTATCTTTGCTTGGGTTTGTTTCGGGTTGTTTTTTTTTGTTTCTTTTTCTTTTAGTATGGAGTAAATTAGTTCTACCCAATAATGTGGGGCTATTTAAAAACCTAATAGGAATTCTGACTAAAACCAACTTTTCCTTTATGTGCAGAATTGTGTCTATATATTGAAACTGTAGTTGCAAGAATCATCTTTCATAGGCACACTTTCAATGAAGCACATTATGTTATTGTAATACCATCATTTAATACTATTTTTGTGTCTTCCTGTTATCTTCTCATTTCTTTTTTTTGCAATTATCAAAGTATGTAGTCATTTAGTCTTTTTTTTCCCCCAGATATTTTTTACCATATACTCTGTATAAGATTCAATGTTTTATTAGCAACAGTTTGGATTTCTAGTATGTGCCAGACAGAGTTAAAACAAAGCTATTTTTCCCTCTTCTAACTGCTAACAGTAGTTTAACAATTTTCTGAAGAAATATACCAATTCTGAACTTAGGTTAAGTAGTCATATGTCAAAATATGGTAAGTCTCATCTCAGACTACTGCAACATGCAAGACTTGCAGCTGTTATCATTAATAATACAGAACATGGAGACAATTGTAATATCTGTTGAAATCCTCAGTATCATAGAAATTATAATCAGCAAATCTTTGACATTATTATTTCATTAGTCTGTAGTTTGTGAATACTAATAAGATGTACTTTTGACACAGGCATCATGTCTGAACTAAAAAGCCATTAATTAAATTATAAATAAAATGTGGAATAAAAGGCTAATAACGAGTGTGCCAGATGTTATACTTTGAATGCTTAGAATATTTATGGACTGCTGCAGTCAGATGGTGGTTGCTCTGGACATGTGGAACATTTGAGAACTACAACATCAGAATATACTGAATAATACAGTATAATACAGACGTTTTCTAGGGAATGGTAGTTACTGCATTCCTGACTTAGCACTGGAAATAAAATTGGAATTTCAGTAATGTTGAAAAGGGGTCGGTGCAAATTCTACTACTGGTTAAATAGCATTCATCTTTTCACTGATGACTGGAAAATAGTACTACTTTCAGCTGATTCAAAACCAGAGAAAAACAGGAAAAAAAAATCAACAGAGATGGCCAAGCACTTTCATGAACCTATTAACTGAATTATGGAATTAATCTGTCAATATTCTGCATGTTAAATCATATTCTTAAATATATGCAAAACCTATTTAATACTTTAGTTTATACTTCTTTTTACTTTTGGTTTACCCCAAACAATGTCTGTGTTATTTGGGAAGTTGTCTTGTCACTGATTAACTCTGAGAAACAGGCAATATATCTGTATGTTATAACCAATAGTAGGCTATAGGAAGGGAGAAGTGTATCTGTAAGACGCCTAAAGTTTTGTGTCTAGATGAAAAGCACTCATTCCATCAAGAAAAATCATGACCAATGACTGAGGTCCAGCTGTGGGTATTCCAAAGAGATCATGAAAAAATGAGAGGGACAAGTAACTTTGAAAATTATCGATACTTTATTATTTTTCCTCAAATCCTGGAACTTCTTTAATCTGAACTGAACACTATTGGATACTTTTAAGTGTTGCACTGCTCCTTAATGAGCTTCATGAAGTTCCTAACAGCCCATTTCTCCAGCTTGTTGGGATCCCTCTGGATGGTTGCATGACCATCAGTGACTCCTCCCAGGTTGGTGTCATTAGCAAAGCTGCTGAGGGTGAACTCTCATCACACAGATCATTAAGGATGTTAAGCAGGACTGGACCAAGTACTTACCACTGGAGTACACCACTAGTAACCGGTCTCCAACTTGTGTCTGTGCCACTGATCACGACCCTCTGAGTCTGTCCATTCTTCCAGTTTTCAGTGCACCTCATTGTCTACTTATACAGCCCATACTTCATCAGCTTGTCTATAAGCATCTTAAAGGAGACAGTGTGATCTTGCTGAAATTGGAGTAGATAATATCTACTGCTCTATTGTCATTTGCCAGGATAGTCCTTTTACTGTAGAACTTCATTGTTTGTCAAATGTGTTTGCTCCCCTCAGTGAAACTTTGCTGACTATTCCTGATAACTATTTTCTTTACATACCTGAAAATGGAGTTTAGATTTCAGTTTATCTCCTTGAAGACCTTCAGAGGGACTGAGACTGAGCAGTCTATCCTGGTCCTCCTCATTTCCCTGTCTGAAAATAGGAATAACATTTACTTCCCTTACAGTGACATCAACAAGCTCTCTCAGAAATTGTGGGTGTACCCCCTCATGGATGATGGATTTATGTATGCCTGGTTTGCTCAACTATTCCCTGACATGATTCTTTTCCACCAAATTTTTATCTTCTTTTCTCCAGATCATTCCCCTTTTTTCTAGTGTCTAGGATTCCTGAAGGCTGGGTTTTGTAGTAGATACTACATTTTCTAGGCAAAGAAGATATTCAGCACTTCTGCATTTTCTGTGTCTTGTGAACCATTTTCTGTGTCTTTTCTCTCATTCAGTAGTGGTTATCTTTGTGTGTTTGCATCTTCTCTGTTTTTGTATAAGTAGATTGAGAAGGAATGGAAACTTCAAGGCTTTTCTCAGCCAAAAAATCTCATGATGTAACACATAAAAATAAGGAGGCAATTGCCAGAGAGGTAGCTGTCTGCAGTACCCTGTGTTAGCCAGTGAAACACAAAAGACAAATTCTAGTCCATTAAAGAATTTTCAGAGGGAAAAACACGGAATATTATTTTAATTAAGAAGAATGGCCAAATGATATCATTGTGTCTCTTGTAAAAGTTTGATAGAATGGGCTTGGGGTCAAAGATTAAATTTTTTTGGGATCCTGTAGTGAATTTGGTGTGGGATGTGGGATGTCTGGTAGAAATAATATCCTCCACTATCAGGGAGTTCTAGAGTGCTCTCAGAATGTGAAAACTAGCTGAGATTTCCGTAGGAATTATGTTCCAGAGGGAACTTCTGAAAGGTAATTCTCTGATAAAGACAAACAAACATCACTCTATCTAGGAAACAAGGCTGTCTGTCATATAACAGTTTGGAGTGAATGCTTAAACTCCAAGAGTTCCAATGGGGTGTATCACAGTCATTAAATGAATACTTAGGGAAACTAATCTCAGAGCTGGTCATTAGCTAAAAGTTCTGAGAGGTAGACTGCATATTCCCAAAGTCATTGAGGAAACTAAGTCTCATTCATCAGAGAAAAATAAAAAAATCCAAAATCCTGAATGCCTTTGCGAATCTTGGCCTCAGGCAAAATTGGTTTAGACTATCTCTTTTATTCAGGCTGTGAAAGGTTTTGAAATGGACTTATATTACTCTGGAGACAGATTCTAACCATCCATTTATAAGGTATCCTAATATGATACTTTTCAAACCATTTCTCAGAAATGTTTCACTATGCATGAAACTATAAAAGGTTATTTCAGACCAAGAGAAGTAAAGACAACTTTCTAGCAGGGCTGATGGGCTGGGGCTTCAGAAGTGCACATCACAGGTGAAATATCTAGTTCAAAGGCTTCAATTTTGCATTTGCTAAATACAAGACAGAACATACATTACAGAAAAGGTTAAATTGAAAAGGCATTGATAGATTTTGTTTTGGATTATTTTATTTAAAGAAAATGTCTTATAGGAAGAATGTCTTATATCAGGAAGAAATAAGAACCAAGACTCTAGTGCTACTTTAGATATACTCAATAAAATTCATAGTTATTTAACTCTTTAAAATGAGGGTGGGAATGGAAGTTTAATACCTTCATTTAAACCAATATAGCAGTTTTTAAACTTACTGAATATTGGGAATATTGCAGCTGTATTCTCTGGCAAATAAATAGTTGGCCAAAATGCAAAGTTTTAGCTCTTTTTCATCTGTTGATATAACTAGTGAAGTAACAGTGCTGATTTTTCTAAGCCGAGGAAGATACTGCTGATGTGTTAAGGTTTTCAATTAAGATTTTATTTGATACAATGTTGGTAAGTTGACAGCTGATGAGTTGAGGTCCATTAGGATTTCTTTTGAATCGTCAAATAATTTGGTGAAGATCATTCCAGAGCCAGCAGATGATACGATACAATTTTGTCATTATTAGTCTGAGCTGTACTTGAAACAGTGACCTAGAGGCAAAAAGTGTCCATTTAGTATTTCCAATCCCCTCAATGAAACAGCTCCTGCGTGGTTCATACTTAGAAATAACAACAGTTATACTAAGCAGAAAGACTATAGAAGTTTGGATTTTTTTTTTTTTTTTGTTGATTGGTTTGATTTGTTGGGTTTTTTTTTTTTTTTGCCTCTCTCTTAGATTAGTTGCCACCAGCTTTCATATTCACATCTTACAGGCCTTTGGGTAATAGCGCTTAGATTGGAAAGTTGTATTCAGAAAAACAAGTTTCTGGGGATTATTTTTTTAGCTTCTTATTAAGGGGCTTTTGGTGACAATAACAGATTTTAGGGCATAACACCAAAGCTAACAATTCTTTATGTCCATAATTATGAAGAAATTGGGAACAAGGTGGTATGCTAATATTTGAAATGCTGCAAGGTTTGCAACTTGTATAAAGCAAATCTCAGTATATTTTCCTTCCATAACAATTTACTCTAGATATCATTCTTCTATACCATTAACATATTTTTTTCAACTCTAAAAGTGGGCAAAGCAGCTGTAAACTGCTGAAAACCAACTCTGTAATCAGATGGTTAACTTACAATTCAAAGTACCGGATTTATGAATGGATTTTGCTGTATGAAGAGATGATGTGAAGAGTACCCATGTTGCCTGCTGCGAGAACATTCATTTAGACTACATATAGATGAATATTAAGAGAAACTAAGAATGACATCCATATAGCCTGACCTGCTTGAATTTTGAGGAACAGGCACAATTGTGTCAATTTGACCATCCAGCCTACACTTACATTAATACTTTGTATACCGTAAAAACTTATGATGTAAAATAATTGACAAGTACTCTATTTCTCAACACCATATGGGGCACCCACACTATGGACAGATGCCCTGACCTTATGTATTAATTCAAACTCCATACAGGCTTATTAATGAAGAATTAATCCAAACTCCACGTGAAAGGCAAGTTCTTCAACAAAGGACTAGGTTGCCATGTTTCAGAATATAATGCAAGTGTAAACTAACTCAGAGGTATCTACATGGGGGCACTGAGAACTGACAACGTGGATAATCCTATGCTGAACAGTATGCAGCAGTGTACACTAGGCCTGGTTCTTTTGCTAGTTTTAATACTTATATAAGAAATGTACTATGATTTTTGATATTCGTTTTATTTTTTCTCTTTCTTTCCTGTAGTTCTTTAAATTTCATGGTGGATATTTATAAATAACACCTACACATACTTGTTTTAATAAATAGTATTAACATCTTGTCTGGGGTTTGTGGTTTTTTTCATTATGTATGTCTGACTAAATAAGTGCCCTGAGGGCATAATCCTTTGAAAAACTACATAAAACATTTTTTTTGAGACTGGAGACAAAAAAAGTCTGAATATTTCGGCTATCTTAAAGGTGATCATTAAAGAAAGTTAACAGCAATTTTAAATTGGTATCTAGATGCTTTCGTTTACATTACACAAATTTCAGGGGTACTTATAAGTAGAAATTTGTACTCTAAGCTCTCCTGCACTTTCTATTAGTCTAGGGTATTTTTATTAATAGTATGAGAAGATATTGAAATGGGCAATTTAACATTTTAGGTAAAAATCAGAACACAGAAATTAAAGATGCAATTGTATAAACATAATTTTGGTACTACTTGATAGGATATTTGAGGTATTTATGCGGGGTAAACAGGCATGAGATAATATTTATGGAAATTCACACCTACCTTTCTGCTAGAGGATAGGTGACCATCCTAGATCATCTGTGAAATGGTCCTAAATTTAAGGGACCTAATAGACCACAAATAAACGTTAATAATTATCTGCATCCCTCTGCAATTCCACCACACAATGTTTAATCTTTCTTTTAAATCTAATATAAATATCCAGAAATTGAAACCTGTTTCTAGTTTAATTGATTAGTTTGTTATGTTTGAGTGACATTTTCTTGCTGCAAAGCAAATACTCTGAATGTGGGAATTTTCCATATTTTTGTCATTAACCAGTTTGACTAATTCTAATTATGTTTTCCTTGCTGTTTGTGTATGCCTTTTTGCAAACAAACACAAAGAAACCCCAGTAGTTTTGCATTCAGCTCACAGAGGTATAATCTGTTCCCTTTGCTGCAGGAAATCCTCGGCGATGTCTTGCCAATATTTTAACAAGAGACTCTCACAAATCATTCTCCCCTTAAGCCTGTGTTAAATCCATGCATCAGGAGTATGTGTACTCCGGAGAGGAATGGCAATAAACTCATTTGTTTCCAATTTAATGTGAAAATACATTCTCATAAACATAAGCAAGAAAGATAGGATCTTATCTGGTTAACAGACTGGTATGAAGCTCTGGAAATATCCAGACTATGTTCCTTAGTAAAAACATACTGATGAAAAACTTGTGTGCAGATAGATTTACTGGGACAGCACTGTGTTTTGAAACAGCATGAGAGCAATACCATTGTTCATTACCTATTGAGGTGCAATACATGGCAAGGTGTTTGTTTTCCTCACTGTGGTATCCTTCATTCAATAAACTTCTAAGAGTGCCCAAATTACAAATGTTGCAGATAAAGATATTCACACACACACACACACACACACACAAAATAAAAAGCCTGACTACAAAATTTTGTATATTCTGAAAAAAGTTTTCTCCTCCTCAAATTGCATGACACCTTTATAATACCATTGGTGGGTGTATTTGTCTTTCCCAGGGCAATTACAAGGGCTTAGGAAAGCTCTATGTATGAGGATTACCCTTAAGAGTTTTCAGAGAATGAGACTTACAGTCCTAAGGATCTTCCCACAAATAAGTGATATAGAAAGAATGCATATGTCTTCTTCTGACAGTGGCTGACACACTCTTATGAGAGCCATAACCTTTAGGTGACCATAAATTTAAGGAAATAAATCTGTTGTTCTACGCTGTTAGAAATGTTTCCCACTACATGGATAAATGAATTATTTATCAGATGAAAAAAGAGGGATGCAACAGAAGCAACTGTGGCACATCCTGTTCTCATCTGCTCGTGCAGATCTGTTTGCCTCTGAACAATTCAGGACCCTGATAAAGTGGCAAAATATTTGAAAGAAAGATGTTCTTGCAATTCCAGAGAGGCAGGAAGTTGTGCAATGATCTGAGCCTCAGCTACTATTTACCAGACACTGCTCATCACTAGACAGCACACTCAGGAGGAATTGGAAGAAAGCAGACCTATGGTGACTGCGACCACTGAAACTGCAGCTGAACCAGAATAACAATCCATTCTATTAGCAATTGCCTTTAGACAAAAGAAGAATTCAAGACCAAATCAATTCATTTAGTGAGGGATGAAGAGGAAGTAGGGCCTTCATAACATTTTTATTTGCTGTTTCCAGTAAAATTGTTCTTATCTCAACCCATGATCTTTACCTTTTGAGCCTCCAGTTATCCTTTCCATTCCACTGCAGTAGGAGAGGAAAGGAGAGGGAGGAGTGAGAGAGGAGCTTCTAGTTTGGAATAATTATGTTGCAGCACTAAACTGGGGAATACCATTCCTAAACCATGACACATAGTAACCTGATAAAACAGATCCATGCATTCTGGATAGACTTACAAGGTGATATATCAGATAAATTTTGGCCCCTCAGAAATAAGTGAATATTTTGACATGGAAGTCAATGAATTCAGTATTTCATTGGTCTCCTGTCTTCTCTGAAATGCATAACATTAGCCATTCCGACTATATATTACAAAACTGCATCGTAATTTAAGACCTGTCCTCTAACTTTCATTCCTTCCTGTCAACAGACTACTGTGTGCGATGGTGCATACTCATTTTCACTTAATGATGAGGAAATTGATTAGGATGCAAAGAAAGACAACAAAGTTGATTAAAGGTTTCCCAACACTCACTTGCAGAAAAAAACTTTAAATAGCTTGGTTAGGATATAAAGGACAGGTGATCTGGTAATGTTGAAATGCTGTCAACATTTCAAATGAAAATATAACAGACTGTTACAGGAAGAATTTGAAGGAACAGTATAAAAATACCCCAAGAGCTCTGAACTTGACAGAATAAAATTCAGGCAGTGGATCAGATCAACAACAGACTGAAAATGATGGGAAAATCTCAAATGTTTTGCCTCATTTCATCTTTTCATAATATTCTTCAAAGAAATAACAAGATGGCATTGTTTAGAGTGTGGAGCTCAGATTGGTGAATTCTAATTTGAGCTTGGTTGCTGACTCATAGGAGAACATGAAGGGATTATTTCCTTCAAGGCAAGAATTCTGAAATATAACGTGGTAATAATAAAAGCCAACTTACTTTTAGGAATGCAGGGAAGAGAAAGTAGATTTAAAATATGAAGCAAATTTATAAAAATGAAAATGGCATGTGTATCAGGATTTTCTGACTGTTGCCTAAAGCAGTAATTCGATTTCTTAAAGGCATCACAGAATATAGATATTGCAGCAGAACATTGAGGGAAAAGTTTTTGAGTTTTACTCTAGAGCAGATTAGAGTTTCAATGTCACTTGAAAAAATTAGAATACATATAAGGAAGTTTTAAACACTGAGTTGTCTCAAAAGCTTTATATCTATATATACACATGTACATAAGGTAAGAAATGCAAAATCAAGATATTAGTCAAATTATTCATAAAGGCATCAAAGCTCTCTGAATATGACAGGCCTTTAAAACTGAGAGAAAACTTAACTAGTAATTACAGGGCTGACAGTTTTCCATTCACAAGAAAGAAAATTATTTTTAAAACCTGTATTGCTCAGATTATGTTTCTGATTATTTGCTATTGTGACTGTTTTAGGAGTTTTAAAGGATTAATTGCTATTAATGAACTTAGCTTCTGTACATATCTAAATAGTTGTCTGCTTTAATTCAGATAACCATTTCAGAAGACAGGTCACAAGTTAATTTCTCTAATGGTCACCAGGAGTCAGCTTCACTAGGTCTGGATGTATGCATCCTTGTGATAGTGTCCTGTAGGATCTAACATCAGTGAAACAGAAACAGCATTAATTAATTAAAAAAAACAAACAAACAAAAAACCCCAAACCATTAATTAAACCGAAAAAGAAAACAGATTTGAGAGAGAGGACATGGTTAGCAGTGGGTAAGTCTGACTCTTTAATCAGACCATTGAGTATAGTAGTGTGTGCTTGCAGACCAGAAAGCAAATAGTATCCTGGCCTGCATCAAAAGCAGCATGGCCAGAAGGTCGAGAGAGGGGATTCTACCCCTCTACTCTGCTCTGGTGAGACCTCATCTGGAGAGCTGTGTCCAGCTTTTGTGTCCTCAGGAAAGACATTGATTTGTTGAAGCAAGTCCAGAGGAGAGCCATGAAGGTGATTAGAATGATGGAACAGCTCATCTATGGGGAAAGGATGAGACAATTGGGGTTGTTCATCTTGGAGAAGACTCTGGGGTGACCTGACTGTAGCCTTCAGTACCTGAAGGGAGACTACAAGAAAGATGGAGAGAAACTTTTTTATACGTCTGTAGTGATGGGACAAGGAGGAATGGCTTTTAAAAAAAGAGAGTAAGTTTAAATTAGATATAAGGAAGAAATTTGCCTTGAGGAGGGTTAGACAAGGGAACATATTGCTCAGAAAAGCTGTGGGAGCTCCATCCCAGGAAGTGTTCAAAGCCAGTGGATGAGACTTTGAGCAACCTTGTTTAGTGGAAGGTATCCTACTCATGGCATAGAGGTTGGAAGAAGATGAGCTTCAATGCCCCTTATAGATCAGGCCATTCTATGATTCTATTGGCAAATGTAGTGCAAGGGAACTTGTAGGGTCAGCAATTGTTTTGTCCTTCACTTCTGAAGGAACTGAGAATTAACAATTTCAGCAGATGTATTTCTATAAACAACACAGAAAGTGTATTCATTTAAACAAGAGCTTATTTATGAAATTATAAATGTGAACAATCATATATTTAAGCTGAAATATGATAAAAATATATTGACTGTCCTGATGTTAAAAACAGAAAAACAATTGAGCTATTTAAAATCAGAATCATTATAAGGATTATAGCAGCTGAGTTATAAAACCTTCATGACAGGAAAATGGATTTTTAAAAGAAAATTGAATAGGATTTTTTCCGAAATATTTTTGTGAACATCTTCTGAATACATTTCTGAAAAACCTATGAGGAAATTTATAAGATTACAATAGAATGAAAAAGAAGGTAAAATTAACTGTAAAGTTAAGCTTTTTTTTTTATTATTTTAAGAGTGAATAATGGTCAGATAAAATTAATTATCAGTTGAGATTATTGAAAGATGAAACAACTGCAACTTTCCTGTTTTATCTGTCTGCCGTGCTCAATGTTTCCCAATTTTGTTTATTCAGAAGTAGGCCTTGTTGCCCTTTTTTCCCAGTGCATCTGAGAGGCAGATCTATTTAGATTATAAGGATAGGGGAATAATTTTCAGTTACAGATCAAACATATGTATTAAAATGGCATAATTTTCACAAAAGAAGGTAAGAAGAATCCTTAGCTATAGAAGAGACTGTCATCTTTTTTTTGCATTTGTGGGAGAGAAATGTAATTTTATATACCATTAGACTAATTCTTACATGCCATCTGTCTGTGTACTTTTGTCCACTTTGATAAACCTAGCATGCATGGATGATTTTCTTCCTGAGCCCTTGGGATTAGAAGGTGTTGTTTATTCATTAACTAGAAATAAATGATTCAAACTCAGCAATTGAGATAATGGTCCAAATTGGGGAATGTTAACCTCCATTAACCTCCATTTTACACTTCCTATACCTTGTCCAAATTGCTTTGATCTTTTGGTAATATTTTATGACAGTCTTTTTGACAATAGGATTTTTCAAATTAGAAAAAGGATAATGGTTTGTATATTTGCTCTATTATCCTGTATAATGAAGTATAGATTGTATTTTACAGCCAGAACTGAAAAGATACTTTTTCTAATTCTATAAGTACACAATTAATATAAAACTGAGCTTTTGATAATTATGAATTAACCATAAAAAAGCTGAAAATTGAAACTGTTTTTAATAATTGCCTATATGTTGAGGTATCACAGAATTTATGAAGCAAAAGTAAAACAGAAGCCCTTTTTACTCTAAAATTAAGACTTCAAAATCATACCTTATGATTTTATGTCATTTTATGTAATTTTAGCCAGATGGCTTTCCATCAATATGATTCAACAGTGAAATGTTGAATACAACTTCACACTCACGCTAGAAAATTATTTGCATTTTTAGCGGAATGTTTTCATAGAATCATTCAATATCCTAAATTGGAAGGGACCCAAAAAGATCATCAAGTCTAGCTCCTAGCTCTGCACAGGACAGCCGCAAAATCCCATAATGAGTCTGAAAACATTGTCCAAACACTTCTTGAACTCTGGTAGGTTGGTACTGTGACCACTTCCCCAGTAAGGGTGGTGAGTTGACCTTGGCTGGACAACAGGTACCCACCAAGCCACTCTACAAGTCTCCTTCCCACATGGGCAGGAGAGAGAAAATAAGATTGAAAACAACTCATAGGTTTAGATTAGGCAGTTTGCTAAAGAAAAAGCAAAAATTTGCATGCGTGCCTGGGTTTTGACACCAAAAAAAGTGTAGGGGATTGATCCTGTCTGGATGCCAGACATCCACCAAATCCTAGATATCACTCCGCTCCATAGCTGGACAGGAAGAGAAAATATAATGAAGATTTCATGAGCTGAAATAAGGGCTGGAGAAGTCACTCATCAAATACCATCATGGGCAAAACACACTTGAATTAGAGAAATTAACTGAATGTATTACTAACAAAAGCAGAGCAGCCTAATGAGAAGTAAAATAAGACTTTAAAACCTTCCTTCCACCCCTGCCCCCATCCCAGATCTACTTCCTCTGGCGCAGCAGTGCAGGGAGACATGGAATAGGGGTTACTGTCAGGTCATCACAGATTGCTTCTGCCATTGCTCAAGTACAGGTGTCCATCTCCACCTCTAACCATGGAGTCCATCCCATGGAAGACAGCTCTCCATGAACTTCTCTAATTTAAGTCCATCCCACTGGCAACAGTCCTCCACAAACCGCTCAACATGGGTCACTTGCACAGGGTGCAGCCCCTCAAGGACAGGCTGCTCCAGGGTAGGTCCCCCTACAGGGCTGCAAGTCCTACCAAGAATACTGCTTCAATGTGGGCTCTTCTCTCCATAGATCCACAGGTGCCTGCCAGGAGTTTGCTCGAGCACAGGCCTCTCATGGGTTCACAGCCTCCTCTCAGGCATCCATATGCTTCCTTGTGGGTCTGCTCCATGGACTGCAGTTGAATCTCTTAATCCCTATGGTCCTCCATGAGCTGCAGGGACATAGCTGTCCCATTATGGTCTTTACCAGGGTCTACAGGGGAATCTCAGCTCCAGTGCCTGGAGCACCTCCTCCTGCTCAATTTCCACTGACCTTGGTGTCTGCAGGGCTGTTCCTCTCACATGTTCTCACCCTTCTCTTTTCTGGCTGCAATTACATACGTGCAGTACATCTGTCTTGGACCCATGCAGCATTGGCTCTCCTGGACATGGAGGAAGCTTCTATCAGCTCCTCACAGAAGTCATCCCTTTTAACAAAGACTAGTCATGCAAGGTTGATACAGGGAGACTGTTTCAGTGATCAGCCACTCTCTGTGTAAAGAACCTTTTCCTAAATAGGAATCTAACTATCTCCTGACACAATTTCATGGCATTCCCTCAGATCCTGTCCCTGGTCACCAGAGAGAAGAGATCAGTGTCTGGCCTTCCTCACAAGGAAGTTGTGGACTGCAATGAGGTCTCCCCTCAGTCTTTTCTTCTCCAGGCTGAACAGGCCAAGTGACCTCATCTGCTCCTCATACAGCTTCCCCTCACAGCCCCTCACCATCTTTGTGCTCCTTTGGACAATTTTGTAATAGTTTAATATTACCCTAAAACTGCCCCCAGCACTCAAGGTGAGGCTGCCCAGCTCAGAGCAGAGCAGGACAATCCCCTCCCTTGCCTGGCTGTGTTGCTGTGCCTGATGCACCCCAGGACAGGATTGGCTCTCCTGGCTGCCAGGACACTTCTGACTCATATGCAACTTGCCATCAACCAGGTCACCCTAGGTTCCTTTCTGCAGTACTGCTTTCCAGCATTTCAATATCCAGTCTGTATGCAAATCCAGGGTTGCCCCTTCCCAGGTACAGAATCTAGCACATGTTTTTTTTTAAACTTCGTATGGTTGGTGATTGTCCAGCCCTCTAATCCAGCTCTCTGCCCCCTGTTTGCCCATAGCATGACATGTTTATCCAGCTGAATACTAGGCATTTATCCGAGAAGGACATGGTGAGGGACAATATCAAAAACTTTACTGAAATCCTAAAAGATTACATCAGCTGGTTTCCCTTGGTCGATTAGGTGACTTACCTTGTCAAAAAGAAATTATATTTGACAAGCAGGGCTTTCATCATGAAGTCAGGCTGACTGTGACCAATGACTGCATTGTTCTCCCGGTGTTTTTCAATACCTCTGTGAATAATCTTCTCCATAATTTTAACAATCACTGAATTGAGACTGACAGGCCCATAGTTTCCAGGGTCATCCTTCTTTCCCTTCTTGAAAATTTAGACAACATTGGGGCAGCTTTCAGTCCACTAAGACCTTCCCAGATTGCCACAGCTGTTCAAAAATCATAGAGAGACGTCTTGCAATGACATTATCCAGCTCTTTTAGTATTCTTGAATCTTATCAGCCCCCATAGACTTATAGGGATCCAACTGGAGCAGCAGAACCTGCACAAGTTCAAGGTCAGATGGGAGCTAATCGAAGATCAGGGACAGATGACCAAATTGATCATTCTTGCAATCATGGTTCTCCAGCTCAGAGCACTAGGACCCCCTTACCCCATTGTTAGTGTTGAAAACAGAGGCAAAAAAAGCATGAAACATCTCTGCCTTGTCTCTGTCCCTGTTCGTGGGTTGACCATCTGCATTCTGTAATGGGATGATTTCATTTTTGCACAGCTTTTTGCTCTTAATATATTTAAAAATAATCTTTTCTATTTCTCCCACAGTATTGTCCTACTTTAGCTCCATCTTAGCTTTGACCACATGAATTTTCTCACTACAGAGGCATCTCTGCAGCCCTCCCATGTCACCTGACCTTGCTTCTCCCGGACATACATTTTCTTTTCTTGTCTTATTTCCAAAAGGAGATCCTTGTGCAGCCAAGCTGACTTTCTTCCTTGTCTGCTTGACTTTCAACATTCTGGAATTGCCTGCTCCTGTGCTCTTAGAAGGTGGTACTTAAAAAGTGACCAGCTCTGGTGGACCCAAATTTCTTCTAAAGTGAACCTTAGTCATTAGTTCACCAAGCAGCCTAAGTCTGCTCTCAAGCCCAGGGTTAAAGTTTTGCTAGCTCTTTTCCTCCTGTCAGCAGAGATTTTAAACTCAACCGTTTTGTGGTCACTGTGGCCAAGATGGCCATCAATGACCACTTCACTCATGCAATCTTCTCTGTTAAAAAAACAAAACAACAAGGGCATCTTTCCTAGTCAGCTGCTGTAGTATCTGTACCATGAAGTTATCATCCATGTGTTTCATTAATCTTCCAGATCTGTTTGTGACAGCTGTGTGGTGTTCCCAGTTAATATCCAGCAAGTTGAAGCCCTTCATAGGGATAAAGGCATTTGATTAGGAAGTGTCCCTTAGTTCCTTAAAGAATAATTCATCAGTGTGATTGTTCTGGCTAAGCAGCCCTTAGCTGACTTCCACAGTGATGTTTCATTATTTGTTTGTCCCTTAATCCTTACCCAGTGGGCCTCAACTGTGCCATTGCCAACTGTGAGCTCCATATATTCCAACTTGTCCATTACATACAACACCATCCCCTTGCCTTGCCTGCCCTGCCTATCCCTCCTGAAGAGCCTCCAACCACCCAGTGTGTCATTCCCATCACAAAACTCAACCCACCAGGTTTTGCTTAGAACAGTGGTGTCAGATCTCTGGGACTGGGCCAAAGTTTCAAACTCTTCTTATTTTATCCTGTTTCATAGTTTCAAAATAAAGGAGTTTCAGTGTTCATCTGTTTTGTGGGTTAACACCATTAGGCTCCTAAGACTACACAGACACTCTCTCATTGCCCCCAGTAAAATGTGGGATAGAATTGGAAAAGCAGAAGCGAGAAAACTCATGAGTTGACATACAGGTGGTTTATTAAGTATAAGAAAACCAAAGTAAAATAGAAAAGCAACAAAAACAACAAAACCCCAGTAAAAAAAAGCCAATTAAAACAAATGATGCCAAAGTAATTGTTCACTAGTCTAATCAATGCCCAGCTGGTCCTTGAGTAATGACAGTCCCTGGCTAACTCTGCCCTCCAGTTTTATTGAAAGGCATGACACAACATTGACCTTTTGATCAATTTTGATCAGCTGTCTCAGTTCTGTTGCCTCCTAGATTTGTCCTCTTCCAAGTTACTCACTGGGGCCAGAGCAAGAAACAGAAAAAGTTGATGATTGGTAAGCACTTCCCAGAAAAAGCTAAATTGTCAGTGTGTTATCAACACTGTTCTGATTAAAAATGTAAAATGTAGCAACAAACAGACTGCTGTGAAGAAATTAATTCCTTTCCTGCCAAAGCCAGTGTGACTTCACATGGGAATCAAACGTGCCTCAGTGAGATAGTAGACGTAATTCTTAGGAGATCAAGACCTAAAAACAAATCCACAGTTCACATCAAAATTAAGTCTAGACATTCTAGTGTTATCACTCCAGTTTCTCTTTCCTAGATGCCAGTTATAGCAGATGCCCTGTTGGATATAACTGCATGCGTCATTAAATCTTGTTTCGTTTTCCAACAGAAGGGAGGAGAATGTTCTCTGTGGAAGATTGAAGTTATTCCTTCAGTCTTTAAGATCTATCAGAATTTTCACTGGAAGGGATTTTACTTTCCTTTCAAAGTTCAGCATCTGTCTATACATGTGTGCTCTTGAAAACAAATGAAGTCTCTATTACTCTTCCTTCCTAGAGCAATTAATGAGCATAGAGGGAATATGCAAAGAGGGAAAATAAATTACAGGAATATTTGTGTAATCCTGACAGTACATTGTAAGTCAACAAAATCATGCCGTTGGGAAGAGAGTCCCAAATTACTTTTTCGATGTGCTTAGCATCTGTTTTTAAAAAAATCTCGTCCCTCCACTAAATATTATTTGCACATTATTTGCACTAACCTATCTCTTTGCCAAGTTGAGCTTTAACACATTTTTCAATGTGGTTTCTCTAACATGAAAGAAATAGTGTGTGTTCATATTATCCAGACTGTATTCAAATATTTGTATTTGGTGTAAAGCCTCTATTAATTTGAGAAATAAAAATAAAATCAAATTAACAAACAAAAACCATAAAGTTGACTGTTATCATGCATGCTATATGACATACCTTTTCAATAACTTCTGCATAGTTCCATGTCAATTCATTTTTATTTCATATAATTTAAATGTTCAATTTCTCAGTGAGAATTCTATCAATATTTCACTTAGGCCAGGATTTGTCACTTTATAGCTTTTTTCCTAAAATCTTCTTAATGCCATTCCCTTGGGTTCTCTCACTGGTCACCAGAGAGAAGAGATCAGTATCTGACCCTCCACTTCCCCTTGTGAAAAAGTTGTGGACTGCAATGAGGTCTCCCCTCAGTCTCCTCTTCTTCAGGCTGAACAGACAAAATGACCTTAGCCACTCCTCATATGGCTTCCCCTCAAGGCCCTTCACCATCTTCGTATCCCTGATCCTTATCAAATCTGTCTCAACAGTTCTGAGAAGAACTAATGAATTGTAGGTCTGATAGCAAATATTCTTAATAAACCTATGTAGTAGGTTGATCCCAGCTAACATCCAAGCACCCACACAGGCACTGGCTTGTGTCTCTCTGTCCTGGTGGGGCAGAGGAAAAAAAAGGAAAGAGCAAGATTGAGAAAACTAATGGATTTAAATAAAGACAGGGATACAACTTGTCAAGAACTATTTTGGGCAAAACAGACTTGACTGTTAAAATTTAACTTCTTTTATCAGTAATTAGCAGACATATTTAATTACTGACTTAGGTGTTGGCAAACTGATACCCTGCCCCTTACCAGCATTGGCAGAATAAGCAGGCAGCTGTCCAAGTGAGATGTGTGAGGCTCTCAAATCACACTACCACTGGTGAGCCAACGGTCAGCATGACTCTTCCCTGCATTCCGAAGTGATTTGCACTATTGTCTGTTGCTGTGAGATGATCTGGACACCAAGTGCTCCTGACAGTGGACCAAAGCCACTGCAACGGTTATGATCTTGTGTTTATCAGCAGTCGGGTGAATTTCTGTATTAGGTGCATTGCTGCTTATCTTTCGTACTGTCTCAATAAGGCTTTGTTAATAAATTGTTGTCAGGCTATATTACTGTTCAGATGAGAGAAACAGAGATGACAATCAATGAAATACCTTTTTTCATTCCCTCATTTCCTCTGCTATTCACTCATTCATCCTTAACTTTTTTCTTTTTTTCCCCCTTTCTTAAATACGTTTTCACAAAGATACAACTGTTTTTGCTGAGGTGTTCAGCTGTGTTCTGTGGTGGGTCCAGTGGAGCAAGTTGGGTCTGGTTGTGTCCAGCACAGACAGACCATTGTCTCTTCTCACTGAGGTCAAGCCTGTAGTCCACTCATACCAAAACTTGCCATTTACACTCAATGCAATCTTTCAATTTATAGGAGTAGACTACAGTGGCACTAATTAAAAACAAGATGAAAAATAAAACTAGACAACTGCAGAGCCCAATCTCAACAGGAGACCACAATCAGCAGAACCAATGATGAGGAAATAATTAAATATATTGGGATGAGTGGAAAGTAGTTAAATCAACACAAAAGATTAGCAAAGACAGATTGTGCCAGACTGATGAAATATTTTCTTTAACAAAATGACTCTTTTGTTAAAGACAAGAGAATTGTGGTAGATCAAATCTATCTTAACTTCTTTACACTTGCTTTGGTACCCCATGGGAAATTTTCACAGAAGATAGTGGTTAGTACATGAATTGAAAGTTGAATAAAGAATTATCATGTGATAGAGAGATTACTAGTGGAGTACTCAATGGATTCATTTTGATAATCTTTAATACCTTGTTTAGTGACAATGATGTAGTTGATGCGAATGGATTTTTTATGATGACAGAAAGCCTTGAAATGTATAAAGCAGTAGGAGCACCTGAAGCTCTCCTGGGAAGAATAAGACAACCTTGAAAAAAGTAACAATAAAAATGATAACATGAAGTGCAATCCACCTGGGGAATTAAAACCCCCATCTCTACTAAGAGGTAAAGATCTACCAGCTGGATGAAACTAATAAAGGATTTTCTTAAATTTATTGATAGCAATGCGCTTGTAAGTCCCCAATATGAGAGGAAGAAAACATTATCTTGAGAGCTATCAGGCAAAATATTTGGGGTAAAGTCAATATAAAATCACCTCAGGAAGTCTCTATATTCTTCTGATGATGTATATAGAATACACAGAAGCAATAGTTCAAAGGCAAAAGAAACAATCGAAGAATAGAAGTATAGAAGAATATATATGATACATAGAAGAAACTTGTGTATATATATAAAATAGAAGGAATGTATTTATTATGAAGTTTCTACAAGGAGTCTGTAAATTGGATGCTCTGTAAGACAAAGTGGTTATGTTACATCTTTATTTAGTAGCAACGATCTCAATAAAATTAATAAGTACATGCATGCATACATCCATCTGCAGAAAGAGATTGCATTCAAGCAGGATGCTTTCATATCTAAGTTTTAGACATTTAACTGAAAATTCTCTAAGGTGACAGTGAAAGTCTAGTTGCCCCATCCAACAGATTTTCATGGTTATAATGAGCAGATAAGTTCCAGTTGGTTTGAAATAAAGAATAAGACCATTTTCCTGAAATTAAAATTAATTGCCCATATAATATTTTCAGTATCTGAAATAGACAGTGATGAAGTTGATGATTTATGATATCTTATGTGTCTTTAATTTAAGAAGCAAATTTGAAATTACAGATTAGATAGATCATCTTTAAAAGTTTTGAAGGACTTAGACATCACCTTGATCTACTAAGTATCTTAATATTGTAGGCCTTAAAATTTCCGATAAATATTCAAATTCACAAAACATAATTTCAGTCATCACTGTGGTGAATCTTTTTGAAATTCAATGGGAAGGAGAATGAGAGATGAGTGAAAAAATAAATTTGAAAGGTGAAGAAGCATTGGTAGGAGATGAGGGTAAAATGGCTATAATTAAAAGTCCAACTGTCAGACCTTTCTTGTTGTAGAAGTAAAGCACTAATAAAATATTAATACAGTCAAGTGAATTACTCAGTTGAATTACTCAGTTGAAGTACCTATGAATTGCTCTAAAAAGCTGAGAAAAGATTGAAAACATATGTGAAAGAGATGAGATTTAAAGAGACAAACAAAGACATAAAGAATATCTGAACAGAAGGTGTGAAGCATAATGGTCTGTGAAATAAATTAAGAAATGCAAGAGAAAAGTGCTATCTCATTTGTTTCATCTATTTTTCTTTCAGTGAAACAGCTATAAAACAAATATAAATGAGTCCATTAAAGCTCTTTTGTCTCCAAATTAATAAATTGAATTATTTTAACATACTTAACTTGAATGAAATTAAATAAGATTGCAATGAGTTTGTAATCAGTATCTCATATGAGAATCAACCTATTTATGGGACACTGTTTGAAGAGCTACTGTATGCTGATGATAGTGAATGAAATATGAATTTTATTGAAAATAATCTTATTAGCCAATAAGAATGCCCTACAATCAGTTAATTACACTGTAACTAAATAATCTTGTAGTGCTTAGAAAGGTAACTGCACAATTATTCATTTTCTTTATAACTGGTGAACAAACTGTTCATATATTTCTTGCTTTCTCTAGGATTATCATAAATTATTTTTAAACAAGCAATTTGACTTAAAATTTCACTCTAGAAATTTTTTATAGAAATCTAGTGATTACATCTTTTTGTAAGGGAACCATTACTTTCCTCTTTTCACACCTTCACCCTTAAAACTCTTATAAAACACAGCCACTTTGCTTAAGAGAAGTCAGAATCTGTATAGCAGGTGTTGCAGTGGGGTGGAAGTGGTGTGCCGAGACCTTCCAGAGAAGTGTCTTTAGAAGGACGTCCTGGTGGCACAAGCAATGTTCTCGCTCCCGGGTGAAATGATTGAGCTCTTTTGTGAATCCTATAGGCGACGCTGAAGAGGAGGGACGAGAGCCTCGTATAGGGCTCCTAAGAGCAGCTTTATTCGTCTTCTCCTCAAAGGGGTCCAGGGACGAGAAGCTCCGAACAGGGTCTGGGGAGAGGGGTTTATATAGGAAAGCTTAGGGGAGCGGTAGAGCAACAGACCAATTCACTGAGGGTGCAGGGGAGGAACAAGGGGAGAAGGACCAACAGGATATAAACAATTTGCCTAGAGCAGGGAAGCATTATGGGAGAAATATTCTTCTCTATTATCAGAACAGTGGGTGTCTAAGAGTCTTCTCTCCAAGGGAGAGTGGCTAACTCCATTCCTGTTGGCCCATCCGCCTCCACAGTTAAGCCGTGCTGCTTTCCTTGTAAGTGAGGGAAGCCTGTTTGCTCTTGCTGGGAGCTAACTGTACTCCCTCTGTGAGGTCTCAGAGGGCTGAAAACATCTTTCTGTAGTCTGGCAATCCCTCCAGCAACAGCATGCAAATGTCCACTAGTGCAGCAGTGACGCTCCTCTGTCAATCATCTAATCATCTCCTCAGCCTAGCCAGTTTTATAGTATCATGGCTTTCTTTACTCCCGTTGAGTAGCTTTGTTTTGTTCCCCTGCAGAAGTGATATTAGTAGAATGAAAACAAGGATAAACCTAGCCTACTAAAATAGACTGGTTAATAACTGGAGGGAGAAAGATGAGCTAGAAATCTGAAATATGTACAGTTAGTGGGCAGCTGAACTGAAAAGCAAATAATCCTACTGAGAGCATCTCAGAAGTGGGAAGTCATGGTCTCTAGCCACGGCTGTCTTTTGGAGAGTCCTCTCACCCTGCAGGCAGAGAACATGGTACTTACTTGGAAGATGAATGAGAACCTGAAGAACACTTAATTTTATGGGGGTGCTAGACATTCCTCTGCACCTCTCCTGACAGAATTAGTGTGTGGTTTTTAAAGAGTAACAGAACCTGCCATTTGACATGATCCCATTTCACTATGGGAAAAAGAAAAAAATTGGCAGGAGGTGCTGGGATGGATGTCTCTTTCCTGGACACAAAGAGAAACATGACTGTCCAGCCACAGCTGTGGTAGGTCCATGCTGTTGTTAAGTTTGTACAGTTAAGGACTTGAGCCTGGAAGGCTCAGAAACTTAAGGAGTTTAAATATCAATTTCTTCGAGAGGTGACACACGAATAGACGAGCACAGAATTTCAGCCTGCTCTGTTTATCAGACTGGATTTCATAAGGGTTCTGTCAAACCTCACATAGCCACACTGGTCAGAAAGCTATTTTAGCTAGTCTTGGCTAAACTGACCTCGTTCAAAATTAAAATCCCATGTGGTAGCATCTGATTAACACAAAGCTGGAAACCTGCAGATTCCTCCAGAATGCAGAAGACTTGAAGTATTGTCAGTAAAAGTCCCTCTCTTCAAATGATCAGTGGAAAAATTGGCTTAGCTGTTACAGCATAGGAATAAACAAAGCAAGTCCAAAACTAACAGCAAACCCCCAGGGCTATAGAGCTCCTTTATTTCCTTAGAGATCCTTGTGCCTCAAAGCTTTCCAGTGCATCTCAATTCACAGATGAACGTTCTCTGCTCTAGGGATTGCGAGGTGGGTTTGTTTCTGCAGCTGCTCCTTGGGCCAGAATCTCCACTGACATGCATAGCCACTAAATTAATGTATAAATTTGCATTTGTAGCTAATTCTAATAATTGCTTTAGAGTTAAATCTCAAGAGTACAAAGCTTTGGAAGTGCTCTGATTTATTTTACAGTTAAATAAAGGGGTGTTTGTGGTGTATTTTTCAAATGCTTTTGAAACAGACTGTCAGACTCTAATTCCACAGCAAAGGCCAAATGGGTGGGTGCCTTTTGAAGGGGTCACATGGAAAAAGTGTCTTAAATATATGTAGGTTACAACAGTAAATATGTACTACACAAATACAATACCTAAGCAGAAAAAAAAAATGGGAGGAGAGACGCAGTGCAGTTTTGTTTTATTTGAACAACAGGGAAAGAGTTTGAGGAAAGAGGACTCAGACTGGGGTTCTTCAAAAATTGCCTGCTTTGTTTCATTTTTGTTAGGGATCATTAATTGATTCACATTCCCTGCCCCTCCCCTGGGCTTTGCCAGCTGACACCCCCTAAAGCTGTGTGATGTGATTCTCACTTTGCCTGTGCTATCAGCTTTAGCTGTGTTTCTCACTGTTTAAGTTTGAGGGGTAGAAAATACAGCTCACAACCTATTTCTAACAGCAGGAATTGGCTTGAGTCAGAGTTGGAGAGGAGCAGAAGGAGGGCAATGAAGAGGGCTGAGCTGCCCTGCCACAGAATTTCTGTGCCTTGGAGAAGTCCCTTCATCTCTCTGCACCTGTTTCCAGCCTTATGTAGGGATAACAGCTTTTCCTTAGCTTGGTACAGCGTTGTCAGGATGAAGATTTGAAGGGATTAGGTCCTGTAGTTGGAGGCTTTAAAAAGCATTTTGGATGGATAAAAGAAGATGCTGAAAGCAGCCTTGGAGGTCCTCACGTAGACTGTACCAAGGCACAGTGGGGGCCTGGCATCCTCCTGGTGTTTGCATCTCCCTTCCCTAGCCTGACTAAGTGAAAAAATTCTGCTGCGTAACTCACACATGTGAACAAAAATGAAAGTGTGTGTCAGATGGTTTCCCAGAATATTAGATACACAATCATCCTTAATGTGTTTTTCAGCCAGTGCTGAAATGCAAAGCAGTACCACTGGATATCTCCAATTCTCTTTTAATTAAGAGTTGCAGCTGCCTTTGACTGTCAGATCTAAATAGTAAATTGCTTCCCAGACATCTCAGCAAGATGACAAATCTCTTAGTCATTAATTTGACCTACAAGTTTCGGGCCCAACTGGAAGAACTGAGGATGTCTGAGGCAGCTGAGACCATTCTGCTGAGTCACTCAGAAAGTCCCTGAGCGTTTCTTCCAAGGTGGCTGCAAACACAGAGCCTGCACTGCTCTCAGTCTGTTGGGTTGCTCATGTGCTGACTGATCCAAATCTGGCTGTGCTCTGATGTCACAGAGTGGTTGCCATTCAAGAGTGTTTGGTAGGGATCCATACCCTTTCTCACAATAACAGAATTTTGTTCCTCCTTCAAAATTACTTTCTCTCGTTCTTGGGAATGGAAGGTATCAGCAACAATGGTAATTTTTTTCATTTTCCTAAAAAAGGTACACGAGTCTGATGGCTAGGGGCCCAGTGACTGAGCTTTTATATGGATTTTGTATTCTTTTGTAGCTCCCCAAAATCATGCCAGGCCATGAGAAATTATACTTTAAAGTTCTGATGCTTCATGTATTTCAAAAGGAAGCTTCTACAACATAGAGCTAATATTCTTGCATTAATTTCTTTGAATAACGCTTCTGAGAAATTATAAGCTGATATGACATGGTACAGAGGCAATGATAGAAGAATTATGTAAATGCAGGAAGAATTACGTAAATGTAGGCTGGACTTTAATTCTAGAATTTTTGCTCTATGATATTGCAGAGAATGTCTATGCTTTCAAGTGATGCAGGCCTTCAGTTCCCTTCTTTACCAGAAAACTTGGATTAGATTTTGAGTAATTAATTAAGATGAGTATGTTACGAGCTTGCTGTGCCCCAGCATAAAGATTGCCATCTCTCTGGTGGTTGCAGTAACTCCTGCTGGATCATCAGGGCAACTGTAAAAACACCCATTCTTCCCATAATTTCCTCCCTTGAGCAGGGAGCAGAAAAGCCCCAGAAAATGCAGTTGAAACCAAATTAGATGGCAGCAAGAATGCTGGACGAGAACAGCCTTGAGAATGCCCACTATATGTCAAGTCATTTTAAGGACCGCTTGGGGGGTGCAAAAAAAAGAGATGAGAATTACTAGGCAAAAAAGGTACATGGCAGAGCTCCAAATTTTGGAGTTGTCTCGTAGCTCTGACCAAGAACACCACCGAATTTATAAGCTCTGCTTACAGCAAAACATGTGGCAGAGAAAACCTCTTCTCACATACTCCTCTTCTGTAGTCTCTGAGATTTCAACACTGCATAACTGGAGAAAGGAGCTCCTTTGATGTTTGTAGTAGTGACACAGTATTTCCACAGGGGAAAATCTGCTTGTATTGATTGGGAGAGTGCCTATTTACTTCCTTAACTGCACAAAAGTTCTACTATTTCAATTTTAGCTCTGTTGTTGTACCAGGATCGCCCTTTGAAGCTGTTGATGCTCCAGGGAGATCTCGTTTTGTGTTATGTGTGAGGTACATTATAGGCAGACTTTGATTCTTTGTGACAACTCAAAATAAATCCTGTTGGGGTGCTGACCCGTGGCAATGGATGGAGTGATTCCCTTGCAGGTGGCAGCAGCATATGTTTATGCTTATGCTTATGTTTATGTTTATGTTTATGTTTATGTTTATGTTTATGTTTATGTTGTTTATGTTTTTAGTAGTGGCCATGAGGTCCTCAAAGGATGAGCAAGTAGTGCATGGCTCAATTCCTTCTCTTTCAGCTCAAGCTTGCTAATGACATTCTCAGCCCCAGTTAAAAAGTGAAGTGTAAGCTACAGCAGGTCTGCAAACAGCTGCTCCACCTCTGGGAGCTTCTGAGGGTCAGTGCTATCCACAGGGATCTCAGCCCTCAGGCAATACTGTTGTCCTGGTTTGGAGGACAAGTGTCTGGTAAGAAAGGCAGGAGCTTCTCTTTGAAATGGAGAATGTAAACTCCCTCCCTCCAAATTATTACAATTTTGAGATTAAGATGCTCTCAGGCAAAGATATGGGAATTAGGAATAACAGTTCTTTGCTAGGAAAATTAAAATAGAAATGCAGTATTACAAAG
>JANRGV010000051.1:59835867-59861248 GCA_024734035.1 Alethe castanea | reverse complement strand
GGTTTCCAAAAGATTCCTCACTTTTTTACAGTTTATAGCGTGTTGCTCAGCCCCTTTCAGATGTCTCAGATACCATATGACAACTCAAATAAGAACAGTTCTTTCTTGTTTTGACAGGTGAATACTATCCATGATGTCTTTCAAGGCTTTTGTCTTAGTCTCAGACTGGTTCTGAGAGCAACCACAAATCAAGTTACAAAGCAAGACTATGCAACAGTGAGTTTAAAAGGATTATGACTTAATAGAGCAAGAGTCAGGCTGGTTGTGCATACACTTTGTGAGAGCAGCAGATCTGAAGAGTTCTGACTTATGAGAGTGTACATCCCATGTGAATACTCGTTGTGGAGTTCCCTTCAAGCTGTAGGGCGCAGACATGTATTATAGCAGCTTATGCCTGGAATTGCCTTGTTCTTTCTCAAAAGCTCTAACTGAGGAGTACACATTTCAGAGGTCAAAATCCTGCTGTTAAAAAATCCCACAACTCTGCAAAGTGAAATTACAATTCCTGCTTACATGATAATTATTAATTCTGTACGATTATTCTTTTGAGATCTATGCATATGACTGAGGTGGAAATATTGCAACTGAAACACATAGTAAGAATCTGTGTTTGATTTTTTTGTATGAAATTCTATGTTCTTTGTTCAAATATCTTTTAGGTATTCCAGAAGGTATGAGTTTTTCTTTTTGAATCTTTCATCTTGTTTGGAGATGATAACTAACTTAAGTAATTCGATTTAAATTTTCTAATGCATGTTTTACAAGTGTGACTGTTTGATATGCAGTCAATTATATTATACTGACTCCATCCTGCTTGCAAAATTCCTCTTTATAATCTGGATTTGATCTTTTGTAACTTCTCTACATTCAAAGGATGTCTGTCCATGGATGAAAGTCTAATGCAGAGTTTCCATTGCTTTTATATGTGATTTGTTTTCTGTTTAAACATCCATGCTTTCATTTGGATCTTGCAAACATCTTGATTAATGGCACCTTTATAAAATGATGTGCCTGTATTAATGTGCTAGAAAGAGAAGAACCAATTATGAAAATATTTTCCCTAAACAGGACAGTGAATGGAAATACCAAATCCTGCTAAGACAAGCAGAGATATGAAACAGTAGTTAACAAAAATTAACTCCAATAATTAAAAACCAAAAACTAACTCCACAATGAAACACTAATGGCTATCCATTTATACTTAAAATATTTATTCAACAGAAGTTTGGATAAAATAATGAATTATTTGCCAGATTAATGTTAATTTTGTTCCAAGAGAAAAAGGCATTGAGCAGGGTACCAACTAGCAGTTGGTTTGTGCTTAAAACCACAAATCCTGCCTTTGACAGATAGCTATTCTAATGTATCTTTTGCTCAAGTATCCTTTAGACTCTAGAAAGTAGGTTTTATTTTATGTGGAATATTATACTTATTAATATTATAGGTTAAAAAAAAGAAAATACTTTTTTTTCAAGTATTTGTCATTTTCAAATCCTCTATCCTATCCCATCTATCCTATAATACTATAGAAATATGGAATAATCAAAGATCATCAAGAAAAATATTCTTTCATTTTTAATTTTTCCCCCTATGCTCTATGCCCTTGGACAGAAAACAATAAAGCAGAAATGTCATAGAAACACTTCGTTAGGAGGATGTCATGTACAGAGCACCTTTGGGAAATGTCTGATCAACACAAGTAGATGGCAAGGCTATCTTTGAATTTTCAATGCAGGTAACTAAGAAAAAAAAATAAAAGAAGCTTTTGATTAGATGGGTGTATGGAGTGAGAAACTAATTTGACCTTTGATTAAGTGATCTCACTTTTCTGGCACCATCACATATCTCTCAATTATATTCTGCTTTAAAAAAAAAAAAAAATTGGCCATGATCTTAACTGACATAAAAGGGCAGAATAGGAGATTTTCAGCTTTCGCTAGCTCCTGCCGACAGTGAAATGGGAAAATGAGTGGCCCGTACAATTTACAACCTCTTACTTATTACAGGCTGTGACTGCTGCAAGCACAGGGGGGATAATCAGCTTGTCAAGAGTCTGCTGCTGAGAATGCCAACATAGGATCACTCCTATTGTTTCAGAAGATTTCTTAGGAAACTGCAGCACTGTATTTGCATTTAAAAAGCCATGTTGTTCAATTGCAAAGAGAGTTTATTTCAGGAAATTCTGAAAAATAGTCCTTAAAATGATTAATTCATTCTTTCCCATGAATACCACATAAAGAGACATAAAAGTAGATATTGTTAAGTCGACATCCTGGATCAAAATCGTTAGACTAGCAGCTATTTGTAGGAGATAAAAATCCATTCATTGGTGACTATTCTTTCTTGCTCAAAGTATGCTTGGTGTTTTACTTAAAAGTAATAAAACTTGAATGAATCAAAATGTGTATATGTTAAGTTGCTCAGAACTAATGTATAGTGTTGTACCAGATGTTAGTAGCTCAAAAGTAAACTTGGGCTGTCTGGTAGAAACAGAACTCTTTAACTTTTTCCCATGGAGTCAAGTGCTAAAGAGTTGCCTCCAAATTAGAAACTTTGTCACTCAAAAGAAAAATAACTGCCAATGGAATTTTATCAAATGCAAAAGTCTACAAAGAGGCAGACAAAAATTTTTTATTGAAGCCCAATGACAAAAATTTGCAAGGAAATAAAGAGAGGCAACTTTGGAAGTCACTGTAACTCCACTGATTTGAACCTAGTTCAATATTGGAATTAATGATATGTATAAAGTCAATTAAAATATTGTGGGAAAGTGGAAAAAAGTGCTAAAACTCAATTAAGTAGGATCCATGCAAAAGCTGTAGAAACCTTCTGGAGCCATCTGGATTCACATAAACAAAGCAGAGCATTGAGGGGTTAACAGATATATGAAGGGAATTGGATTTCTGAATTAGGGTGCTAATATCTTTTAACTTCAGCTGCCATATCAAGATTAGAAAAGGGGATAAAAAGCCTTAATAAGGACAAACATTGTGAAAACTGAAGAGTAAAATCAAATATTAAACCATGCACAATTAACATGCCTGACTGAAACCATTCAAATATAAACTGCAAGAGAAAGTGAATTATAAGCAAATAATCAAGGTAAAGACCAGATGTTGTATTTCTCGAAGAAAACTATTAGACCAGAATATAAACTGGAAAGCAATTAGTTTGTGCAGGTATTATTTCTCAGTGATTAAAGTAAGGAAAAAAAAAGAAAAAAAAAAGAAAAATGTTTAATTTGATATCAGAGAAGCTGAAACTTAATAATAGAAGAGATTATATTAGATACACAGATATTCTTTATAGCAATAAGGAAAATAAATAACTCTGTCTGTCTAGTCCCCTTATTTCAGGTGGGGATTTTTTTTAGATTTATTTTGATTTAACATTACAGATGTTGCAGTTGTGAAAAATCATACATGGAAGAGATCCCAACAAAAAATGACATTCCCTACAAGGGGGTGTACTTATACATATATTTAGAATTAAACTGAAAGGGATACCATAGTTTCATAGGCTTAAACTCCAAGGCAAATATAAATTAACCTAAAGAATACCTGAAGTCCTGGAGATTTTGTCAGTTACTATCTTTCTGCTCTAGCCTTGGAAGTGTTTACATCAAGTTTTGTTAAATCTTTATTTTCTTAACTTTCAAAATATTTTAGACTCAAGTTAAAGTTCAGAATATATAAATATGTATCCAAAAGAAGATGTTGCAGTGCAGAGAAACAGGGAAATAAGCAGAGCCAGGAGGCTGAGAAGATTCAGACAGACCAAGTTTGCCCAGCTCACATTAGTCTAGTGTAGAAAGGCAATCAAGGATAGAAATTGAAGGACATAATTATCATGGAATTAAATGCTGGAAGTAGAAAAGGTCTCTGAAGTAAAAGAAAAACACATTGGCTTCAGTATTATGCCTTGATGCACAGCTGTGCAGCTTTCAGAGCTTCCTTTTTTACAACATCCTATTTACAACCATTTGTGGGGATGCCTACAAAGAATTAAAGGCAAATAAGTTTTGTATAATATTTGGAGTTGTGTAGAATCACAAGCAATACAGATCGATTCCCTATCCTTCACTTTGGAATCTAGGCAGCAGCTGAATGGCTCATTTTCTACTACCGTAAGGATTTCCAGCTCTTGATCTTCAGTCTGAGTGCATACACCCTATCAGGATGCAGGATAGAGTCTCCTCTGAGGCTGAGGGACTGGTTAAGTAGGCTTCAGAATCTTTCAGATAAGCCTAGAGGCAATGTTTCCATATGACAGGATGCTGCTAAAGCTGATCCTCCATAGTGAAAGAAAAACAAGTGATGTTTCACAAAATTTAAGTGGTTTCTAATTTGCACTTCACCCAAGACTTTCTTAAAATTAGTCTACAAAATTATCTTAAAATCTATCTGATTTCTTCTGTCTAACCTGAGCTATTGTGAATTCAGGAATGGAAGATCACATAAAGTATAAGAAAGTAGGAACATCCGTCCATCAGTCAATTAGAGCTCTTAGAACAATTAGTTACCCTGATTTCAGCTTCTAGGACAGTTTTGAATTAAACAATCCTTGAATAAGACACTGTGATCTGACACAAACCCAGGTTCACAATGTGGTTGAGTTGGCATGGTGGTGGGGATTTCATCCTATGTCCCATTGGATGTCCCAAGATAGGACTTGGTGATCTTGCAGGTATTTTCCAGCCTTAATAATTCTATGACTATATGAAGGGGCTAGACTTTGCTTAATGAAAATGCTTTACAAGATCACTGTTGTTTTAGTCCCACCTTCGGTGCGCAGAAACTCCATTCTCAGTGATTGCATTCTCACACACATGGTTTCCTTGTTGTGGTTGAAAAGAGTACTGCACCTTTCCCTGTTGCAGAAAGAACAGACCTGAGACTTCTAAATATTTAAGCAAGTTGTTAGGAAGAAAGAAAATAGAGAAAAACTAATAATCTCCTAGAATATGAATTAACGAGGAAAAGAACACAAATCCAGAACACCAAATAAAGTAACAAAGAAACAACACAGAAAATAAGGAAATAAAATGCTGTGAATTAGAAAAATAGTCTTCATGATTAAAAATATTCTGGACCACTTTTGTAATAAGTCTCATATAACCACATTACTATGAGAATGGTTTATAGCAGGGGAGATTCAGGTACGTAGATATACACTGAAAACAATTGTGATAATTAACTAAAGAATTGTGATAATTTACTAAACAATTGTGATAATTTTCTATTGAGTAAAAAGGATTGGCTTATTATTTTGCTTATATAGGCTGATCTAACCTCTTAATTTAGATCTGAATATATTTTTATGATTCTTATGCAAAGAATAGAGGCAGTTTTCCCTTGGGGAATATGTATTAATTAAAAGATCTCATATATAATATGTATATATATATACAATGGCCTCTTTTCTGCTGGTAAATAAAGATATAAATAAAAGATATGAGAAGGCTTAACAAAACATCAGACTTAATTTTACTACATTTACAGTATTTCTGTAAAGTTTTGAATGGGAAATTGGCATTACTACAGTCACTTAAATGTTTTTCAATAACTGTGGACACTTTTGAGATAGTAGCATGGTGACCATAATGTTGCACAGAAATTGCATCAATTTTAAGTATAAATTTGATATGGCTGGGGTTTTTTTACTCAGAAAAATCCACAGGATTCATTCATAAGAATGATTCAGATCAGAAACCTAATAAAAAGACATAATATTTTCTTCTCTTATCCCCAACAACCATCAAAAATTATACAGAATTTCAGCTGGAGTTATCTAATCCAATATGCCATGTGTGAGAAGGGAGAGTGTATGTGATCACCAGTCATCTTTTATGAGATTACAGAAATTGGTACAATCAAAGAACATATGGGACTATTAATATATCAGTTTAGGCTTAATTGCAGCGAAAGCATTGTAACTGATCTATGTAGCAAGAGTAAGTTTCAAGACTGTTACCTTCAATTATGAGAAAGACTGTCTCAGCGGGCCCTTTGTTTACATGATATAACTAATTTCAGTGGTTACATCGAGAAGCTAAGGTACCCTTTACAGAGAAGTTATGGCCAATCTTATGGAACAGTTTAGACATCTTTAGCTGAGTGCAGAGATACTTTAAAGTAGATTGTAAACAATTCAAAAGTATAAAGTGAAAATCTATTAGATAGCACACAATGAACAAGGGATTTAGTGATGTATAAGGGATTTAATGAGATATTAGGTTAAGCATTAGTGTGGTCAGAACTACACCTCCCTATAATAGACTTTACTTCTTGTAATACACCTAAAGGGTCTCTGCTGTCCAGGAAAGTAGCAGTCAGAGGGGCAGGGACTGCATCATTCCCATGTGCAGCTGCTTTGCCAGGTCCCACCTGCTGTATCTATCATCACTGGTAATACACCTTGACTGGAAAATCCTGAAAGTGATCTTGTAAGTGATGGATCATTGAACCTTTACAGTGTAATAACACTCTAGAAGAGTAAAGTCCTTGGTGTATCTTGCTGATTTGCATCTCAGAAGATTATGGTTATTACTTGATCTTGTAACATACTATTCATCTGCAAACAGCAAGTAGGGGTGAAAGAGGAGCCTGAAGCTGCTTGAGACTGTTTTAATGAGTGAAGCCTCCTTGAACTGACTTTCAGAAAAGACATTAATTGTAGAAAGATCTCATAATAATTACAGTATCTTGAAACATTTAAGTTATCTTGACTATAAAACGGGGCCTACAAAACCAAATTATTACAGGCACAATATTAAACTGCCTACTTTTTTGTGGTCTACTTCTGCTATTATCATGTTCTCATTAGCCAAGTAAAAGTATTTCATTTCTATAGATTTATAGGGGTTTATAGTGTACTTTGGGGACTGCAGGACTAATAACACACCTCTTCAAAATGTTCAGTGAAGCAGCAGCACTTTAACTATCCCCATGCATCCATTCCTGCATTTTGAGAATAATATAAAATCAAACAGGCCTCTAAAGTAACAAACTTTCAGAGCTTATCATCCCATTAAGAAAAACTTATGCACTTATAAAGAGTAAGGCAGAAAATCATGTGTCAACTAATAGACTGAGGTAAGGGAGTGATATGAGTAGTCTGTAGTGGCCCAGAACTGTCATGAACTTTGGGAGAAAAAACTCATGTTGATCTGAGGATTCATCATGTTAATGTCCCTGATAACACACAGCAGATTTATGCCCAGATTGGACCACTTCTGTAAATTCATCCTAGTTACTTCCATGAAGGAAACAGTTTGAAAAAGATTTTTTCTTCCAAAATATGTGCCATATATAAGAAGCACTTTAAAATACTTTTTCTTCTCAGAAGGTAGTAAAGCAAGTACAACAAGTTTTTAGGTAAGAGGAAATATAAAACAATTCAACCAATTTTACAATCAGCTGCAATTTATTCCATTGTTCCTCTGTGTTTTTTCTTCCAGGGTAGCTGCTTATGCTACACTGAGCTCTACTCTTTCCCAGTTGTAAATCACTTATGTTTAATACTTTTGCCTTTGTCAGAGCTTTTAAAATGTCCAGAAGATATTAAAGACAGGTTTTTTTACCTCCAGTTAGGTCTTACAAATCAGGGTTATTTTGTAATTAAAAATGCCTTTTGCTATAAAAACCTTTTCTACTGTGGTAAAGAGTTGCAAAACTACACTAATAATAAATTTTTATACATTTTTTGATGCCATTCTAATTTCTTTAAAGAACTATTTAATGCAAAATCTCAGAGAAAGCAATTACCCTTTAAATCAGTTTTATTTCCAATATCACAATGTTTGAAAAAATGTCTGAGCAGGATTGTGATGTGTTAAATGTATCAATTTCAAATGAATGATTTGATTGTGAAAAAAAAATGAATTTAAAAAAAAAAAGACCAATATTACACCAAATGTCGTCTTGTAGTTGTTGGCATTTCTGCCTAACCAAAACAATTTCTTTTCAGTTTTTCTCTTATCAACTGGCGAATAAAATGGTCATCTGTTTTTGCTACTAAAATATAGAGCATAGCTTAGTAAGTTATTATCCTGAGTTAATTCTGGATATGACAAAACTAAGAACAAAATAGTTCAATTCAATTGTAAGTTTTGTGTTTAGATGAGTATCTTTCACATAGTGATGTTGTTTACCATGACTTTAACAAGAATGTTGACATTTTGTAGTATTTGTATAGAATTTTGTAGTATTTTTGTAGCAAAACTGGTAAGGTATGGTTTAGCTTTAGGTAAGAAAATTTAATGTTTGTCTTAAATTGGGTGATGTACTAACCAGAGAATGGAGTCCACCTGGAGGCCAATAATTATTGCTGTTCTTCATGGATCTCAAGAACTCTTTTTGATACTGGAAATTATAGGTTTTTTATGTCTGTATCAGGATAATGTGAAGGAAATCTCCCTCAAGACATTTGTGGATAGTTTAAAAAATTATGTCAGTGTGGGCATTAAATGATGCACTCAAAGGAAGGGATGCTGCAATGATAGTCTGTGACAGAATAGAGAAATTACCTATCAGGAACCTCAAGAAGTTTAACAAAGTAAAATGCACCTGTGACTGTGAGGTGGGTTGAGTGCTGACCAAATGCCAGCACACTCACTAAAATTATTTACTCATTTGCTGCTGTGAGATAAAGATTAGGAGAAGGACGGAAGCAGGCTCAAAACTTTAAAGAGTATAAAGAAAATTTTATTAACAGAACTAATAGAAGAATAATAAGAATCAGAATAAACCTTCAGAACACTTCCCCCCCAGCTTTCCTTTCCTTTCCTACTGACAAAATTTGGTATGTAGAGACAAATTTTGGTATTTTTAGTCCATTTCACCACTTCTAAAATAATCTTTCTTCAGTTCACTTAGGGAGAAGAGTCTGTCCTGGCATACCACGGAGACACTTCCACAAGAAACCGTTTTCTTGAGGCTTTAATTTTCATGAATAGAAGCTGCCTGAATATCTGCAATCGAGAAATATCTCCCACGGTTTGGTAGTCTTACCGCAATTACTACAATGGATCATTTCAGCTTATCAGGGTGCAATTTTAAGGATAAGCTGTTCTAATATAGAAACAAAAATTCTTTTATCTCTGGAAACAGATGTTTTCTTCTCCCATCTATGGGGCCAGGTTTCTGAAATCTCTCATCTCTCTCGTTCAAGCTTCCCCTTGCATCACAGCTACTTCAACATCTGCTTCCTTCAACATGGGTGCCTCTGCTCACGGCTATGGTTAGTATGCTACATCCCCCCAGTGCATTCAATGAGTTACAGAAAAAAAAAAAAGAGTCTAATGTATCAATTATATCTTCACCATAGCCTTACAAGAGAATTTCAGCCCAAGATTACGGCATCTCCTCATTCTCCTCCCATCTGGGATTTGACTCCTTCTTCACTGACTTTGATGTCTCCATGTTGTTTTCTCTAAATGTCCTCAGCTTTTCCTTTTCTCTCACTCAGGAGAGGATTGATGTTTGCAAGTTTCGTCTACGTACTGAAGGAGTTAATACCTCGCCCGGACCTGTGGATGGCCATGGGATCTCTGCTGGGCAGTGGCCACTCTGGTTGCACGGTTGTTTTCTGGCCCTGGCTGTTTTCTGCAGCATTCAGTTCCTGCCACGGAGCTTTTCTGTGTGGGGCTGCCTCTATTCTCAGCCGCATGATTTTTCCACGGCACCAGCAGGATGGCTCGGCAGCTCATGGCCGGAGAGGGGCCCAGCTCGGCTCGACCTGAAGCTGAGCAGAGCTGGCCTGTCCTGCTGGCCCTGGGTGAAACTCAGAAGAGGCAAAATCTCTGCTGAGAAAGATTTCTGGACAAGCTGCTCCTCAGGCTGAGCTGGCCAGGCCACATAGCAAAGCAGAGCCCAACCCAGACAGCTCCAGTCACCTGTTCAAAGCGTGGAAGCAAGAGAGTTTTACCTGGGCTTGTTTGTCTTTAAATGTGATTTCACAGAGGTGTATTCAGATTTCTGGAGTGGTTTAACAGCGTGTCAGTATCCAAAACTAGTCAGCTAATTGGTTCTGTTGGGTCTGGAGGAAGCTCAATCCTTACAGAGAATCACTTCCATAACTGATGGATTTTTCTCTTTAACTAAAAACCAAGCTATGTGTAACCACAACAGACCGAAACACCCCACACAACAATATAGGCTGAATACTTACTAGGCTCAGTGGTGAAAATAAAGCAGATTATGCAGAGTCTAAGCCAGACAGAACCAAAACCTGGCAGAGATGGATATTGCAAAACCTTCCTATGCAAACTTCTTTACTCTTTGACTGTCCTCATGGTGAGAAAGTCTTTGTTCATATCCATTTTGAACTTGTCTTGTTTCAACTTGTGCTACTGTCTCTTTTCCTCCTACCATGCACTTTTGTGAAGTGCCTGGCTCCCTCTTCTTAATAAACGCAACCCAGGTGCTGTGGAGTTCCTGTTAGGTGCTCCCAAAGCCATCTATCTCTCTTCTAGACTCACCAATCCCAACTGTTTTTGTTCTCATAAACCAAGTGCTCCAAAACTAGGGCATGGGAGACTTTACTTGTGAAAGCTGACACAACTTGAAAAGGCACTAAGAAGACAGACAGAAATTTACTGAGTGTGCATAGATAAAAGGCAGAAATTAATAAGTGTTATGACAAGTTCCAGTTTGATAATAGGAAACACTGTGTAGCATGAAGGTGATCTATCAAAGGGGCAGTGGAGGCACCATCCTTGGAAACTTTCAAATACTAATTTGATAAGGGCCTGCATAATATGATTAATTTTGGTTGGACCAGACAATCTCCCCTCCAACCTCAATAATTCTACAGTTTTTGGAGATGACAGTGAACCAACCCATTCGTGTTTCTCATCTTTTGTTGAGTTTGAGCTTTGGTTTTGTGCTTACATTGTAGAGGAACAAATTCTTAAAAAGAGACAGCAAATTGATGATGCAGGTGCTCCTTTCTTTCCATATGTCAAAAGCCAGCTAATTGTGCTGTACTGCTCTGCCATTCAAGAACTTGCATTCGGATGAAAAAAATACACCTCCAGAGCTCTCACTTTCACCTGGATAATTCAATGAGGCTTTTGAGGAAAAGAAAAATGGTTGTTATATACAAGACAAATGTAAGTTTATTGGACATAAGAGTCCAATAAGGACTCCAATAAGGACAGGAGTCTGAATTCTAGAAGAGAATACACATTAAGAAATTCACACTCATGCATGCATAGTTCCTTTCAAAGGGCTGACCAGCTTAATTTTAGAATGAACTATTTTACCTAAAAGAAAAAAAAAAGTGTAACATTCTCTGACTCGTTTTGTTAATTCAGAGCTCAAGCTTGTACTTGTTCAAAGTCAGCCAAATGGTTAGACAGATCCTTATCATTATGACAACACCTATGGATAATGTAGATTAGACTCCTGATGAATTGTCATAAGATATTGTTTGAAACATACAGTTCATGTATTTCAAAATAGAATTTCTTTACAAATTAAAGGTTTAAATGATGAATAAATTATTTAGAAAATTATTTGCTATATTTACAAGTCAAAAGTTGCACATTACAAGGATATATTTCCTTTTATTTAGTGTGCCTTACAATGCTGAATGAACTAATGTCTGAACTTTGAGACAATCTAGAAACAGTTCATGCAAACTCTCTTGGCTGATTGCAGCTGTTAATGATTTGTAAAAGGAAAGTCAATTTACCCCTTGATAGACATTACTGTACCAAATGTAGTAAAAAGCTAAGTGAAATGTGAAACGATTCCTGTTCAGTGGGGAAAGATATTATTAGTGTGTCCAGTTTCTTTTTGGGGGAAAAGAAAATAGGTCTGTATTCTATTAATTTGAGGGTTATTTTTTTGTTGTTGTTTACTGATGCAAGCATTATTTTTATACATGTGTTTATTATTATGTGTACATTTTCACAGTTTATTTCAGCTGTATTTGCCACCTCTTAGATCAATTGACTATTTAAGTTATGAAAAATTTTAGCGGACATGATTGGCATGCTATCAGACTGATTGATTCATCAAGGAACATTTGATATTCCCACACATCCTGAATGACCTGCCTTATATTTGTAACTTTTCTTCACTTCTGCTATGCCTAAAGTAGTTCTTCATATAAGGGAGTATTGAATTTTTCACTTAAGTTAATTAATGGAAAATATATTCCATGTTTCTCTCTTCATATTATCCGGACACCGATTTTAATTTTTATCTGATGGAATGTTTTAATGGGGAAGTCTTATATTGGCCACAGTAGCGAGGCAGATGTGCTGACAATATTTTTTCCATAGCACCATAAAATATCCTGAAAGAATTTTGAATGTTTAAAGCGAGCTCTATTTAGCAAAAACATCAGCATGTTATCAGCATTATTCACATTTTACACTCAAAGAATGGTATTGTACCTGATACTATGAAGAAAATTTGCTCTATCCTAGCTGAAACTAATGACAGTGCAGAAGCATGACCCTGTAGGAGGAATCTTACAGACAGCTGGGGTTTGCGACCTGACCTTCCCTTCCTTTCCTGCAGCTTCCCTTCCCTAACCTTTCTCCCATCTTCATCCCTCCTTCCTTTTAACTGTCTTCTTTTCTCTCCTTTCTTTTGCTTTCAAACACTTATGAAATCTGACTCATAATTAGCTTATTTCAAAGCTAAGAACTAATTGCTGAGTCATACTGCAATACTAGAGAGAAAATAAATATTACAAAAATCCATATATCTGTATTACAGATAGATTGGTATTTTGGTGAGTATTCGGTTGTTGTGAAAGCCCTGAAATACTGTCCCTGCTCTTGGATCAGTTTAGGCACTTTACATAACAAATATGTAATGTCAACCTGCTCTTTATAAATAGAACTACTGCAAAATACCACTTCTGCATGCATAATCTCATGAATAAAGTTTGTATTTTTTAAGCTTCTCTCCTCTTCTTTCAAAATAAATTAAATTTGGGATATACTTCACATGTAATATACTGTCAACAAATAAAACTTGCCAGCACAGTACATTGGAGACAATCTTATTTTTCCTCAGCCCACATTGCCATTTTTTGCATTGATAGAAATGTTCCTGAAATGTGTTTTTGTAACCTTACACTGAAATAAGGAAACAAGTTACTGATAGACTATATTTCAATTCCTTTCACTTTAAAATTGTCTTGGTTTACTGACTGTACATTTAGAATATCCTCAACATTATTTTACTGATCTAATTCATTTTCCATTATGAATTCCAGCACATTAATAGGCTCTACTTCTACAATGAATTAATAAGTTTGTTAGGTGTTTAAGTATGAACTATGCTTACCAAATGCCGAGTGTTTTTTGTATTATTGGAAAAGAGGCTGAAAATTATAAATATATCACTCCATGGCCATGAGTTAGACCATCTCTTTCCTGGTATGCCTTTGTTTTGACTTAAAACTTCATGTGATGAAAGTTGAAAAGTGCTCATCAAATTATAATTTTATAATCAAATTATTATGACCTTCATATGCATTGAATAAGTGATGAATCCAGGAAGTGTTTCACTACAGCTAGAATCTGACAATAATAGTATTGACTGTCTGAGGTCATTACTGACATTGCTTAGTCAAAGTGTTCATATCTGCTCTTTTAGAAGCTGAGGGCCAACGTTTTGGTTGTGGGGGTTTTTTTTGGTTTATTTTTTTTTTTGGTGTGTTTTTAATATATATACCTATATATATGTGTATATATATATATTAATAATCCTCCTTCACTGTTGTGGTTTAAACCTGGCCAGCCACCAAACCCCACACAACCACTCATCCATTCCCCACACCAGAGGAACTAAGAAGAGGATGGGAAGGGTAAAAACCAGAGAACTGATGGGTTGAGATAAAGAAAATTTAATAGGGAAACCCAAAGCTGGGCACTCAAAGAAAGCAAAACAAGGAATTAATTTACTGTTTCCCATGGGCAGGCAGGTGTTCAGCCATCTCCAGGAGAGCAGGACCTCATCCCATGTACCACTGACTTGGGAAGACAAATACCGTAATTCCAAATATGTTCCCCCTCCTTCCTCCTTCTTCCCTGTCTTCATATACTGAGTATGATGAATAGAATATCCCTTTTGTCTGTTTGAGTCACCTGTCCTGGCTGTGTCCCCTCCCAGCCTCCCAAACACCCCGAAGTTCCTTGCTAGCATGGCAAAAAAAGCAGAAATAACCTTGGCTTTGTGTAAGCCCTTCTCAGCAATGACAAAAATATCTCTGTATCATCATTGTGTTCAGCACAAATCCAAAACAGCCCGAATTCAGCCATTGTGAAGGAAGTTAACTATCCCAGCCATAAGCAGTACCCACATTTAGTTGAACATTTGGGTGTTGTACACTTGTGTGTTTTAGAATCCCAGGTTTGGGAACTCACAACTGTGACATGCCCAAAGGTGATTCTGTAAAAAAAAAAAGCCAACTCATTTCTTTGGGCAGCAGTCTGCAAAAGAAAGTGGAGTACAGAGTGACCATGTGGGCAGAGTGGAGAGGAATTTGACTACTCAAATTGCCTGCCCCGAAAATCAGCATGCCAGAAAGCTTCCACATGCAGATGGGAAGAAACTGATAAAACCCAGGACTTTTTATTCATATTCACCCACAAAAACTAAGAAAAAAGGAAACTCTGCCTCCTGGAGTCTTCAGATTAAAAATAAAATAACCCTCATCCCCTTTTTAGAATAAAACAGAACACAGTGAAAGGAGATGCTACAATCAGTAGAGTGACTGTAGCAGTAGGCTGTCAAGTCATGTTTCATTTTGCTTGGTTTTCTCTAGATCAATTCCTGACAGAAAGCCCAAATTACTAGACAATTATGTTAGAAATGGTAGAGGAGTGGGTCGTCACAAGAACACCATTTTCTTTAATTTTGTTTTGACAAACGCTCTCAGTGTGAGGTGTTCTTTTAAGATGTCTAGCAAATTGAATCTTTTAAAAGATATAGAAACAGGGTCCCTCAACATAAAATTCAAATTGCTTACCATTTTACGTGTAGGCTTTAGACATCTCACTTAAACTAGTCAAGGAAAATAAATAAGGGTTGCCAATTCATGATTTGAGAAGATAACTAGTTTGAATGTCGACATGTACTTTGTAGAACACAAAAACTGGGTGAGATGATCCTGTTTCTGTCATCAGCTGTAGCTGTTTACATGGTTAACACTTGTGCTTCTGGACATGTTTACCTGTGGGATTACAGCCTTTTTTTTGTATAGGCTTTGTTGGGACATAAGTTCTTAGACTGTTCTTCTGAACATAGACATTAAGTTCTGATTTAGTAGTCCATGTGAATTTCCATTTTTTTCCAATAGCATTGTTGATTCATCTTCTAGAAATAGGTACAAAAGAAGGGGTTTTTTTCCCCTAGAAAAAAACTACACTAAAAATATGATCATATCCTTGTATCATAGATCCAACAGCCTTGCAAGCAGAGGACCTAACAATGATTGAAGAAACACTGGGAATAAAACTCTATAAAAATGTGTTGTTTTCTGAAATGTCTGAGGATTCCATTCCATTTTGAATAAAATAGATGTCTATTCATTGGGATATTTCTTCTCTCCAGCTGGGATCTCACTCTGGATCTATGTATATTTAATTACTGCATGCAAAATGGAAATCCTTGGGAGAAATATCTGTCCCAGATTAGTCAAAAGTCATGGGACTGCTACATCTTCCTGAAATTTAGAAATTGTATACTATAGTTACCGCGGAAGTGGTGGGATTTTTTGACTTAATTCTCCAAATTTTCATGGAATTGCTGCAAACATTTTTTAAATAGAAGCACCACTTCCATTCACAGTTTTGCGTTCTCAAATAGCTTATTAAACATGATTTATCAGTTTATCATGATTTATCATGATCTAATCATGTCTCTCAGGTATGCTAAACAGATGAATGTTTATTTTGCTAATTATATCTGTTTATTTTGTGACTGAGTTAGTGAAATTTTTGATGTTATTACTACTTGTCTACTTCTGCAGGTGGACAGATTACCAGTGTTGACACTTGAAGAATTTTGTTAATTTTATTAGGAGAATAAGAGCAATGATAATTGAAATTTAGCTGCTGTTGACTCTTTCCACATTCCAAGTTAAACAATATATGAAAAAGATTTTGTTTTTTGTTTCTTTGGGTTTTTAATTTTAATTTTTAAATTTTAAGGATATTTTTCTCTCTTATTTGATTTTAATTTTTAGTGGATCGTGTCATTACAATGAATTTTAATGAATAATGAAAGTAATTTCTTGGTAAGAAGCCAATTATTTCTCACCTACAAAAGTTTACATTGAAGTTTTAATTTAATTTAGGACACAATCAACTAATACTTTACAATATTGCCGTGATTTATGAGCACTTTTTTTTGGGTGTTGATTCCAATCCAGATCACCAAAATCATTAGATACTTGTATTTGCCACTAGTAAACTAATAGATTTGTATCCTATTTGCAGATTTTTCTGCTAATAATGACACTGAATCACCATGATTTCTGAAAACATATTCATATGTCATCTAGGTAATTTGATTTAGATATTCTCCCAATCCACAGCAGAGGAATCATTTGAAATAAAGTCACTATAGATATGATAAAGGCTAGAATCCCCCAAGACTGAGTGACAGAACAGCCCAATAAAATATTTTTTAAAATTTGTAGGTTTCTTGTCTTGTAATTGCCAAGTTCTTTGGATAATGGAATAAATGGAAGGACACATTACTTGTAATATCATAGAATGGTTAAGATTGGAAAAGACTTCTGTGATTATCAATTGCAACTGTGAACCCAGTACCACCATGCTCGTCAGTAAACTGTTTCCCCAGGTGCCATATCCAGGCACCTTTGGAATTCTTCCCGGGATGGTGATATTATCACTTCTCTGAGCAGCTGACCTGACCACAATTTCAGTAGAAGAATTTTCCTAATATCCAATTTAAACTTCTCTTGGTGCAAATAAAGGCCATTTCCTCTGGCTCTCTCCCTTGTTAGCTGGAAAAATAGACCAATCACCTCCTCACTAACACCTCCTTTTTAGTAGTAGTAGAGAGTGATAATGTGGTGTCATATCATGTTGCACACACACACACACACTCACACACGCACACACACACTCTCTGGTGAGCCTCCTTTCCTCCAGACTAAACTACCACAGTTCCCTCAGCTGCTCCCCATCAGACTTGTGGTCCAGACTTTCCCCAGCTCCATTGCCCTTCCCTGGACACACTCCAGAACCTCAGTGTCCTTTTTGTAGTGAGGGGCCCAGAACTGGGCCCAGGATTGCAGCCACACCAGAGTCGATGATCACTGCCTTGGCCCTGTCCTGCTGGACACGACTGCTGCTGCAAACTATTACAAACATGGGATGCTGGAACTCTTCTCTTAGGAGTTATTACTAGTTTATCAATGAAGGCAAAGAAACAGGTATTTTATTTAAAAATGCACCTGATAGAAACCCAAGTTTTGAATAACTAAGGAGAATCTTTAACTCTTGATGTGGTGGGGATACAATCATAGCCACAGGGTGAATAAGCCAAAAAACTTTGAAGGCTATGATCCATAAATTTGTGATAATCAACTTTTGAATTTGCACAGTAGGAAGATGGATTAAGTATATGAGAAAACACGTTGCAGTCTTTGGTACTAAAAATATTAATTTTCACTTCAGAGTTAATAAACTAATAATGTTTAAGTAGACATTTTCCTTTTTTAATGTAGCTCCTGTTTGATAAATCATTCTCTCTCATATAAGTAGAATCAAAATCTGGCATCTAAACAGATATTTCTTCTAGTATATGGAGGTATATATCTTTATTTAATTAAGCATTTGATGCTTACCTATTACTTTTTAAATCTAATATTTAACCCAGCAGCGTGGGTTAAGTTTAGAAACAGTCTGCATAAGAAACTGAACTTACATTCTACAGAACCTTAAGTAATTGGCAATTTATGTTCAAGATAAATGGCAATATCCTTTAATTGGTCTAAGATTGAAACTAGGTAGATATGTGTACATATATATACAACTTTGCTCTCTTGTTTATTCTTTGAATTTATATTCCAACTTGTGAAATATGAAACAGATATAACCCCTTATATATTGTAACTAGAATGCCAAAGGAAAGAGTGATAGTCATAGAATGAGCAATATCACTCTGCACCCAAAACACCTACATAGCCTGGGAAGTTCCAAAATAATAACAGATTCCTGGTTCCCTAGCTAAGGTCTTTGCAAGAAAATTAATAAGAAAATGCCTTCATTTCATCATGATGACATTTGGGAGTTTTAGAGCCCTCCAGTCCATTATTCAGTTTTGTTAATGACTATGTTCATCCTTTTAATCATGTGAAACACATTGACTGAGCTTCATTTAGTTCAAAGTGCCTTTCAGAAGCCTGAAGAGAAACTGGGTGGTGTGAAACATTACCTTTTTCACTACAACATATATTTGCTAACATATAGCTAGCTTGATTTGTGATTTATGTGAAGAAACAATATATCCATAGTTTTTAAGAAAAAACCCTACCCATTTGAATGAATTTAAAATTGAAATTTGAGTGCCTAATGTGTTGCCAGATTATCTGTTTTATTTGTGAGTGTTTCTAACCTATCTTCCTACTGATAATTATGGAAAAGTTATTGAAATCTGTACTTCTTTACTTTCATTATTCTTGCACAAATATTGTATTTACAAAATTATTTCAGCCCTATGAATAAGTCTTTTTGCCTGAAATTAAAGGATTTCCAGTATCAGATCTCAGCAACAGTCTTGGAGGACTGTTTTTTGTTTTCAGAATGACTGCTTAATAGTCAACTAAATAAGCAGATTTTGGAATTTTGCCAGCATGAATTTGAAGAGCTATATTACAGGGAGATTGAAACCTTATAAAAAACACCAAAAGCATTTCTATTAAACATACAATATTGCTTATATATAATATATCCCTTTTTCCATTATGAGAACATACTGTGATATATTATGACAAATTTAAACCCTACATATGGAAACAAAATAAAACAATAGTAGTACAGGCAGAACAATAGCATCTAATTGGAAAAAAAAAATCCTGTAGAGCAAATCTTGTAAAGTCTTGTTTCTGCATAACAGTAGAAATGTTTAAGATGTGTACTTTCAGGGCCATCTTCATTGTCTGAGACTTTTGCATTAGTAAATGTCAATCATTTTAAGAGTTTAACCAAAATTCAATGCTATATCAATTTAAAAGAAACTATAACATTCTTCTGCTTTATTTTTGGATGCATTCATAATGCCTTCAAAACACATCAGACACATACTAATGGTATTGGACTCCCTCATTAAGAAGTAGTGGGTGATATTTCCTTATTTCTTTGAACAAAGGAAAAAAAAGCTATCACCCTTTCTAGGAAATGCTTATAGAACTTACTCAAAATCCAGAAGATGAGGAATAAATTCTTATTTTAGTTTGAGAGTGTTCAGAACCAACATCTCTAAAAACTTCCCCACATGTCAAGTAAAGAAAGCCTTTTGGGGGCATAAGAAATCTCTCATCATTACAGAATTTCTATGATGGAAAACCAAGAAAGAAATCAAGAGGTTCTGGGGGAAGAAACAAGGTTCCAAATGACTGCACAGTTTTTCTGTATTTTTTGATATCAAATGTGATTTTTTTCCCCTCCTCGTACACACGCAGTATTTTTAAAATAGTTCTAAATATACATTTTTTCAATAAACTAGTATCAGGAGCTAATTAGTTTGGTAAGTTATATCTCTCCTTATGGGGAAAAATAGTTGATTTACAATGTTTACCAAACAATGAGTTTGTTGGTGTTTTTTTTGTTGTTTGTTTGGTTGTTTTTTTTATAACTTCACAAAACTTTTATTTTAATAGACTCTTGTTTAGATATTAGATGAATTCTAGGCATTTTGGACATTAAAATGGAAAAAAAAATACCATGTATTCCATCCCTCTGTGAATTTTCTTTTTTAAAGACCCTCTTCAATAGTTAACTACGTAGAAATTACCTACTTTGTGTTCATTGACTAATTAGTCCAGTTCTAATTCAATCCACATTTAGGTAAATCACCTCAGAGAGACTGGGTTGTGTTTTTCACAGTGCTTGATGCAATTATTTTTCTACATTCACAGAAATAAAAAATGAAAATATTTCACCCCTCCTAGTAAATTTACAGTAGTAGTTGCAATTTTATTCATTGTTTCTCATTATATATTTATATAATTATGCTTACATAACAATATGTCTCCTTTAAACCAGCCTGTCTCTGACTTGTGTGGGTATTTTACAGTGAACTTGCTAATCTTCATGTTGCTGAGATACCATTTTTTGTTTCTCTACTTATTTCTATGGCATTTATATGTTTTCCACATTTTCTCTCTTGAATTCTTGGCTGCCAACTATTACCATCTCAAAAACGTGTTCAAAATTTTGATATGGCCTTAGCTTTCTCACAAATCATCAACAATTTCCTAAACACAACTGAGCCAAATTCACAGTGGTGCCTCACTGAAACATTCCGGTCTGTGAAACTATTTATCTTAGCTCTGAATAGTTTTGGATACCTCCTACTAAGCATGCAGATGTCCACAGCATGACTGAACTTCCAAGACACAGAGATTGAACAGTCCCAGAATGTTGCTACTGGATTGCTGAAATGCATATGCATATGAATAATTCCTTTCTTTTACCTGTCAGATAGTTTAGCAATCAGAATTGACAGATTGTTCAGTGACCAGCAGTGTCCCCTGGGTCGGTACTAAGGTTCAGCATATTTGTTGACAATATGAGCACTGTGATCAAGTGCATCCTCAGCAAGTTTGCTGATTGCACCAAGATGTGTGGTGCAGTTGTGTAATCCCCATATGGAGGGGAGAGATGCCACCGAAGGAAGCTGGACACACGCTTGAGAGGTGGGCTGATGCAAACCTCATGAAGTTCATTAATGTGAAATGCAAGGTCCTTTGTGAGGAAACTTCCTCTGTGACCATCCAGAAGCCTTTCTGGCAGTCATTCTGGTACCACTTAAGCCAGAACTGAAGCCACTCCACAGCTACACACCCCACACTCACAATCAGATCAGGTTTCCTTAGCAGCTTTACCTCAGGTTTTCCACAGCAGAGTCTCAGATTCCACTATTCTCAGAAAAATTTACTCCTGATGCTGCAAATAAATGATAAAATCACAGAATATCATCTTGAGCTGGGTGCCTCTGGGAGCGGACCCCAAACAAAGGAACCTCTGGGCTTCTATACCCTGACAGTCTAAGTGCAGTAAAGTCTGGGGGTTGTTGGCTCCTGACACATCACTGAGTGCCCAGTCACCTGGCTGTGCCACAGGCTGCTGTGCCCTTTGTTAGGCAAATAATCAGCAGTTCAAGACTCTTTCCTCAGCCCAGTGTGCTGCCCCCAGAGTTCAACCTGCCACTTGCACTGCAGCTGCACCCCAAGCTGCCTGCACCAAATGTGTTCCTCAACAGTCCTACACAGGATCGTGTATCCCAGACACACCTACAGGCTGGGCAGATAACTGATTGAAAGCAGCCCTGTGGAGAAGGACTCGGGGGTGATGGTTTATTCAAAACTCAACATGAGCTGGGACTGTGTGCTGACAACCCACAGAGCCATCTGAATTCTTGGCTACATCAAAAGGAGAGTCAGCAGCAGATCAAAGGAGGTGGTTCTCCCTCTCTATTCTGCTTTGGTGAGACCCTGCCTGGAATACTGTGTTCTGGTGCTCCCCACATAAGGAGGACATGGAACAGTTGGAGCAAGTCCAGAGGAAGGCCAAAAGCTGATAAGAGGACTGGAGCACAGCCTGTGTGAAAAGAGTCTGGGACAGTTGTGGCTGTTCATCCAGGAGAAGGTTGCTTGGAGACTTCATAACAACCTTCCAGGATCTGAAGGGAGTCTATAGGGGAGATGGAGCGGGACTTCATCAGGAACTATAGTGATAGGGCAAAGTATAATTGCTGCAAATTAAAAGAGAGGAAATTTAACTTAGATATACAGAAAAAAATTCTTTACTGTAAGGGTGGTGAGATACTGAAGCAGCTTGGCCAGGTAGTCTTGGATACCCCAAACCTGGTAGTATTTTGGATAAGGCCTTGAGCAACCTCTTCTAGGGAGGCGTCCCTGCCCATGGCAGGGTGGGGGATAGTTGGGATCAAATTATCTTTAGGTACCCTATCAACTCTTAAAATTCTAGGATTTTCCTTCTGTTATACATCAAATATATGTATTTCTTAAATACTTAATGTATGAATCTTATTCACACATTATTTGTGTCATAAACTGCTGAAGTCCTGTTTCACATAATATTTTGTAGTAAAGTTAGATAATGAAATCCACATATTATGTATAAGCACTATTCCTAAAGTCTTTTCTCTGTTTGTCTCTTTACTGTAAAGTAAACTTCTGAGATACTAAGGGTGTTAGGAACCAATAATTATGATTATTAATAATAATTATTATTATTAAGAACCAAAGAAGCAATTATTTCACATGGTGAACTTATGAAGCTGAAAATACTATAGATAGTCTTCAGAAAAAACCTGTATTGCATTGCACATATTGTCTTCTTATAATCATATTATCATCTCTATAATTTGTAAGTGAAATTTAGAAGAATAAATATTTTTCTAAGGAAGTGGCAATCATACTGTCACTCCACAAGTTAATTTTTTCTAATTTTTAATTCTGAATTCTAAATTTTAATTCTAAGCAACAGATGGTTCTACAAGTTTATCATGTCTGTCCTTCTTTAGCTATAACAGCAGGCACTCATGGATTTTACTCTAAATTAAAAAACAAACCTCAACAAAAAGAAGTAAAAACAAAAAAAACCAACCAAACAAACAAAAAAAAGCCTTGAGAGATTATGATGGTAGATTTATGGAGAAAGGGCAGTTTTCAATTTGTGAGCAGTCTTTTGTTTCTTTTATTTTCTTTTAAGGTTGTTTTGTTTTTATTTATTCATCTGGAAATAAAGGCTTTCCATAAGTAAAACAAATAGTGTTACTGATGCTTGCTTTCAAATATTCTGTGTGATATTTAGTGGGAAACCATACTAAATACATAATGAATATTCATCAGGTGTAAAGTATAGTTCATGAAGTGTTCTCTTGCTCAGTCTAGTGTTATACATTCCAACACAGCCCCAGCCAGTATTTTTCAAGAAAGTTGGTGTCTTTATTATCTTATTTAATTACCCATTTCACTACATCTGCCAGTAAAAATATAATTTTTTAAAATTTTTTTTTGGTGTACCCAGGAGTCTTGTGTATAACTGTTTCATTTATTGAATTCATTGCAAAAGGTGACAGAGAACTTCTCTTTTCAAAACAAAAAATTGCTAGTTTGTGGATATTCATTAATAGATAAATACTTTTCTTCCGAAGAGTGTGTCAGATAAATATTTGTGCAACATCATGGAAGCTATTTTATTGCTCTTTCTGATAAGAGCTCTCTAACTACCTGGAGATATTTAAAATTTTATTTTACCTACATAAATAAAAATATACCAATAATAACTTAAAATTACACTAATCTTGAACACACAGAAAAAAACCCCCAATCCCTAAAATATAATTTGTACTGTCAGTAATCAAAAACTCTGCAAGACAGATGGTGTTAACATATAAGTAACAGGAGAAATAAGTTGCTGTCAATAATTAGAGTTATGAAGTATTCAATTAACAAGTCAATTTGATTTTATTTATTTTGTATTTGATTTTATTTATATATAGGAACTAGATCGATCGTCAAGCTTCTATCTAGCCAAAACTATGATTTTCATCTCTGCAATTTATATATAACTCTATAATTTCAAATGCTTTATAAATTTTGAAAACAAATTGTTTTGTGCTGGAAATCTACCTACAAGTGTTAAGGCTCAAAGAAGAATGTGTGATTTTTGTCTTAATAAGTCTTTTATCAGTTTAGTTTGTCATATGGATTTTACCACATATATTTCCATGGTAAGGAGAAGAAAAGGTAATTTTATAATTCTTCTGATGTTACAGTTCTATATGTAGCTTTTTGTATGAAATTATATTCTGAGAACTAAACAAGAGGTACACAATAAATTTTATGGGGACTTAATTAAGATTTTTTATAAACCTTATTTTTCTAAAAAATATCAAATGGTTTATTTGGTAGTGATTCTATTGCCAGCATGCAAGTGAAGGCATGATCACAGAATGAGAGACTTGTTTAGATTAGAAGGAATCTTAAAGATCATCTAGCTCAAGTCTCCTTCTATGAGCAGAGACAGTTCCTGCTAGATCAGGCAAGCCCATCCAACCAGGTCTTGAGCGCTTCCAGGGATGGGGAGTCTGCAAGTTCTCAAGGTAGCTTGTTCCAGTCTCTCACTACCTAATAGTAAAAAATTTCTTCCTAATATCTATTCTAAACTTCAAGCTGATGCCTTTTTAGTAACTTTTAGAATATGTCAACAAATCTGGGACAAATATGTCAACAGCTGGTCACCCTGGCACATGAAATACGTGTCCTTCTGGAGCAAGTATGTGAAGATACTGCAGGGCAACTCAGCTTGTGCTAGACACCTACATTTAGGAGACTGAGTCTCCCCTTCATTTGCTAATCGTTTTGAAAAATATTTGTAAAATATTCCACAAATTAGGAGAAAGTTGCCTCTTAAGATTACTGTCTCATTAAGAGTTACAGCAGTTGTTCAGTAGCAGTTTCACAGTTATTTTAGATTTTCATAGTTGCTTTATCACCTCACCATTTATGCAAAACAAGCAAGTGAAGAAAAAAATGACTCACCACTCAAGCAGAATTTGAATGGAATACTGAATGTGTCCATTTATTTTTGGTAATGAATTTCTTATAATTCCATATGCAGTGTAATGGTGTGAGTTACTTTGTAACTCAAAGCTATTTTTGGCAACACAGAAGACAACAGGGCATGAACTTTTATTGGCTTAGCTGCATATTTCTGCATCTGTTCTCTTGTGTGGACAGGCTATTTGTTTTTGCATGTAAATAGTCTCAGTGGCTGGGTAATTTATGTAGAGAATTACAAATCATTCATATTTAGGCCTCAGCATCTTTCTAGTCAGACTGTAGAATGGAAAAGAAAGCAGAATTGTCAAGAAAGGGCCAGGAAGGCAAAAGCAGGAGGCAGACATGTAGCCAACAAATTTTCGAAGAATGATGAAAAAAAGTCTGAGTCTTTTATACAGCTAAATTCTTTCCTTTCTTTCCCAATGATAGGGATTCTCATCTTTGTAATCCCATATCATTTAGGAACTATATCCACAACCTAGAAAAAGTCAGGATTTAATCAGGATTTTTAGGGTTATAGGTGTATAGTTTAAAATTCTGCATCCTATTATTTTTAAATCATTCC
>JANRGV010000051.1:59803050-59834067 GCA_024734035.1 Alethe castanea | reverse complement strand
TAAAATAAAATAAAATAAAATAAAATAAAATAAAATAAAATAAAATAAAATAAAATAAAATAAAATAAAATAAAATCTATTTTGGGTCTTGGCAGAATATGAGGGTTTTATCATTTGCAGGGTCCAAATTCAAATTAAAAAGAGGGGAAGATATGCTTTATTGTATTGCTGTTACGATACTGTTCTTTTAATACAAGAAAAAAAAATTTATTTAGTATATTTTGATACAACAGTAGCTTCCCACTTTCTGCAGGCTTCTCCCCTAGAAGGGCAGCATGAAAACTAAAATATAAACGACTGACTCTTCCAGTGTTTGAGCAAACAGCCTTGGCAGAGACTCTTCCATTCCCAAGCATGCCTTCTAATATTAACCTGATGGCTAGGAAATTCTATAAAGAGATAAATATGTTTATTTATATAAATTTTAATCTTTCACTGTGCTCACATTTCCTATTTTGTTATTGAGTGGATGAGATGATGTGTTGTGGGAAACCAGTGTCATCTTAGCTATTTCCTTTCATTACAAATTTTGAAAGATAATTAGAACATGGACCCATTGTTTCAGATTAATTTGTCATTTTCGTGATTGGATTCCAGTTAGGTTTCTCCCCAAAAAAATCACTGAATACTTCAACACAGGCACTTTCCTCAGGATTTCTTGTTCAAATTGTAACTCACCTCAGTGGCTTTGTGAGATTCTCTGCTAATTTACTGAATTATTCCTATGACTGTATAGGGTGAATACATATAAAAAAGACAAGAGATAAAAAGAACCTAAATCCCACAGTGTTCAGTGTGTTAAAACTCCTTTAGATTTAACCTTTGTTACTTACTGTTATTTAGTTATTTGTTTGAAAAGAATTTAGGAGACGTTGTTAGCAAATGTTTAGGTTTGTAGGGAATTAGAGATGTGAACAGGAGTTTTTCAAATCTCAATTTTATGTGTAAGGACTTTAAACAGAAACTGAACCCCAAAACTGGGGTAGATATTGCTCCCAGCTATTCTTTTAAATTCTGGTTCTATTCACACTTTACTAACAAAATATATGTCTGCCAAAGTCTTTTAGGGTACAATGTTGAATTACTGGTTTTGGAAAAATTGGAATTTACAGTTCTGTGTGAAAGGCAATTTTTTCTCCATTACTTGATTTATTGACATTACTTCTGTCAGAATTTAGCGCTACTATGTCGTCTTCATTATGATTGAAAGTTTAATTGGTTATAGAAAGGCCAATTTTTATATTCTCAAGTCAGGGCAAAATACCTTTATATATATTAAAAGTTTTTAAAACAGGTATTTATAAGTATGAATATTAATTTATTCTGAATTTTAAAAAAAAGCGCCTTATACATGAAATTTAAAAAGTCTTTTACAGAAGTCAGAACTATGCAACAAAAATGCAGTTCAATAGATTTACTCTTATTTTTGCAAGGCAATTTATTTGATGGTACCACAACTTTGACAAGCATTCTGGCAAGAACTGGAATCTTCACACCCTTACAGACTTTCCTGTCAACATGCTTAAGTTTCAAAGCATCTGTCAGTATTAAGCATTAGTTCATAAATACATAGTAATTAAGAATGTTTAATATTCATTAGCTAAGTAAAGTGACATTCATCTACCAAGATGCTGTCTAAAACTTTGGCACATAATATAAGCTATTTATCTGGATGTCCTCTAAAGTCAATGGAAAGGGGCATCTTGCAGAAAGCAACATTTACACTAAATATACTTGACAAAGCAAGAAGGGTTGAATCACTTTCTACAGGAGGTTCTGCAGGTAATTGAATGACTACTGTGCACTGCCAGTGTAACTTCTATAGAACTATAGGCCAGATTAATTCCACTATTAATTGCACATTATTTCAATATTACATACTCTAAAGATACTGCAAATATCTGACTTAAAAATATCCAAATGTCTTTCCAAATGTATCATTCCATGACATTTTCTCAACATTATCTTTTTCAATAACATTTCTGCTGATAAATCTGACTGTTCTCAGAATACTTAAGAATATTTTACAAACAAATGGTGCATCTGTATTCATTGTCAAATGTTTTGCATCGTGTGTAGTTGAATGCCAGGTATCCCAATGCCCAGGAAAAGGAAAGGTAATCATACAAATACAGAAAATATGCAGAAGTACTGTAATTTTTTTTTTAATAGGAATATAAAGTTCTGTGTCTCTGAAAATGAACAAGTTACATCCTATGGATTTACGAATAAACTTTCCTGAGATTTAGCTTTTTGGTTATTTTTTTTTTTCTCTTTCTGCTATATTATGCCATCTTTGCTTCCTGCATGTTACCCTGTATCTTCCTCTGCAGCACCTACCATAAGTAATCGAAACTCAAAGATAATGATGTGGTTTTCTTTTCTGTATTTTTTTTGTTTTTCCATGCCATTGGGATATACATTGATCAATGACATGTCCAGAGAAGTGGAATGAAGCTGGTGAAGAGCCTGGAGCATGAGTCTTATGAGGAGCAGCTGTGGGGACTGGAGCTAGATAGCCTGGAGAAAAGGAGGCTGAGGGGTGACTTTACTGCTCTGTACACATACCTGAAAAGGGGGGTCAGTCTCTTCTCCCAGGGAACCATTGATGGGATGACAGCCCTAAAGGTGCACCAGTGGGGAGGGTTAGTCTAGCTATTAAGAAAAAAATATCGTCACAAAAAGAGCTGTCAAATATTGAAACAGGCTGCCCAGGGAACTGGTGAACTCTATGCCTACCCAGAGTTTTTACCCTGCCTTAGCAACATTTTACCCAAGGCACCATTGTCTTGGTTGAGGGACTCACTTGTGCCCTGCAATGGTGGATGTTAGATCGGTGTTAATGTTAGAATGGTGTTAATGAACTTCTTGTGTTAGAAAATGCATGTAATTTTAAATATATATATTTTTTTAATTTTAAGCCAATTTTCTATTGTATTATATAGGAAACTCTTTATCATGACTGCTGTTTTCTTTCATCTGGTTTCCTTTCAGAATTCTCACAAAATATTGTTATCTTTTTTAGTCTTCTGTAAGCCATATTTTTTCTAACTTATAATTATCGTAATGCACGGAATTTGAAAAGCAATATTGTAATAATTGTCATTTGACATTTTTATAACTTATCACCCAACATGTATAAAACATTACAAATATGTTATAAACTCACCACTTCCCAGACATTCAGAATGGGGAGACAAAAGTTAAAATCTCACTCTGGTTACATTGTATAATTATGACCAAAACTGCTTCATGTTGAAATTTACTTCTAAATGCTATATTTTTAGATAATTATTCTGAAAATGCTCAATTTCAATTTTGGTAAGCATACATAAAAATCAAATCTTCGAAGATACAATTTACTGTGCACCTTAATTCCTGAAATTAGCAGGCATTCAATTTAGACTTGTGAACATATCCTTGCAGAATTTAATGACTCTAAACATGGGGGAAAATATATATAAATATTATTGATCAGTTATTTTTATATGATACTTTGAGTAAGGATTTACTTGGGCTTTCCACCCAGGTCTGCCAACACTACTGAGGACCCAGACCCCAAGTGGCTGAATGACAGGATTTAGAAAAGGGTTTAGGATGGGTTACTCCTGTCAACTCATAGAATCTCTGAGTAAGGGGAAAGTTTTCCCCAGAAGTTACACATGCAGCAGCAGGCATTTCATTATCTGCTACTATTTTGTGGCATTTCTAAAACTTCCATAAAGTCATAAAGTCATAATGAGGACTAAAAAAAAACCAGTCAGAATAAACCAAAAAAAAAGAGTGTTTTAATCTAAAAACACACAAAAAATGCATATGTTGAAAACAATTTATGATATATATCTGGCAAAGTCACTGGAACAAATTTAGCATAAATTAATTCAGGAAGATTAGAGAACAAGAAAAAAGAAACTATAACTTTTTTTGTAAACGTGTTCGATGCCATTAAAGCTAATGAAAAATGTGTAGTGAAAATAGAGGCAGACACTTTACAACTTGCACTGTTTTAACCAGTTTCTGATGCTTACATTTCTTTAGTGAATGAATATAAAATCTTTTCATCAGAGACAATGGAAAACATCTATCTAAAATTCAGACAATTAATCCTTAAATCCTTTTTAATCTTTAAAAGCACACGGTAATGTGATATTAGAAACACATGGTGACGTGTTTTTAATATCACATCAATCAAAACAATTATACTAATATAATTCCAAGTAAGATTAGTTGTCTTTTTTTATAGGGAAAAACAATTAAAGGCTTGGTTCATATACTTTAAAACATCATTTTGCAACATATTTTCATTTCCTTGATGAAAGGTAGACAAACAATAACTGCTCTTCTTGAGTCATACATTTGAAGTACAGACATGAAAGTAACCACAGAGAAAAAAGATCACTTTTTCTGTTACTGATCCTCAGAATATCTAAAATTACACACATACACACACAAAATGTATTCTTTCATTTTTATAAACTTATCAATAAGACAGGAAAAAAAAAACAGTAAATAGGCAGAGAAAAAGTCATATCTTTAGAACTGGGAAAGACAAAAATGTATTTAAAAAATATTTTAAAATTCCCTTGTAAGATGAGGTCTAGTACATGCTCTTATAGATTTTGTATTTCTCATGAGTTAGTGTTGCAAACTGAAATAATAATTTACAGTTTGTCATGGGAATATTCTGAAAGCTCTTATCATGTTTACAGAAAGTAAAATTGTATCACATAAATTTGTTCAACCCTACAAAAACAACAATCTATTGCCAGGAAATCACAGAATATGCTGAGTTGAAAGGGACCCACAAGGATCATCAAGTCCAACTCCTGGTCTTGCAGAGAACCATCTCCAAGAGTCATGTCATGTGCCTGAGAGTATTGTTCAAACGTTTCTTGAGCTCTGTCAGGCTGGTGCAGTGCCCACTTCCCTGGGGAGCCTGTTCCAGTGCTCAGCCACCCTCTGAGAGAAGAGCCTTTTCCTGACATCCGACCTAAACCTCCCCTGACACAGCTTCACGTCATTCCCTCAGGTCCTGCCACTGGCCACCAGGGAATAGATCAGTGTCTGCCCTTCTTCTTCCTCTCACAAGGAAGTTCAAATGGTTTAACACTAAATTCATTTGAATATATATATATCAACAAGATCTTGGGTAGTCTAGACTGAAAAACTTAAATGTTTAACAAATGGATATTGAAATCTTAGTCAGAAATTAAGATAATAGATGAGCACATATAGCTTAATGTAGGAAACATTATTTAATTTTACCCCCCTTGAACTGCTTATAATAAACATTCTAGGTTGTGAATCTAACTTAAATCAGCCAGTTATAACAAATATGTTTGTTTAAGCATAAACACTTTGCACAATAACTACTCACAGTCCAGCTGCACATTTAAATATGTCTGTTGCTCTAGGCTAATTTGCTGCTGGGTTGAAATTTAATCTGTGGTTTTACCAGAGATATTAATGAATTGATATTATGTTTTTCTTCTTGATCACCTTAAAATATTTTCTGGAAGAAACCAGAAAATATCTAGTAAAATACTTTAAACTGGAAGACAGCAAATTATAAATATCCATATATACTCATATCAATATATACTGTACATATCCATATATGCTCAGTTTCACTGCCATACATACACCAAGTATTGCTTAAAATTTCTGTAGTCCATTGATTTTTAATTTATTCATCCAAACCTTGTTTGTAATAGGGTAGAGTAAGACAGCACCTGTAGTAGATGCTACCACAATTACCTTAATTTGATAAAAATAAAAAAAAAAATTAAAAATCACTAGCAATGATACAAATAAAATCTTTATGTAAGAAAAATCTTCAATCTGGTGTCAATGCCCACTCTCTCATTATTTTCATGATCCCAAAACTGAAGGGTGTATCTACATTAAAAGGAATATCAGTTTGGCATCATCTTTGAGCTCTTTCTCAAGAAGAGTGTGATGTTAATGGGGAGTTTTACTACATTATTTTTGTCAACAGAAGTACAGTTTCAATACTGTGGGGTTTGGGGGTTGATTGGTTTCGGTATTGGGAATTTTTAAAAATATTCTGGCTGAGTTTTGTTGATGTAATTTCTGTATTTTTCTAAATTCCTTTACACTTTCTTTCTTCATCACCTGGCAACCTGGTGCACGCTAGAAATATTAGATGCTGTATATTTGTCCTTTTCATAATCCCTGAAAAGATTTTTCACCCAGTTTCTTAGTTTGTGACCAGTGTTGAGTTGTCGGCCACCCCGTGACTTCCCATATCATCCTATGCTCAGATAGTTGAGACCTCTGATGCCATTCCATCTTTTATTCAGCATCATTATTTTAGGATTATAGGTAGGTCATTCGACACAGCCTAGCTACTTGATTTTTGCATTTATATCAAAATTATTACCGAGAAGCATTAGAGTATCCAATCATAAAAAAGCTAAGCAAAAATTAGGTAAATTAGACAAATTATGCTTTAGCCACCTGGTCATTAGACAACTGTTACAACTAAGCAGCTAAAACAATCTGCAAACAAGCCAACACAAGTTCAGACATAGCTTGACAAATCCAGAATTCTAGCATATGCTAATAAAAACCCTGTCAATTGATACAAATAGAGACAGTATTATCAGAGTGAAGGGCTACACCCTGTACTCCTTCCTTGTGCTCTCTAAGAACCCCTTCCATGATTTGCCTGATGAATTAAAATTGCTTATGAATGAAAGTTGGATTTAGTATGCAGCCTTATACTTCTCGGTTTTATACCATCCATTGCGAGGAAAGATGTGGATGTCCTGTTTTTCTCTGTTGATCTCTTGAGCAATAATGGAAATTCTTTTCAGAAATTATTCATTATATTGTGCAGGATGTTAATTTTTATTGCTGGAGGATAATAAGATATGCGACACAGTCAGTCTAAACGCACAATGAAGCCAAGGTACCTTAAATCGTCATTGGAGCTCTTGGAAACATGGCAGTTTCTTACATTAGTAGTCTATCTTAGGAGACTTAATCTGCCTCAATTCTTTAACAAAACTGACCATAGTTCTTTCAAGAAAAAGTCCATATTTTTTTTCTAACCCTAAGAATTGCTGAGAACCAGTAAAAATGTGATGAGAAACTAAATTAAAGAGGAATGGATGTGCACAAGTGACTTTTGTTGTTAAATAAAATTATGATTTCTAGTAAGATTTGGTGACTGCTTCATATTGTATGAAATTGTATCTGACACCAGCAGATGATTTTACATGACAGGGGTTGGTGCTAGTTTAGAACCATAATAGTAGGATTTCAAGAGGTCTGGAAAAAATGGTGAATCTGTAATTTTACCTAATCAGTTCAGGAAACTTGCCAACACATAAAGTAATTTTTAAAGTGAAAACATAAATCAGTATAAGGATGAACCAGCTTTTACCTGTGATTTAGTGAAAAGTGCATTTCAAAGTATTTGGGCAAAAATATGTGACAGGATACTGTCAGAAAGACACTACTAGAGTACAATGTCTCTGTCTTCGTCGCATGCATACAAAATTCTGAGCACTGAACTGATTGAGAAGTATCAAAAGAAAGACTACTCTCTTCATAAATGAGTCCAGCTAAAACTGTAAGTTAAATGTGTATTGTTCTTTTATTCTCATTAATACTGTTGCCTCAAAAATCTAAACATTTCTACTCTTCAGTCACCCCACCTAATATGCACATATTTTGAGAAATAAAATGGCAAAAGCCAAAACCTTTCTAAGATCTGCAAAGCCTGCTCAAGTAGCTGAGTAAATACTTGGATCACTATGATGATGCCAGCTCCACTTTGCCATAGCCACATTTAAGCTGTGTAGTAATTTCAATAGTACTCCTTCTCAGCCATCTCTCATTCCCCTAGATTAAACTCTGTAAAAATAGATAAATGGGCAAGAGAGCACTTTTCATTTTTTTAGATTATTCATAAGATAACAAAACTGATACATCTATATAAAGAAATGCATTCTGCCTAAACATATAAGTTCAAGATACTTAGAGAAACTCAGTGAGAGAATGTAAGAAGTAGACAGGAAGGAAAAAAAATAACAACTCCCAAGATAATAAAATCTTTATGGCATTAAATTCAGTATATGGTTGTCTCCTGTGTACAGCTGAGATTTGCTTACCTAGTGGATAAATATTAATTGTTGCCATTGAATCTATTCTTTCTGACCCAAGATGTCACATCAGTATGTGGCTGAAGCTATGCTTGCTAAGTTATTCTGGCATTAATCACATTTATTGTTTGCAGGACCACAATTCTCTTATTTATGGGCACTACCCTTGGGAATGCAGGTCACTGTTATCTAACAGAAGAATCTACAGCTGCTCTTGCTGGCTTCAATTTGAGCCTTACTTCCTCAGCAGAGGTCATATAGAAGCAATTGAAGTTAATTTTATGAGACATCTGTTATATTTGTGGTTATACTCATTCTTCAAGATTGCCCTCTAAAGTAGCAGTTACTAAAAAAAACCCAGGCACCATAAGAGAGAAAGAAAACTAACAAATAAAAGGCAATATCAGAAGTTAACTGATGACTGCTATTCAACATGACAAAAAATTATTTTAAATGAAGAATACTGTAATATGGGGAATGAAATTTTTATGTGAAAAGCACAACTCTGAAATATTTAACCCTTGAAAATCTGGAAGAATTCACTGACTGTTTAAGAGTTACAATACTAAAAAACAGAATCGTCAAATATCCAAACAATTTATCAACAACTGCAATATTTTTTTTCTAAATTCCTATATAATTTCAGTTTATATTAGAGGATTATAAATTTATGATTGGAAAATTAAAGAAATAAAATTCTGACTAGAGAGTTTTTTGTTTTTTCTTTCCATGGCTTTGGAGTTGTTATGATGACTTTTTCTTTGTATGAATTACTAAAAAATTAGAAATAGTAATTTTAATAACAGAAACTGATAAAAATATAGAAATAAGCAAGGAAAAATTATAAAAAAATATATACTCATTATAAAGAAAATAGTTCTCTGAATGTAAGCATCTTGATATACAGATTTTTTTCTCATAATATGTAGGTGCCTGTTTTGAGTTTGTAAGCCAAGACAGCCTATATAGTCAATTGACATTTCTCAATGAAAATTTCTTTCACCATCTTTGTTTTTTAAAGTAACTCATACATCATAATTCTCATCTGTTCAGTGCAAATATCTAAAATGAAAATCTGAGATAAATTTTTTGTCAATTTCATGAATGTACAAAATAGCAATAAGATATTTTGGTATTGAAGTGGTAGCAGTTGGCAAATAAGATGGTCCCAGAAGACAAATTTAAATGAACAATTGGGTGCAGTGCAATATTGTCTCAGAAGAAGGATTTCAAGAATGAATATTTTTCATTTTTAAAGATTTTTTTTTCCTTGGGGCTATTTACTCAGTTCTTCTTAAGATGTGTAAATTTTGCTGGTCTGTTTTCTCTCTTAAGCATGTTGTTACCATTTGATTTTTCTTCCTTAAAAGAGTTGCACACAAATATTTTTTAAGGTTGCTTTTTATAAATGCCTTCCTTTCCCATTCCCCACATCATTTCCCCCCTCAGATATTCTACCTATAAAACTGTCTGCACACTGAAGTATTTATTTTTATTTTCCTATATAATTTTTTAGAGGGGGAACAAAACACACATGGCTGTCTGCCAAAAGTCTTCTAGGACATATATGGCTGGTTTTTTTCTGATAGTATCAGTAAAAATACCATTAAGCTTTAAAAAAACACAGCATAATTTCCACAAAATTATCTCTCATTGTAAGTAGTGTCAGTTATTAACTTTTATATGTATTTGCTTATTTCACTTTTTTTATAAATAACAAGTCTTTTAATTTTTCCTAACACTTCCACTTGGAACAGGCCAACAGGAAAATTACCTTACCCAGCTCCCTTTTCCAGCGTTCTTTATCATATTATTAGAATTTTCCTGGGAGTACAAAATGCAAAAAATCCCAATTGGACCAGCCTCAATACAATGTCACATTCCCACTACTGCTCAGATTGGTTATGCTACACTTATCCCTTCCTGACATGCCTTTGTCAATACAGATGAGCTTTCTTTGTAGGTATCTGATGTTTTGAGCTAGAGACCAAAGTACTGGTTAGTCTAGATCTAATTTTCTTGTGCTTTCTCCTTCACATTTCTTTTAATACTAGCTTAGCTTCAAATGGCTCATTGCTCCCTTAGTAAATTTCCTAGACAGTATTACTGCTATTTTCATATCTTGCTCAAGTATCAGTCTAAATTATGTATCTGAAAAGTGGTGTTGCTGACAAAGAATATTTTGAACATCATTTTTTGGCTTTGGGCTTGTTTTGGTTTGAGTTTTTTTTTCAGATTCAGACTTTTGAATTCTAAATGGGGCTGCTCCAAATTGAACCTGTGAAGTGTAGTTCACTACTTCATTATTTAGTTACCTGAGAAATACTTCTATTTTGGACAAATTTAAATTTTAGACACTGCCTACACTGAGGAAGATATAATTGCATAGATTCACGGAATATATTGAGTTGGAAGGGATCCACAAGGATTATTGAGTGCAACTCCTGGTGCTTCACAGGACCATGTCAAGGATCAAACCATATGCCTGAAAGTGTTTTTCAAATGCTTCTTGAACTCTGTCAGGATTGGTGCTGTCACCAAGGCTCCCTGGGAAGCCTATTCCAGTGACCAATCACCATCCGCATGAAGAGCTTCTTCTAATATCCAACATAAATCTCCCTCAACACAGCTACATGCCATTCCCTCAGATCCTGTCACTGGTCACCAGAGAGAGGAGATCAGTGTCTGAGATTTGAATATACATTACCTGCATTTCATATATCACTTGTATGTTTACAAGTGCACTGCTGCACATGGAATCATTCTGGTTCAAATATTTCTACATCCTGAGGATGCATCTGCATGTATCTCTTGCATCCATATCACCTGTTTGCCAAGAAAGTACTTTAACTGCCAGGAGATTCTGCATTATTTATTAAATATTTTGTATTATATCACCCTTCTTGATAGGACCATAATAAGTTTAGAAATACATGTAATGTACATACTGGAGTTGATCATGTAAGAATTATGATTATGATTATGATTATGATTATGACTGTGATTGTGTTATTAGGTCTTCCTGCATGAAGGAGATGTTATGAACACTTGTTTTCGGTTGCATGGAGATTAACATTACACAATGATACAATTCTGGGCAGCAGTGACAAAGAACAAAAGACCATCTCTTCCACGACAGCCACAGGTCCATCTAGTCCATGACACCAAAAGACATCTTGGGAAGGATGTAAGAAAGGGATAATCAGAAAAGATACTTCCTCTAACCATTTATGGAGATTGTATTAGAGCGAAGTTGCACAATTACCATACAATTACTGTGTAATTGCTCAACTAACTGCCTAAGTACTCAACTGATGAGATAAACCAATGTCTTGTTTCGTAGGAAGAGTAATCAGTGGGTGGATGGTGTATTCACATTTTGGTCTCAGATTTGGAAAAAGGGAGATAAATATCATAAACACAGAATGCTTTTAATGTCAGAGGGGAAATTACAACTGAAGAGCTTTCCACTCGAGTTTCATTCAGATTCCAAATCACAAGTTTCTCCTAAGTTACTAGTGCTCGCCACATGGGAGTGTATAAGAACTGTAGAGTCTTTATTTATATTTTCCTTTCTATTTTATGCTGTAGGTAAATCCCTGGACTATCATAGACTCATAATTTTCTCTGCTCTTTATTATCACCTCCTCTTCCAATGACTTTCCAAACTGGTTAAATTCCTAATATAAAGAAATTATGACCACATTTATCCCTTTCTCATATATGTACAAGGAACAGTAGTCAAAGTCATTCACATGAAAAAATAACTACTGTTCCTGCATTCAATCCAATTTTTCTCTACTTTGTCCCAGTTATATTCTGCTGACAGTATTTTAAGATCCCTATAAGGCTTCTTCAATGTTTCCTTTATGAATAATCTTTTTTTCCCCTTCATTAACAGTCTACTCTGCTTATATTCTTCCATCTGCGCTTACCATGCAGGTATTAGAAGCTTTTTAACTATTGCCATTTAGAGCAACATTCCCCTGCTTCTCTGTTTTATCAGCTTGCCATCTCATTTTACATTTCAAACATATTTTTTTCTCCATTGGCTGTCTTTCTTATTTTTTATCTTGCTCTAACACTACTCTTCTCTTTAGATTTATAAATGAACTCTGAAAAAGTGCATGTGAGAATCATATTGTGATAACATGGTAAATGATCAGAAGAAATTGTTACACTATTCTCTATCACAGGTTTTGTTTGTTAGTTTTAATTACCTACATAATTTCAATGTGCTAATGTAAAAGACAACTGAAGAAAACCCATACAGACATCATGGTCTCAGTTCAGTCGCCCATGTATTTCCTAACTAATGTCATTTGAGATGTCCTGTATTTTCCCACCTGGCTTCCAGCTGCCACTTCAGAAAGGTTTCTGTCTCCACAATCATATGTGCCAACTTTCTCTGAACCTTTTAGAAAACCTCAGATGTGTCAAAAATACTGTGTTCAGGCAGCTGAACTGATTTCTAACTGCCAACAATCTAAACTGAGTTGATTCATAGGTATGTCTGAATGTCCAAAATATATCCACAGTAGATAAAAAGAAGACCCCTACATCATGTGAAGATCTTTCAAGGTGAGCTTTTAACTAGCATAAATCTAGACCTCAGTCAGAATCATGATGTAACTTGTAAAACCTGATATTTCTTTCTTAGGGAAAGTGTCAGATATGTATATATAAAGCACAGTCCTGTAGTAGGTTTTAAAAATAGTTTAAATACAAGGTCATATACCCTACTTCTGAAAAAAACCACGTTCTTTTGCTATATCAAAGTAATGTTCCCATCATTTTACATGTTTGCTTCTAATTCCTTTAAAAATATTTCTCCTTTTAGTCCTTTTTTAGGTAAACTGTACATTAAGCAGTAAACAGAGTAGAAAATATGATACTAATGCAAAAGCTTTTGCTAATGGCATGATTTGCTCTCAGTCTCATTATTTTCTGAATAATAATCACCACTAATTTAAATCTAATGCACAGGCAATTTCTTAGAACATCCATTCCAACAGCTTCAGAAAGACAATGATGCCAATGCTGAGTTAAGGAAGTGAAGCACAGATTTTCAGCCCACTGAGCAAAGATAAAAATTCATTCATGAGATATTGCAGTGTTGAAAATGAAAATTCATTCATTATTCATCAAACATACAAAAACTTCCAGGATTCATTTTAATTTTAGAATCTTGTTCTGTTAAAAGTACTTATGCATAGATATCTACATTGGTAAAACAATGTTTTTTGTGTACTTGATATTGCAAGAATGTGAAATATGTGCTTGGAAAAAGTCACCATTTGTCACCAAGTTTAAAAAAAAGAAAATCAGGGATCATGAAAAGTGTCTTAAAAAAAGAAATCAATTGTGAAATGATCATTTACTAAACAAAATTGAGCTTGCTGTAGAAAAATAAATTAGTATTTTAAAGTTTTACTTTGTGTTATTCTTATTTATGTTATTCACTGTTTCAACAGTGAGCTCTTAGGGTTAAATGCTGGACATTCTGAATCTTAACAAAATAGAAATTGAATAATGCTGTGAATACGATAAAACTAGAATTTAAAAACAAAAATAATTGAGAAATATATGTAGCAAATCAATACAGGAAACCACATATTTTTCATTAACTTTTGCTGTTAAGTTTGTCTAGAAAAGATATCTCTATGAAAAATAGGTCTGAATATTCTGTTCAGTTTTATTTGAGAAGGAATAGAACAAATTAGTCCATGTTTCTGATGCGGAACATGGCAAACAGGGCCAGTAAGAAGGGGCTTAGCAGGTAGGATGAAAGAAGAAAATATTTATTATGAGAGTGCTGAGGCACTGAAAAAAAATTATCCAGAAAATCTGTGGATACTCCATGCCTGAAAAGGTTCATGATCAGGTTGAACTAGAATTGAGAACCTAACTTCGTGGAAGATGTATCTAACCACAGCAGCATGGGAACAAGGTGATCTTTAAAATACCCTTTAGCCCAAACCATTTTACGACTATGGTCTGATTCTACTATTTGCTGTTTGAAAATGAGGCCAGTTTTCTGCTTCAGCTGCTTCCTGACACAGTGCTTCACAAGTTAGGTGATCAGGCAATGCCAGACACCTATTCAACAACTGTATGGGAGTGCTGTAGACTGATGAGTGTGGCAACCAGGATGAGCAAACAAGGCTTTGACAGTAAATGCATGAGAAGACGTGGGAGAGGCCCTAGAGGAGCTGCTCAGACAGCATGGGACTGCTAGAGAGAGACAGTAAAACAAAATAAATTACTTGCAGTAGAGTACAGTTCCCAGAACTAGCTGGACAGTATGTCTCTGCAAATTAGAGAACTCATCCCAAATGAGGGTCCTGAGGGAGTACATTTTCTGGTCAGGTCTCTGACTGCAGGAAATGTCTTGTGCTGCTCTTTGTGTCTGGGACACCAGCTCCTAAAGAGGAATAAATACCTTTCAGAGTTGAACTGACACAGACTAAGAACAATTTCATGCATTCATTCACACAGTAAATCATAACAGACCAAACAGTGATATTCTGGCTCATAAGCATCTTGCATCTGAAATTCACGTGATTATTGAACTAAAGACCAGCAAATATACATATACATATACATATACATATACATATACATATACATATACATATACACATACACATATGTATATAAGCATATATTTATTTATATCACAAACTTCAAATAGAAACAAAATATTAATCATATAGTGGTAAAACTATGACTAAGAAGGCTCTTTCTTGGAAGCAAAGAAAGGAGAATGGAGGTTGTTTTGAGCTTGGATTTGTAAATTACCATGTACTTTTCTTTCATTACCAAAACTACAGTGTGAAATATAGAGAAAAAAATTCTCTTTGGTCCAAAATCAGTACCTGTATGCAGACAAAAATCTAATTGAAATCATTAGTCATATAAAGTTATTTTATGGGGTTTGGCTTTTTTCTTCCAAAAATTTCCACTAACTATAATTCCCACTATTTCATTAAGTAAAAGCATTCCAAAATAAAGTATATAAAAACAATATGATGGCAAATTAAATACTATGTTGATGTCTGCCTCTGAAGGAAACTGTGTTGTTCTCTTTGTATTCAATGATGATTGGAAGTAATTCTGGATGTTTAAGGATTCCTTAAAGGAATCTATTTAACAATACTACAACTTCAACTAATAACCATAATGACAACAACAACAACAATGGCAACAAACACAGCATTATTGTTAATAGTAATAATAATAATAATAATAATAATAATAATAATAATAATAATATGCTACAATGCCCCAGCATGACAATGTCTTGATGTCCTGCAAATACCCTTTAATGCAGGAAACAATTACAACCTCTAGTAATATCATAATATTTTGTTTTCTCAGTAGTCATTTGTTAGATAATATGTGCTTACCGAGGACAGCCCTACCCTATGACTTTATCAGAACATAGGTTTATAGGGAAATCCCGTTCATAAGATATACAGCAGCTGTAATGCATATAATGCATATAATGCAGCTGTAAAGCCATATACTGATAAAGGATTTTGTCCTACTTACAGAGATAGGACTGGAGTTTTGTTTATTCCATACCTGTAGTAGGATGTTTCGCCTACCACAGGAAGCTTATCTTTTCTGCCTATCAGCTGGTTTGATAGTTCAAGGCATTTTTCTCCTCGCACAATTTTGCTAACGAGTGAAATAGTTAAATCAGGATAGCTTGTCTGGTAGTGAGTTATTTTGGTGCCATGGTGGTGACATTTCCAGTTGACAATAAACATCTTGCCTTGAAAACAAGATCATAGGATGACAAGACTGAATTTGTGATGGACAGACGCTTCACTTTACAAACTATAAAAGCTGTATAAAAGCAAACTCTCAAAAAGCAGAAATCTTCTGCACGTTCCCTGGAAATGTGTGGGGATCTCTTCTCAAGGTTTAGGACACCTATCTTAAGTAACACTCTAAAGGGTTGAGTGAAGGACTCTGTGCACCCCATAATTAATTCGGTGGTAAGTTACATTTACTCCTAATTATACTATTTCTTTGATAATTGTAATATATGTGCCTTTATGTCTGCGCTATTTTATGCAATCTACTAATAGCTATTTAATTTATTCTGTGTAATAAATCTGGTTAAGGCCTTTTTTTCTTTTAATCTTCTGTCTGTTCAATACATAACTCATAAGAGACCTGATTTGCCATTCCTAAACACTTGCAAGCCAGAGCGCTTTAGGTGCAGGTCACCAAATCAGAGCTGCTACTAAAATCTGAGCCTAAGGCAGGGCTTACTTAACACTCCCACCCGATCTGTAACAATACCACCCATTCAATGTGGAAGGGAAATTCCTGATTTGTTTAGTAAATTGAGACTCCAGCATATAATCTCTCTTAGTTTGTTTTGGTTGTTTTCCCCCCTCATTATCAAGAGAGTGCAGCATGAGAAGCCTTAATTTTCCCCCAGAGTTTTTAAAACCAGTGTATGTTTTTTTATGAAAATCACCTGCTATGGCAGAAATTGAGCTGATAGTCTGAATCACAGATGCCACGATGATCAGAAAATTAAAAGAATTCCCTTATGCATCTAGAAAAGGAAATATAAATAAATAAACAGCAAAATCACATCCAGTGAATGTAAAGAATTGCACCAAAGAATAACTGACACCAGGGTATCACTTGGTAATTAATTTAATGACAAATAAAAGTGCTCACAGTTTGTATTTTTCTGATGTTGGTTAAGAAATGTTTTTCAAGGATGACCTAAGCATGAGTCTCATATTTTAGTTATCAATAAAGTTTTTTTTTTTTAAAAAAAAGAAAAGAAAAAAGATAAATCAGTTATCCAGTACCATTCAAGACTGCCAGTCTATCCAGGCAATCCTGAATGACTCTTGTGTTGGGATGTCAGAACTGCAGCCCACACATCTCTTCATTCATGCCATAGTGTTTGATTATACAAGATTCTCTGGTAATAAAACAAAAGCCTTCAGAGGTCATCTAAGTCTTAGAACATATCTGCTATTTCTTTTACTATCTGTTGTTTATTTGCTCTTAGGTTTTCAGTTATTAGGCCAGACCCTTTTCTCTTGAATGCCTAGAAACCCTTCTCTAACCAGGGCAAATATCAAGCCCTATTCAGCATTCTTGATTTATGATCATGATTAAAGAACTATGAATATCATAATAATTTTTAAACTATAAAAGGAAAAATAGAATCTTAGAGAAGAATATTTGTGTTTGGGATAGGATATCTCTGGGTTCAAAATACTGTTCTCAAGGCACTTGCAGATATCGTAAAGGAAAAAAACCCCTGTTCCTGCTAAAATACAGCAAAAAAATCCCATACTGTTGAAATTCAAACCCAACAGATCTAAAACCCCACTTTATAATTTGCATAATATTTTATATTAAAAAACTACTATGAATATAAAAAAAAAGAGGTTTTCCTGACTTTCTGACATATAATACTTTGAGCACATGGAAGGCAGTAACTAAAATGTGTTTTCTTACTGTTTTTTCGTATTATAAACACTTGAGGAAGGAGTTTCTTTTCCTGATCTTCCTTTGAATAGCTAGCCATCAGAACAGTCAAATAAATAATAACATGTTGCTGGAATTTCTGAAGTTCTGACAGGAAATAATACCAGAGTGGTTTAAAATTTACGCAGGCTGGAAGTACTAGCTAACATTCCAGTACATTCTCACATGTGGTCTGTATAAGTGTGTATGTGTTTATTTATTTATAACTTTGTACTATGAGGAGGATTTTTGAGTGATTGTGGCCTGTCTCCTATACTTTAATACTGTGTGAAAAGAACGTGGGTTCTCTTTTCTGCTGTCTGCAGCTCCACCAGATAGAAAGGAAAAAAAATACCCGAACTTGTTGATACGGGGATTCAGATCTTATAGCCATTCATGAGTTTATGTTCCTAAGGGAATTTCATAACAAGAGTGTCTTTCACTTTCTTTACTGCAGTAACTGAGACAGATTTCTGGAACTGAAGGCTAGGAGCATTGGTTACCAGCTCCTGCAATGTTCATATGCTTGACATTAGAGACTCATCAAACGAGTGTCTGTTCAGACACCACAAGGGAACTCCTGACTGAATCCAGCTCAGATGAACAGTTGTGGGGTGGTGAAGCAAACACATTGCAGTAAGAAATTATAAAACTAAATCCAAATGTGCTGAAGGCTGAGGTGAAAGAAGAAGTTATCATGAGCCCAAGAAAGAAGTCTGAGTAGTGATAATGCCATGTAATCCTTCACCCTCCTTCTAGAAGGAGCCTGCAATGGCCATTCTTAGTGGGGACTCAGAGAAGCACTGAGCAAAATACAAGGGAAAAAACCTGATAATTGAGAACTAATTGTGGGGAAGAGGGGTAGAAGGAGAGACATGACAAAATCAACCAATAAAAGGAACAAAACAAAACCAAACCCAATCAGAAAAACCTCATACAAAAGTTTTACTCATTTTAATGAGACTTTTCTAAATTAATCAGCTGATATGGATTATTAGACTACTAAATCATTATCTAGGCAAAAAAAAAAAAGTGTATATTCATGTATATGTTGTGCTCTCTTTTGTTATAAAATTTGCAAGTGAAACAGTAGGCATGCCAAGAGGTTAGAACCCAAAGTTAACAATTCATTTTATTCCTCACAAAGCAGATGAACTTTCATAGAAAATTATTTGTTAGAATGGCTGCATATTTTTATAGAGCAGTGTTAAAAATCATTCAGATTTGTGTTTTATTTCTAGCTCAGCATTTTCTTTCTGGAAAAAGAAACAGAATTCCCAGATTTGTCTGCTCTTTATGCAGGCATAGTATTTGTCTTCCAGCTACATAAATGCTGATTTATTTTTATTTATTTATTTATTTATTTATTTATATTTATATTTAATATGCATCAAAATTTTGTAAAAGTTTGATAGTAAGGAAACGATAAATACTAACCATTAAATAGATAGCATTCATTATTGAAAATATTATTCTAATAATATTATTTTGAAAGCTGGGATTAAGATTGTTTTCACAGTTTTATAAATGTCAATAGTTGTAGCTACTCTGTTATTACAAGTGAACTTATATGAAATTATCACTGTTCTATGATAAAATGTTTAAAACCTAAATTTCAGGTACCAAGTGCTAGTACTCACAGTGCAATTAAATAGAAATTAACCTGTGGTCTTCTAATGACCTCTGGCAAAGCAATAATTTATGTTCCACATTCATAATTATGCAGTTAAAACCACAATAACTTCTAAAAAATTATTGCTATTGTTTAGCTTTGGTACAGTTTTAATTTCTGTTCTGTTCTTTTTTTTTTTTTCTTTTTTGATACTGTCGATTTCAGGAGAAGTTGCATAGAAGCATTTCTGCATTTCTAAAAATCCCACAATAAATTGTATTCAATCTGTATTGTGGCACCTAAACAGATTTCTGAGAGCCTGGACATAAGAGATGCTGGGTTCTAATCTTGTATTGTATACATATTTGTCATAAGAAATTCATTAAATGAAATACATGCATACAATGTCAAGTACAGTGAGAAACACCTCTTATCCCTTTTCTCACTGTAACAACTCATTGGTGTAACAGAAAATCACACCACAATGTGTTTTTCCTCTCTGTGATCATAGATTAATTTCTGCACAGGAAGAGATTTCTCAGTAAGTGAGAAAGAGAGCAAGTAGGCTGTGACTCAAAGTTTGACATGATCTATTGCTCGGGAACATTTGCCTAATGAGTTTACACTTTTTATGTTTATATGCTGCATAAGACAGGACAAGAGAAAAAGGCTTCAAGTTGCACCAGGGCAAGTTTAAACTAGGTAATAGGGAAAACGTCTTCACCTAAAGGGTTATCAAGCAGAGGAACCGGCTGCCCAGGGAAGTGATCAAGCCACCATTCCTAGAGGTGTTTAAAAGATGTGTAGGTGGGACACTTAGGGACATGGCTAAGTGCTGGACTTGGCAGCTTTAGGGTAATGGTTGGACTGTTTGTCATCTTAAACACCTTTTCCAACCTACATAATTCTATGATAATGCGTAAATAATGAAAAGAAGAGCTTCACATGAACCACCTCCAAGTACATCAGGTAAAGAGCTTAAGTTCAGCAATTTAATACTGACAGACTGATTGGGCATGAGGGTGTCAGCTTTCCTGGGGCACTGACAGACAAATCAAACACTGAGGGTCAAAGAAATCTCCCCTTTTCGCATAACAGAAATGCATAAAAAGAGTTATGTGCTGCAAGAAGAAGCAGGGTTCACTTCATTGTACTCTTAATTCCTGGAGTATTAGGCTTACAAAAGTACTGTGCTAATAAAACCAGCAGGTGCCAGACTAGATTGTATCGCATCTGACCAGCGTGGGACAAAATCTGAGTAAAGTTTCCTCTAAAATGTGTCCCATACTAAAATGTGTCCTCTAAAATGCTATCTAAAACATAAACCACATCCATCTATGCTGTATCATAGCTCTTACTAAACCTACAAGCATACAAAGGATAATTACTCAGGATTGAGAATTTACTGGATGAAAAAAAGAATATTTTTTACTGGAACAGAAAGAGAAGGAGTAGTTTTGAGTGATAGATAGATGGGCATTTGTTCCTATTGCTGAGACTTTTAGTCTAATATGCCAAGTGTATATATTGTTAAGACCCAAGTGACTGCAAGCCAAGATTTCTTTACACAGGTAAAAGTCCCTAACAAACAGACTGTAGAATAAGATACTCTTCCTGCTTCTTTCAACAAAAGTCTTAGTAAAATAGATAGAAACATTCCTAGGTGCTGTATCCTGCCTTCAGTCTGATGGGTTAAACTTCCTACAGCAGGAAAGAACTGAATGCACACTTTATTTGCTTAATGAGCCCTGATTACCACATATGCCATATATACATATAGGTATTTTTTAAGTGCTAACCTTCTCTGTATTGCACAGGAGTCTTGGTAAGGCTTCTCACAGGACTCAAGTAGAAGCATAATTGTTTCATAGATTGAATATAGCTTAGCATTAAGATCCTTAGGCCTGTTAAAACTGTTCAAAGGTCAAATTTTAATAAGCAGACAGCTGCTGAAAAAGAAAACAGGAAACTGAAGTTTGAGATATACAAATAAATGTCACTTAAGTCCTACTTCAAGTACCTCTGTTCCCACCGGATCCTGCCCCAAGGCATATAGTTACCTATTCCCTGATGTCAAAGTTTCCATTCAGACTTCTGCAATTCTACTTTCTATTTGCTTTAATTGCTTTAAATGTGGCAAAACCACTTTAGGGATGAAAGTAAAATAATGCATATGAAATCTAATTGGCATAAGACATGGAAATGATGACACATTCCTCAGAGGGGCTGAAGGTTAAGAGCTAAATTAAACTTTTCTTTTTTTCCTCTTGTTGTGGTAACAGTGGGGAGGGAAGGCAGTGCCAACAACTGGATCAGAATCAACAACAGCATCTGTTACTGAGCTAGCTAAAAGCTTCCCTACATTTTTATTTTTATCCAAAAACAGGACCAGACATTTATTCTGTAAGTGAGGGAGATTCAAAATATTCTTAGTGCTCTGATATGACATCATAATTCTGCCTGAAAATTTATTCCTCATCTATGATAGATTAAGTTCTTATTGAAAGACAGAAAGAAAGACAAGGGAGGAGATGTTTATTTACGACAATAAAATGGAAGATGACTCTTACCCATCCCTTCTCTGGAATTCAGTTTGTGTTCCTCCACTGGCTTTGACCACAACAGAATTTATTTACTTTATAAAACCTCATATATTTACTATCTTTTGGATTTGTGAATAAAGGAGTATTGATAACACGGAAAAGTTTTAGTTATTGCTGAGCAATGCTTACACAGCCCTAAGGCCTTTCCTGCTCCTCATTCCATTCCAAGAGCTGTGAGGCTGGGAGTGCACAAGGATTTGGGAGGCGACACAACCAGGACAGTTGATCCCAGCTAATCAAAAGGATATCCCACACCATATGGTGTCATGCTCAGCATATAAATCTGCAGGAAGAAGGACAGGGTGGATGTTTGGACTGATGGCCCTTGTACTTCCAAGTCACTGTTACGCCTGATGGAGCCCTATTTTCCTGGAGATGGCTGCACACCTGCTTGCTAATGGGAAGTGGTGAATTAATTTCTTGCTTTACTTTCCTTGTGTGTGCAACTTTTGCTTTACCTATTAAATTGTCTTTATCTCAACTCCCTTTTTTATCATGTCTAGCCTCTCAATTCTCTCTCCACCTCACTGTGGAGGAGTGAGTGAGCAGCTGTATGGAGCTGAGCTGGCTGCTGAGGTTAACCCTCACAGACTGCTGTTATAACTGCAGTACAGTGATGTTTGTAAAAAACAGACTGAACCTAGAGCCTGCTCCATGTAGGTACCAGCCTGGGAACACTGCCTTCAGATAAGAAAGAACACTTGCATGTTCCAAAATGTCTATTTCTTGCAGCTGAAAGTGCAGGTTTTGCAAAAAGTATTTGGAAATAGCATATACTATGTATTAATCAATTTTTTTAAGTGTTGAATTGTTCTAATTCATAATATTTAAACTGTGAAAATAATTTCATACTCATATATATTGGAAAATTGGCCAAAGCTCTTGAATTAGACACATTTTAGAAATTGCAAATACAAGAAGAATTAATAAGAATAATTATATGAGCTTGAGTGTAACTTAAGCAGAATCCTGTGAACCCTGTAATCCAAAAAAGTGCATTGCGCATTTGCAGTGATGCCAGTCAACTGCATACTGGGCCACTTTTGGAGGGATGTTGTGCAGCCATTATACCAGGGAAAGTGCAATACCCTTCATTCTGGCACTTATGAGACTGGAAAACTGCAATGTGATAGGAAAATGGTATCCCATATTTGATGTCTTAGCATAAGACCGATGTTGACAAACTAGAGAATGCAATGAAATGACTAAAGGAGCTGAGTCTGAAGAATAAAAGGATAAAGGAAGGGATTGACTTACAAGTCTCGTCTACACAAATCACAGCTTTAAGACAAGAATTTCTCATTTGAAATATCGAGAAGGAAGAACACAACTAAATAAATGAAATTGTGGTTGACTTTGAGGAGAGAGTTCTTGACAGTGAAAAAAGCTGCACATCAGAGTTGGTTGCCCTGATGGGCTATGAGACCTCTACCCTCTGACATTCTCATAACTCATCTAGACAAGATATGAGCAGTATGACTATCTTTGAAATTATCCCTGCTTTTAACAAGAGGTTGGATTAGATAATCTTTAGATATGCCTTGCAATTTTAATCTATCAGTAATTCCTTAATTCTAAAAAAAATATTATTTCATTGTAAAGTGATGATTTTCCATTTATAGGAAGTGTAGACATCTTATTTTCCTTGATGCTTATAGGAAAAATAATTATTTCAGTTGCTCTTAATTTTGCCAGTATTAAATCATTTTAACTTAAAATTTCCATCATGGATATTTGTCTAATGATATAGCTGTGAATGCACTTTTTTTTTTTAAATGAAATTTGAGGAAAAGGCCTTGTTCTGTATATTTGAAATACAGTCATGCTGCTTGCTTTTTTACATTGACCATTCTTCTGTTTTAGTAGATTTTTTTAAGTTTGCTTGATACCTGAAAAATAGATCGATTAAAAGAAAAAAAATATTCACATTAATTAATAAAGATTTCTGTATATGAATTGGAGATGTGTGGGCTCATGTGGTAGGAAAGATCAGGGGAAAAAGGATCAGAGAGGGATATTAACAAAGAGGGAAAATGGTAAAGTTTAGTAGAGACAGGAGTTGATTGCAGAAGAGGATGGTCAGGTACAGCAATGAAGAAGATGTGCAGGAACCAAATTAGGCAATGGCAGGAGGCAGTAAATACGTAGTAGAACTCAGGAAGTGAATGTACGAAGCATGAGATTGTTGGACTCACAAGAGAGAATAAAAGAGGAATTCAGGACACTGAGCATAGAAAGGTAGTGCCAGAAGAAAGTCAAATGGCAATAATAAGGTGTGTAGAAGTCTTTCACATCAGACAAACTTCTCTCCAGAGTTTTGGTTGAAAACTTTTCTCTCTGAATGTAATGCTCATTTTTAATTAAAAAAAAAAATGTATCAATCATAGCGGCTCACAACTCCAAATATCTTCATCCTTCTGTAAAGCTAGCCTAATGGAGAGGCTAACAGCAAACTTAGTGGTATATTTCATTCAATTAATTCATATGATATGCAAACTGAAATTCTTGCAAAGATCCTGAGCCTGCCAATGACTTCAGGGGGTGACTATTATTTTTCTATGGTAGATATTTTTCTCTTTAGTGCATAAAATGATACATTGGTGAGTATTAGAGTTACAAAGCAATCAAAAATTTAGGAAAAACAGAAATGAGTGTTAACCATCCTATAGCAAGAAACAGCTTCTAATGGTATTATTATGACACATTACATGATGTTTATCTGCCTGAGTACTGAATTATATTTGCAGGTGTAACCTTTATTCTCACATTTTGTAGTCACCTTAATGATTCTTTCTTCAGCTTTCGTATTCTTTTAACTACATACCTGTATGGGCATATCCTTAACATTCAGATATAAAAGCCATAATTAATTCAGCTTTAGGCTATTTCACATTCCCTATTATAATTATTCAGCAATACACTGAGTTTTTGAGGTTTAGAATATTGCAATCAGGAATAGTAACACAGCACATCCTGAATAGAGAGAAAAAAGTTTTGCAATCATAGTTTATCAGATCTTCTCACAAAGACATTTAAAATTGTTTCCTTTTCTTAGAAAGTCTCTCTTTCTAAACATGTTATGTTTCTTCAGTGTATGTTTTTCTTTTGTTTTGATTTATAAATAGTATATTTATTTATTACAGATAATGTTGTCATAGTTTGAAAATGGCATATTCAAATGTTTTCTGTGGAAAAAAAAGTCTTAAAATGTTGGTATTTTTCATTACTGGAACAGTAAACACTATTTGCATGTCAACTAATGAAGAAAGAAAAATTGCAATTAAACACATAAATCTTTAGTGGCTATACTTTCTTAACTTTTGATTGTAAATTTGTATTAATTTAGACCTTTTTACATACTTATTGGTCTTAGAGTTTAGTAGAAAAAATACTTTGAATATATCTGGTTCTCCATAGAGGTCATAAAGCTAAGAAGTTTTATATTACTTCCACTTCACAATCTAAAACTTGACTCAGCTTTTTTTCTGCATGAAGTATTATTTCTTGTGAAAAATGTGACTTCATGTGATTCATTTGATTTCATAATCAAATTAAAAACTTTTCTTTCATAATACTTGTAAAGATTTTTGGGGAAAAGATTGTCTCAGAGAGAAATAGACATATTTTTAACATAAAGGAAAATGTTGCAAATATAAAACATGTATAGCAGCATAACACTGGCAGCTGCTGAAACATATGTACTCATAAATTATATATGATCTCGCTTGAAGACTTATTTTAGTCTTCATCAATAATGAGTAATCATCCAAAAAGCTTCCCACATCAAATAAACACATTTTATAAAATAAAAAGAAAAAATGTCAGTCTAAAGATGTTTTTGATTTTTTGCCATTAAACAGTTATATGCAAATAAAGGAAACAATTATTACTCTGGGATTTCCTCATCCCCCAAGGTATCAGAGCTTATGCTACTATGTTGCAGTTTAACAAGGAGAAATATCTAATTGTAAATGTATTTATGCTGTCTACACTTTCATTCTCCATGAAGCCATACAGAATATAATCCCCATTTCTCAAACCTAGTACATTTTTATTTTTCACTAGCTTATATAATTCTCAAAGAGCAAGAAAGCAAGCATCACAAGGTGAAATTTTCCTGGTTCTCTTCTTTGAGAGCTTTGGGACAGAAGAGGATGTAAAGTTTTCATTCTGGGAAGTCCATTATATATTAGATTTATCAGGCAATTGTAGAACTCTGACAGTTATAATGCAAGGGAGTTTTGGTTTATTTTTTTTAACCAGTATACACCTACTTTATTCCTAATCATAATTTAATCTTTTATTCACATGAGCTCACAACACGTGTATTGTTAACGTTGTACCAATTTCATTGCATATAGCTTTGCTATTAAAATGATGCTTGGGAGACAACTTTCTTAAATGACGTAATGACCAAAGGAAGAAGAATAAAGGAAGAGGGAAGAATGACAGGAGAAATCAATCTATTTCTTTGGAAATTGACTGAGGTAAAACCATTGTACTGGTGATGTTTAAAAATGTTCATGACTATATAGCTTGCTAGTATTCCTATTTACCATTACAAATTCTTGCTAGATACTTGCCTAATTTTCAAATTACTTGGGAAACAAACAAAATGCATACATTATGTTTACATACATACAAAATTATGTATGCATGCAAGACGCAATTTTTCATGTGCAACAGGTCTCCATAGATTTCTCCATTATTGGAAAGAGAAAGAACCTCATTCAAGGGCTGTTAAAGAGTTTAATTTTATATGTTTTGCATGCTTCTCTGGAGCTACTGACTTTCCTTTTCTAGCTGTTGAAGAATTTTTCATGCATCAAGCCTTCTGAGTTAGCATTTGTGACTATTCATGCCTGCTCAAGATACAAGAAAGAAGCTAAGGGTAGATCTGAAAATGATTTCAACGTTTCAGTACTAACTATACTAAAATTTGTACCGCTCAAATTTCAGTCACCTTTCTAGTAAGATCCAAAATATCAAAGCTGAGGCCTGTATTGGTCATAAAATTTTCTGTGAAGATTTTATGATATATACTCACTGGAGCTACCATTAAAGTTCTTTTCTCACCTTCGCAGGTAACTGTAATGAAAAACCAGCTGCAGAATCAGACTTATATTGTCATCCCATTAATTGCTTCTTACAAAATGCAGCACTTTCAGAAGGTGGAGAGATCAATCATATGTGAAACACTTTTTTTAGAAAGAGAATTGAAATTGGGATACTGAAATATTGGGCTGAGAGCTCTGGCCATTGAATCAAAACATGAAAGAGATGGGAAAGTGAATTTATATATTTTGTTAAGGATTGTTAAGGGATCTAGAGAATTAACTGGTGAAGTCTAGAGATCCTATATATTTTTAAAATTGTATGACTGTTGAACAGAGGTTTAAGGACCTAAATCTTGGTTTACTGGCATATGTATATAACAGATTTAATAATTTAAACCCTTTTATAAATCTTAATTATTTTAATGACTCATGCTGCAACTTGTTCACAGTAAGAAGCTGCTATCTGTATCCATTATTTTAGTGTATTCTTTTGGCAAAAAGCAGGTATGTTCCCTATTCACAAAGAGTGCATACTATCATTCTTTGTGAGGTATTCTTCCAAAGCTAATAGGCCTTTTCTTAATGTAGAACAGTCAGTACAAAAGGTAAAATCTACCAGAATGCACAAGCTGGGCCACCTAGAAGTGGTTGCCCAGAAGTATAGCCATATGACTTTTAAATATCTGCATGGAATGAACTCTACAACCTTCCTGGGCAACCTGTGTTAGTGCTCAGTCACTCTCACAGTGATAAAAGGTAACTAGATTAAAGGATTCTTATCCTTAGTTTTAGGGGGCTTATTCTAGATATATCAGTTATATTTCATCCATGTGTAAAAAAAGGTAGATATAATCAGGATGATTCTTCCGATCCTAGAATAGAACAGCCACAAAGAATCAAACTCTAGGTGAAAGGTAATACAACAGAGAGTTCCAAATACTATTTTTTACCAGATATTTCTGTTTTAATTAGACAGAAATAGATGAGACAAATTTGAAGTGCATCTAGTTTTTTACAGGAAATACAGAGAAATAAGTTGTGGTGGATTTTTTCTTGTCCAGAAAGAAATTATTAAACTATGTGAGATGGACAATGTCATAACAGTATCTATTTTCATAGCCTGAGAGAACTGAGAAGGGAGCCAAAGTTAATTAACTTGGATGTAGATTCCATAGACATCTCCATGTTTTAGTTTTATTTGTTCTTCCCTGCAAGATTTGTGAACTAGCAAGAGCTTGGGTTTTAATCTAGCAGAGTTTAGAATGGTAATGATAATATTTATGTAAATGCTACTGAATATTATATAGTTTTTGAAGGTTTACCACACCTGTTGAGTAGCATGATCTTAATTGAATATGTAAAATTTCTGTCTGTGAAGTTGATTATTTTGTGAAATTACATGCAAACCTGACATTTGTGCTGATCATCTCCTCTAAAGGCATTATTTATGTCGATATTTTGAATGAATCAAGTGATCTCCTCCATAGCATGATGGATTGAGTCTTTTATTTATACTTCTCTGTAATGACAGGATGAAGCAAGATGAGTTCATTAATTGCAGATTTATTCAACCTGTTGCTGCTGAAAGAAATATATTGAACCCTGTATTATATATTGAACCCTTTTGTCCTGGTTTTGGGCAAATTTGGGAGGTAACCTCAAATGAGGAGACAGCTTCCATTTTCTCATCTCATAGATTCCGGCTTATATGCTATGACCATTTAATTTAGTTTTATTGTACATTTTGCTGATAGCTTTTGCTGCTGCAGACTACCATTATTTGTCTCTTTGTTTGTAAAAATAATGGTAAATATATAAAAAAATTTAAATATTAGACTGAACAGCACCACAAAAGATGAGAGGATTGAAAGGAGTCTCACCAAGACCTTGCAGAGATGAAGTTCAAAATGCCTATTTGTGTATAAAAGTGGAAGACCAGATTAATCATCAGAAATTCTTGAGCCAGAGAAAATCTAGAATATTGTGATTTCTGTCAACAGGCAAAAAAGCCACCTTCTCCTCCCTAGATATTCATCTCCATAGGTCCTGTGATTTCAGCCCTAGTGATTTGCTGTGTTGCTTGGGTGCTCAGAATGGGGATGTTGCAAGAAGAATCAGCTATCTGGCCTTCATATTACCAGTCACTTCATCTTACTGTGGTAAGAAGCAATAATAATGCTGGCAGAGACTTCTGGTGTAACCAAAGCAACTATTTAGCTCTGGGAATAAAAGTCACAGTGACGGGCAAGGTGGTCCAAGTGGTTTCTTCTCCATCTTGTTGGTGAAAGAGCAAGACATGGGGAGGAGCAGGTGGATTCTACAGGTCAAGTCTTGGTTGCACAGGTCTTGTCATCAGCAGGGATTTAGCATTTGTGATCCCAAAGACCTCTTTGAAGATGAAAGAATGGTGGGGAGAGACAAGCGCCATCTGATCCATACTTCTAAAACAGCAGTTCAAATTATGAAGATCTTTGGGATTGACAACCCGTTGGCTGAGAGTTTGTGGATCTCAGAATCAGAGGAGGGGTAAGTAAAAGTGACATCACAGTTGGGCATTTTCTGCAGATACTTGATTAACATACAGTTTTTGTTAAATTTTTGAAGAGCCTAAGGAAACCTTGCTCATATATACATGTTTGGATGACATGAGAGAAAAAATGGTTCGCTTACAGCTAAATACATGAGAATGGTAAGAGGAGCTTAAACTGTTACATTATTCATTAAAGGGTTAAACTAAGAAAATTTAGGGAAGCTACTAAGTTAGAGGCTCATCCAGTGGCAACAAACTCACATTGTTTAAAGCTGTACCATATTGAAGAACATTTAAGAAAAATACCACCATATCGTTAAGACTAGCAGACTTCAGTTACAAAATCCTATCTTTAGCCGGCAAAAAGCTTAAAACAATCGTTACTTACCACATTTCAAAAAATGCTCTTTTTAGGGTTTCTTTTAAAATCGCTCTGTAAACTAATCTGAGATAATGTAAGAATTAATTAAGCAATATCTGCTTTGTAGAAGCACCATATAAAATTCAGTATGTTGTTTCCAACAGTCTTGATTAAGACTACAAGGCTACTTTCCCCATCACAGTCATTGCATGAAAAGTCAGAGAATTAATATGTAGGGTCTTACCCTGGGAATTAAAGTCTGACTGTTACCTTGCTGACACTAATCGACAGCATGGAGTCTGTTCATTCTCCTTCCCCTGTGCCATATTGCTCTTTTTTCCTTCTCTCCCTTCCTCAACTTCTCCTTTCCCTTCTCAACTCTTCCCCTCACCGTTCCCACTGTGTGATATCTGTAATTCTGAGAAACAGACAATCCAGCAAACAAAAATTGTCAATTTGACAAGAGTCTATAAGCAAACTTGATGTCAAAGATTCTTGCCACAGTCAAATGAGTACTTTATATTCAATGATTAATACACTTAGTTGCTTCCTACCCTGCAGTCAGATGTGTAACATCTTAATGGAGAAAGAGCACAGCTTATAATTGAAGACTGTAAGTGTGAATCCCAACCAGATGGAGGCGTAAAGAAAACAATGTTGTTAAATAATTACTTTCTATATCTCTAAGAACAAAGTACAGGACTTAAAAACCAGTAGTGATAAATCACAAACTTTAAATCAAATAGTGTTTCACTCATTTATTTCTGAAAGATGAAAACAGGACTTTTTTAGAACTACTGATACAGTATTCTGTACATGAGCCCCTTCTGGGGTGGCAGCTACAGAAAACTCACCAACCTAGCGTTCTTATTCAGCTATTTGTAAACTCTTACAGTGAGGTGCTTTTTTCTGCATGTAAATCTTCTCCCAGAACTAGTTGCCTATCATTGCTATTGATGTGAGCAATAATTTTTCAATGCAAAACTCATTGGAACACAATATCTCTTTGAAGGTATATCTATGTGCATATTTATATATCTATCTCTATATATATGTGTGTAAATATATGTATATATATGTATATGTGTGTATATATATATAAAAGAAGGGTATTGGGAGCATGTGCATGACATCAGGGAAAGTAGGTAGACACTAGGAAAATATTGACATGTATTTTAAAGTGTGTTCCCTATTTCCCATAAAAAGATT
>JANRGV010000051.1:59791919-59802485 GCA_024734035.1 Alethe castanea | reverse complement strand
ATTTCCCATAAAAAGATTTGGAGTGCAACAATTTCTTATGATGAAAATATATAATGAAATTAATTATATTTAAAACTGCATAAATTAAGAAAATGTCATTAGCTTACCAAAAAAGTATCAGTTATTTCTGAAGTTGATAAAAATCCATTTGTCATATTTTTAAAGCTACATTTATTTATTTAATGAAGACTACTCACATGAAAATGTTCAGCTGTTAACAATTTTCTAACTCATTGATATAGGAACAAAGAGTAGTTATCCACCATTACTTTCTAATATTTGGATGCTTCTGTTAAGAGATGCCATCAAATTTTCAGGCAAAATATAGATACCAAAATAAATGTGTAAATGTGTTTATATATTATCTATATTTTTTTCATATATTGCCTGTGCAGCTCACATATGTACAAAGTGAGAAGGTTTAATTTTGTCAAAAAAGTGTAAGAAATTGATCCAAAAATTAGGTAATATTTAAGAGATTAAGAAACAAAAGAAGGGATAAAAAATTTCATGTGTAATCAAGCTTTTATAAAAAAAGATGCTAGAGAACAGTACTGACAAAAGACCTCTGTCAGATTTTCTGTGAGAATACATAATGCTCTGATTGTGTTTTTCAGGGCTGACTGTATGAAATCTACCAGAGACTTGATTCTTAAATGTTCTTTAAAGAGCTGTGTTGCGGACATTTGCATTAACCTTACAAATACAATGAGGCAATTTTATATGGCCCTACATATGCAGCAGCTGTAATACACCGTCACAAGAAGTTAAAATTATTGCATTTCCTCTTTTGTAAGCTTTAACTTTTTTATTTCAGTTCAATTAATGCGTGGAAATTCTAAGTTAGAACAAAAAAAATTTGGAAAATTAAGAGGATTTAGGCTTTCCATATGAAGTTGCTCTAGTCAAAAGGTGTCCAAAACTTCTTTGAGGCAAATCTAGTCCCCAGCCATTTTGGGAACTGGAGAACCCATGCTTACTAAACCTAATAGATCTGATCAAAACCCTCTAAAGTCTTGCATGCATCTTTCAGGTGTGTGAGCTTTCTTAACTTGTGCTGGTTAATGTTAACTTTCCAGATGCCATGTGAGGCCTGTCTGAACTTCAGGTATAGTTACTGTCACATTACTTACCAACAGATTTCCTCTGACCAAGAATCAAGTAACAACTAATTATATTTAAGTAGGAAAGTATACAAATGATATCCATATGTCACTTACAGAATTTTAGATCACTAAAATATTTACAAAATTGATAAATCAATGCAGTTTGAACCTCTAAGCCAAAGCTTTAAAAGGTCTTTATTAGTATAATTTACGTTAACTGTTACTCTTTGCAGACTCTATTTAATGTCACTCGCTCTAAGTAGAAAATCTCCAAAAGCTTAAACCTAGACTAGTTGAGAGTGTAGAGTACCATGGAGCTGATATCTTAAAGTTAGTATCAACAACTGTGACCTTTGATTGTTGTTAGTCATTGGAATGACCAAGCCACAGAACTCTTGGTGCAAGTAAAGTGGAGCCAAATCCTGCATCTTTTTTTTTTTTAAATTCTTATCAGACTCACAAACTAAACCACAGAAAGTTCCATTTGAATATGAGGGGAAAATTCCTGACGTCCAAGGGTGACAGAGCACTGGAACAGGCTACTCAGGGAGGGTAGGGAATCCTTTCTCTGGAGATATTCAAAACTCATCTGGATGTGATCCTGTGCAATCCACTCTAGATGAAACCACTTTATCAGGAGCTTTGGACCAAATAATCTTTCAATGGCCTTTCCAATTCCAACCAGTCTGTGATACTGTGATTTCTTTCCACATGATGTTTGAATCTCTTCAGATCTCAGCCTTTGTCTCTGTCTCTGGACTGCACACTGTGCAGAAGTTGAAATATTACTTCCCCAGCCCACCAGACATCACAGCCTGCTGCTCCAATTTCTTAGATACTTCTTTTCTTACTGTAAAATCCATCTTTTCCCAGTTCTTGAGCCCTTGTTCATCATTCCAAGTCCTGTTTTCCACTTGTGCCCATGTTTTCAGAGCCTTTGCCATTACCTTATGCTTAAACTTCATGGTACATCTCCTGTGGCATAGTAGTCTTTTGTCCTAAACAGTGGGCCAGGGCTATTTTTCAGTACAGGACCACTGGGCCTTTAAAGAACTTATCCAGTCATGGCTTATCAGCGTGTTTATGCTTGGGTTCAAACCAACCTAATGTTTAAGTCCTAGAGTTCTTCACTTGCTATGGGTGCAACAGGACTCTACTTTGGCTATAGTCCAAATGAAAATAAGCAGGATGTTCCACCTATAAAAATCAAGCAATTTTCAAGAAACTTCAAGAAGTTTTCAAAATATTCTCGAGGGATATTCCTAACTAGAACATTCCATTTTCTCTGAAGACAAAATTTATTTGTTTGCCATTTAACTGTGACATCTGGAGCTTCCAAACACAGTTGCTGAATAAACAATTTATTCTTATGCCTCTTAATTGCAGAATGAGTCTAACCATCCTGGTAAAACATCCATAACTGCACTCTTTTTTGACATGAGGCAACAGATCTGTATCAAAACTCACCATAAGTTCTCACTGAATAAGAAAATCTCTGAGTGCTTTATAGAATAATGCAAAGGTAAGAGTTTGAGAAGAAAGCTGTTGCTGAATGTTGGTTCAAAAATGCCCTTCAGTCAACTAAGGAAAACAATTTTGAAATTATTAAAATGTTAAAAGGTGGAAAGTTTGACTATGCCTAAAAATGTTCCTACATATTTTGCAAGTCCTCTGACATTTATAATTGTACGATTCACATTTTCCTTCCCTGAATCTGTTTTCTTTATTTGCTTGCAGAATAGTAACTGCATATATCAGATATGAAGACTATTTTGGAGTCATAAACCCCAAATATCCAAAAATATCTATGACCCTAAATATTTACTTTACTAGTTTAAAATAATCCTCAAGGTATTCTATGCAGTTTTTTATCTGACTTACAGAAATGTATATCAAGTAGCATTTACCACAGAAATATTTTGATTATCATAGCTTTATCCTAACTAGAATATGATGTAGAAAAGTAGACTCTGTTATAGAGAGAGACTAGCTTTATTTCACAAGGTGCTCAGTATTCTCAGTTTCCTCTGATATCTATGGAGTTAGCAGTATATATATTTATTGTGAAGAAAGTCATCCTATCACATTAATTCTCTGCTTTTTGTGCTTCTATTTTTCCTTCTTACACCAGAGTGCCAATCAATGTATTACTTCACTTTGAGTTCCCCCCAGCTGTTTGAAAAGTAGATATATACTTACTGTGACCCTCACAATGTGAACAACTTACATAAATTGGACAGAGTTGTGGCATATTGATTTTGATCACGTTGCATTTGAAGAGATCTTCCCTACAAATCTTGCAAAAACAGAACACATTTTGATTATTTGATTAAAAAATTCAGTGTTGGTGGTAGAAATGTATGCATATGTTAACCTTGATAATTAAATTTTTAGTATCAGTTTGCATATGTACAGCAAATGATACAGATAAATCTAATCTATTTCTTCCAAAAATAAGATTAGAATAATGAAAAATATCATATAACTTAATATTCAGGAAGATGATACAGTTATATTTTACATTGTTCTCACTCTCAATTGCAGTAAGACTGTACTCTGGTTTCTTGGATGGAGTATTTAGTATTATCCTTTTATATATGCTGTCATTCATACAGCAGAAATAGAAGTAACTTCCTTACCGTAATCAATTTGCATGAACAATCTATTTTGCATGAACAATCAGATTTACTGATTCAGTAGATAGCTCATTAGTGTTCATTTAGAGCAAAGATGCTCACTAGGGATGCCAGAGACCCACAGATCTCTTCTTGTACATGCACAGGAAATAAATTCTATTGAAGGAATATATATATATATCTCATAAGAGCCATGCATAGTTGAATATACACAAAAGAATGAAAAAAATCTATAACCTTGCCTGACAGCAGTTCTTTTATTTTTTTTTTCCAGAATTCCATGTTTTATAGAAATAGCAGAATACATTACCAACCTGTAATTGCCAACAACTTCTCCCCAAAATTGACATTTTTTAATGATTCAAATTTAGTTAACATCAATATCTTATAATGGAAGCTCTCTTTGAAACTTAATTAGGAAAGCTCCTCTGTTCTTCTTTGTCTTATAGAAGTTTATGTTTTCACTGATTGCTGTTGTCTTTGAGTGAATAATAGAAATATATGTTAGAAGTTTCCAGATAGAATACCTGCTTCTGTGTAGGCCTTATTGAAATTAGATGCAAAAAACTCCCACTGTTTTTCAGAAAAAGTAGAAATATCCTCATTCATGTCACAGGTAGCAACAATATAATGGGTCATATATCATTGAAGTCTATTTTGCTAAAATTCAGAAGAATAGCAAAGTCCATTTTATCTGCCTAGGATTTTGCTGGAGCAGAGAAAAGGTAATGTCAATACATACGAGGCGTGATTGTTTTCTTGACACTTAATATTTTAAGACAAAAGAATTAAAGACATTCAGTGAGTTTCCACATGCATATAGTTATAAACAAATGAATTTTCACTAAAAGTATACTTTCAAGAAATGTCTATTTATTGACTCAGCTTGAAATTGCATTATATAACATTCCAGAAAGGAATAATACAAAGTACATAATATATATATACACAAGCAATGAAAAGGCCTACCTTACCTAGGTTAGGACAGGATAAAAAGTGTGTAGATAGGTACGCATGAGCACAGTCCGAAATAAAGAAGGCATCGTTTGATCACCAGTTTTGATTTTCACTGTCAGGGCAACTGAACATGGCTTGTTCAGCTGGATTGTGGAGTCTCTGTCCTTGAAGATATTTACAAGAGGTCTGGATATGGTCCTGGACTAGCAGCTCTAGGTGGCTCTGCTTGAGTAGGATGGTTGGACCACGTTTACATTCAAAGGTCCCTTTCAATCTCAGCCTTTTGTGATTTTGTGATTACTGAGACAATAAAGGTTCTCCCTCCACCTGAGAGAGAAGCATAGCAAAATGACAAAGACATAACGTCATTTTGATTTTCTGTTTGTTTTGTAGTTTGCAGGGTTTTTTTCTTTCAATTCAAGATATAGAAAAAATAAAGAAATATACTGAATAGTTGAAATTTACTAATTTTCAGTGTAAGATTGTATTCTTGCAATTATAATAAAATTTTTTTGCCATTTGTAAAAGAGCCACAGGGACATCTGATACTTGTCTCTCAACCTTAGAGGCAAAGACAGGTAAAAAAATCCCTGGAAGAGCAAGAGGCTTAAAAAGTGGGGAAAAATACATGCATGAAATAATTTGTTTATTTTTAGATTGTTAGTCATGAGATGAAATAAAAAGTATTGGTGGTCAGTAATGATATCAAAATAAAATCATCTTGTCTTATGTGTTCTTCCATCCATTTCTTTCCTTTGAATATCTAGGGAATGCACCACAACAAAGGCCTGAAAAGATGAACAATTGTCTTTTTTCCTTCAAGCAATGAGCAAAGAGTGCAGCTTGACTATGGCTTTCCACTACAGCGTGGAGGAACAGATGTACTCTCTCCTTTACAACCAGAAGTGAAAAATGCTGCTGACATTTCCTTTGGCAGGAGTGTATGCTCCAAGACTTTCCTCACAACACATGGCACCATCTTAGTTTAAATGCACATTGCTGGTTCTTAAAAACAGTAGGAAACTAGGAGAGGAGTAAGAACTAAGTGTTCAAAAAGATGGTGTAATGGTTCTAGAGACCAATTTATTTACCAACAGACTAATGTCTTGAGAGCGTCAGATTTAGCAAATCAGATGCAGGCAGCACCCTCAACATATATGGTACACATCAAGATGGAAGTAGATCTGAATTCACTGAATAAATCTTAGATTGCACGGAAGTTTTAGCTATTGATAGGTGACAGTGTCTTTGATGCAACTGAGAGATGGAGCCTTCCATCCTATAACAGGCAATGCCACTCTATTGATCATTTAACTGCTATACTTGGCCAGCAGATTGACAGGGACTCACTAGAGAGTGGGACTCGATCCTTATGGGTGCCTTCCAACTCAGTATACTCTGTGATTCTGAAAGTTCAAATCTGTGATGAACTTTTTAAGTATTTGTGGACAAAATCTTCAGCACTTTATTCTGACCTCCTCTCCATTCTTTAGATAGGTAAAAATACTTGGTCCAGCAGTATGACTGTAAAACTCATGTGCCTCAAAGGGGTAGTTCCTGCACACAATCAAGCAGCACCTTTGGGAATGGTTAGTTGTCATGAACAAGCCATGTACTTTAAGATACCCCTAGTGACTGAGAGTATTACTCACTGATCTTTCCTACTGGGATGTTTCTAGATTTTTTTTTCTTTAACCATCTAGTGTTGTAATGTAAAGGCAGCAAAAGCAGATAGAAAAATAAAAGTCTCTGTGAAAAGAACAAAAACATCTGTAGTCCTGCTGTGGTGAGATGATAAAAGATCCTCAAAAACAAAGAGACAAGTGGTGAACTCCTGTCACTCATCCAGCTACTGTCTCATTTTACTCTCCCCCAGACACTTTTAAAAAATATTTCTTGGGGATTCAGTTGTAAACCAGAATTTATCTTGTGGAACAATGTGTCCATATGTTTTATTAAACAGCAGAAGCAAGACAACTCAGGATGTGAAATTCAGTCATCCAGAATTTCAAAGGGGGCTGAAAGCCAGCCTCCATTGTTTGGATGTGCAATTGTGCCAAGAGAAATCAAGTGAGCACACAGGATGCTTAATTTGATGCACTTATAGTAAGCTTCATGAACTTACACATGAACTTGGGTGGGAAAGCAGCTACATTTTCAATATTTCAGCCAATTTGTAGATATAATATTTTTGTAGCATTTCATGAACACTTTGCTGAACTAGACATAGAGAATATTTTAGTTTAGGGGTTCTGTCCATGTAGTCTAGAATAAATTTCCTATCTCAGCATCCCTCTCTCTTGTAAATAGCCTCCAAAGACAGCATTGAAGGGTTCATGCACTAATTCATACTAATTTTCATTAACAAATCACCTTCATTAGCACATTAATTATGCTTTAGTCATGTCAAATTAAACCTAATATAGTTTTAACAGGCAAGCCAAGTGTCTAAGACCCTATTATACATGGTGTATATATAAAGAGGGCTTCAATTGCCAAGACATAAATACCAAGTGCTATTTCAACTTCTTAAATGATTGAAAATCCACTTGAATAACAGCAGACATGTACTCTTCTGGTTAAGCACCTGAGGGCTGGATGGAATGCATGAAGTCATACAGTGTTCCATCAGCTCCTATGCTTAAGCAACTGAATTCACACCTAGATGCCCACTGAATACAGTGAGAATTCAAAAACATCTTTCACTACTAGATTTTAAATGTAAATGCCAAAATCTACATGTCTGCATTCCAGATCTGAACCCAGACTCGACCTTGGTTGCACAAACAAAGTATCTGGAGTAATTTGAAGTGATCAGTGGTATTTTGTCTTGCTTTCAGTCACTACTGAAGGAAGGGCAGGGGATTCTTTACCTATTCATTCATACCTATCATTTTTATGCTCATGATTCCAATATCCTAGAATCACAAATTAGGAGGCTATGTTCATGGTATAGTGTACCCTGGAAGTGCAAAGTCCTGCATAAGGGGAAGAGCAACTTCAGCACACTATACGCAGAGGATGGCCCAGCTGGGGAGCCGCTTGGCAGGAAAAAGCATGGTAGTACTGGTGGAGAATAAGCTGAACACCTGTCAGCCATGTGCCATTGCCACCAAGATTACTGGGCTGCATTAGGAGGAGTGAGGCCATCAGGTCAAGGTAGGTGATCCCTTCCCGCTACTCAGCCCTGCAGAGGCCACAGCTTGATTTCTATGTCCAGTTTTGGGCTCCTTAGTACAAGTGAAATGTCAAAGAGTCACAAGGATGATGAAGTGACTCCATCACTCTAGGAACATATCTCCTATGAGTAAAGCCTGAGAGAACCAGGTCTGTTCAGCATAGAGAGGAGAAGGTTCAGAAGGAATATTTTCAATGTGCATAAATACCTGAAGAAAAGATTTGTAGAGGACAAAGTCAGGCTCTTTCTAGTAGTGCCCAATGACAGGACAAGTACTAATGGGTGAAAACTGAAACAAAGAGGGTTACACCTGAATACCAGGAAATACTTTTTCACTGAAAGTGTCACTTAGCACAGGTTGCCTGGGTTGTGAATTCTTTATTCCATCAAGATATTTGAACAGTATCAGGAAATGTTCCTGGAGAGCCAGATTTAGGCAGCCCCCCTTGAGAAGGGTGGTGGTACTCAGTATCCTCCAAAGGTCCCTTCCAACTGTTCTGTGATTTTTGAAAATTGTATACAAAATAAATTTCCAGCTTTGATCTAATGGAGATTGGTGACAAGTGGTACCCCTCAGAGATCCAAATGGATATCGATACTATTATATGTTTTCATCAATGACAAGGAGATTAAGTGCACCCCTATCAAGTTTGTAGAGTACACCAAGCTGTGTGGTGCATTTGACATGCTGGAAAGAAGGGATATCATACAGGTGCACCCCAAAAAGCTTGAGGAGTAAGTTCATGGGAACATCGTGAGGTTCACAAAGCCAACAGCAAGGTTCTACACCTGATTCAGGGAAACCCCAGATGTCAATTCAGGCTGGGGATGAATAGATTGAGAACAGTCCTACCAAGAATGACTTGAGGGTACTGGTCATTGAAAGGCTGGACATTAGCTGGCCATGTGCACTTGCAGCCCAGAAAGCCAACAGTATTCTGGGCTGCATCAAAAGAAGATTGATAGAGGTGACTGTCCCTGGCCTTCACTCACATGGAGTATTGCATCGAGCTATGGGAACCTCAACACTAGAAGGACTGTTAGAGTGGCTCCAGAGGAAATCCCTGAAGATGTCTGGAGGACTGTAGCACTTCTTCTAGGTGTAAAGACTGAGAGACTTGTGGCTCACCCTGTAGAAGAGAAAGCTCCAGGGAGACCTTGCTAAGTACAAAAAGACTTGAAGGGTTCTTGTAAAAAAGATGGGGTCAAACTGTGTAGCAGGACCTATGTAATTGTACAAGATGAAATGGTTTTAAGCTAAAAGTGGCTCAATCTTGTTGAGATATGAGGAAGAGCTTTTTCATGGTGCAAAACTGCAACAGGTTGTGAAGAGAAGTTGTGGATGCCCCATCCCTGGAAATATTAGAAGTCATACAGGACAGAGCTCTGAGCAATTTGATCAAATGGAAGACATCACTGCCTATTTCGGGGAGGTTGGAAAAGTTGACATTTAAATGTTCTTTCCACCACAAACTATTCTATGGTTCTGTAATTCTATTGTATACCTATCTGTTAACTCTGTGTTTCCATGCCCAGTTTTTATTTGCCACTGATTGAAAATTAACAGAAAAATGACTAATTTCTCATTTTATGAATAGAAACAATACTCATTTTAGACACAAAATAGTTAAAACAAAAAATAATTATATAACTCCAGTCAAGGCGTAGGAGTCTCCTTTATCCTTCTCCACTGATCTCAGAGATGTAACATGTAGGATATGCTCCAAATGCAGGGAGGGCATTAGGCATCTAGAAACAAGGAATTACAGACTAAAACATTAAATATAAATAATATATAAATTTTAAGCAGAGAGAATGATTCCGAAAATTACATTTGACATTTCATGCCGATTTTCTAACAGTTTTCCCCCTCTGGAAGCACTGTTGTGCTTGACCTTAAAACAAAAATTGATTAAACTTCATAGAAAATGCAACGAACAGTTGGATTTTTTAATACCTATTTATTTTTTAGAATGATACTCATTAGTATACAGGTATAAAAGAATGATAAAAGAAAGAATTTTACTGTTCAGGAGGAAAGAAAAACAATGTATTACATGATCAGGATCCAAATTTTTCAGAAATGTTTTTCTGACCATGAGAAATAACAAAATTTGTTGTTATTAAGCTGCTGTCAGAAATATTTGCACAGCAGCTTGCATTTTGCTGTTCTGGGAGAATGATTTGGAACTCAATATATATGTCCTTTTTCTACTTAACTGACAATTAATAGGTTAAAGAAGCGGTAATCTTATTTGGAAATCGAATTCATTAAATGATATCATAGTACTCTTGCAGCCATATGCAGGGTGAAAATAGGATTCAAGTTCTGCTCAATTTTTTCCCATAAGAAGACATATCAGAAAATTCTCGCTTCTTACATTACAAACTAGCTCATTCACCTAACAACACTTATTCTTGCACATTATTTATATAATAAAGAGAAATACTGTTCTACTAATAGCAATGTGGCCTCTGTTGCTAATTTTGTTATTTTCTTGTGTATTTTATGAATTCTTAAGTTTTTTTAATTGTTCAGTTGTTTAAATAACATGCCTAGACATGATTATATAATGAACTGAAATATAAGGGTCGCATTGATCAGTTTTGCATTCTCTCTTCTCTTCTCTTCTCTTCTCTTCTCTTCTCTTCTCTTCTCTTCTCTTCTCTTCTCTTCTCTTCTCTTCTC
>JANRGV010000051.1:59779037-59791819 GCA_024734035.1 Alethe castanea | reverse complement strand
CTCCATTTTCCCTTCTAGTTTGTGATTAATTTTGAGGACCTAGAAATGTAAGGATAAATCTCATCCTATTTCATCTTTCATGTGAAGAAAATCTGGACATACAGATTACCACCACTGTTCAAAATCTGTCTTCTTTGAGGAACAGATATTAGTCTCACTTCCACCCTTGTGCTCTTTCTTCCACACTTCCCTTCATCTGTTCTTCAGGGTCTATGAGAACAACTGACAAACATTGACTTGGCTCTTGGCAGTCCCCCAGAGCAGATCATAGAGTTTGGAGGCAAGGTTCCTAAATCAAACCTGATAAACCTAGTGTTACAGCCATGTCCAGCTGAGCCCTATGCCTTTCTGAGATCTACTGGCACCTAAATAGTACATGAACAGCATGATTTATTAGATTACACAAAGCAAACTTGTGCACTCAAGCCATATATCTGGTACTCTATCCTTTATTGCCAAGTCGATAACTTTTCTCCTTTAGTTTCCTGTGCAGCTGAGATAAAATACAAAGTACTTAACATTTTTGAAGTACAGTAGAAATTACACCAGGCACCAAAATTAAACACTGCCTTGCAGTGTAGTTGGTATCCTATGGATTTGATTAACTTTTTTTTTTCTTTTAGTAAGCTATCCATTCATTTTAGAAAGTGCAAGCCAGGTACAGGTATGTGCCTCATTTCCCTGTTCACAAGCAATCTGGTAGAACTGGAAGCTGCATTCATGATATTCTCTTTGCGAAAGTAACACAATGTTCTAGTAAGGGTTGCCAGATCTGAACAAATTAGTGAACTCTTTCCACTGTCAGGCTGGGGGAACACACACTGCTGTGACTGTAAGATTGACAGTGAAAGTAAACAATTATTCTTCTTGCCTTCTACAATGTGTTCTAACAAATTGTTATAATAGTATGCTTAACTATTAGTGCCCAGTGTATATAGTCAAATATCTTTTATGGAGTAAAATATATTTCAGATTCTACAACAGTAGGACTAATTATCTTGATGAAGCTATCCTTGTTCTTTATCTTTGTAAAACAGAAGAGGATAAGTATCAAAATATATTGACTTTCCAGATTAAATTAAAAAAAAAAGTAGATAGTATCAGGCGGGAAAAGAAAAAGAGAAGTCTGACCTTTAAACTTCCTGGATTTGAGTGATTTTGTTGAGTTTAGATTTTATTTTGAAAATCAAGAATGAACCATAATCAGCTGTTTCTAATATCCTCTGACATACTTTTCCATTGGCTTATATATATACTTAGAGAAATATATGCTTAGGAAACCATGTCATAAACCTCAGTCCATTCACTGCTTTACCCATAAAAGTCAGGAACAAATAAAACAAAATCTGCCTTTTCTGCTCAGAGGAAACTTTTTTTTTTGTTTTTCCCTCTCTCCAATGAAAACATTTGTGCTCATAAAGATGTCTAAAACTAGGAAGGTTCTACTTTGGCTTTGGCTTTCAGGTGCAAGACTGCTCAGTTTCAGACCCAACATAATACATCTCCTAAAAAATAAAGAGATGAGATCTCATATTTGAATCATTGAAGGAAAGTAATTTTGAAAACCTTGAGAACATTGGTGCAATGCAGAAAAATACTAGTATTTGCTTTCTTACACTGAGCTTTTAATCATAAATAAAATATGATTGTCTTCTACAGTCAGACCATGGTGAAGAACATACATACAGAAAAATGTAGTGAGTTTTCTCAAATATCTGGTATGATGTGAATTTTCCCCCATCTGCATCATCTGATAGTTATGAATTAAGTTGCCTGGTATGATTTTTAAAATAGTAAATGATAAGTATGTATACAGTTTATTTTGAAAATAATTTTAATTGTCTGACCATTTTCAGGGCTGATAAGTAGAATTGGCAGAATACACGTTTTTACAATACCATTATCAAGACTACTTATATATTTCTTCATTTCACAATAATTTTTTTGATGCAAAAAATTCATCATGACTTCACTACGTAAATAAAATACTAAAAGTATTGAAGCCAGTACCAGTACCTGGGTTACAACATTGGTGACTGGGTTTCATCTGCTCCTTATATGGCTGATCAAAATTTTCTGTACCTGGAAGTTCTTCTAGTTTTCAGTCCACTTCACTGTCCATTTCTGCACTACATATTTTATCAGCTTGTCTGTGAAGATTTCACATGAGAAAATTTCAAAGGTATTGATGACATTAACAAAAACAACCTTTACTGTTGTCTTCTCATCCACATCACTCATCTGATTGTAGAAAGCTATTGGTTTGTTTAAACACCATTCTCATTTCAAAAATCCATGCCACACAACCTTTTCTTGTTCAGTAATGGTTTCCACAGTGATTTGCTGCATGCTTTTCCTAGGGACTTAAGTGAGACACACTGTCATTTAGTTCCCCCGATCTTTCTTCCTGTTATTCCTCAAGATAACAGTGATATTTTCTTTCTTCCCCTTCTTAGCAAGTTGCTCTGATCACCACTGATTTAAAAAATGTTATGGAAAGTTCCCTCAACATCTTATTGGCTAGTGTTGCAGTTTATCCCAGCAGGCAGCTAAACACCACTTAGCCATGTAGTCACTCTCCCCGCAGTGGGATGGGTGAGTGAATTGTATATAAAAGGTAAAACTCATGGACTGATATAAATACAATTTTATAGGACAGAAAAAGAAAGAAAATTAATAATCACAAAAAAGGAATATGCCAAGCAAGTGATGCACAACACAATTGATTACCACCTGCTGACCATTGCTCAGCCCAGCTCCTGAGCAGTGGGCTGTCAGTTTCATTGCTTGTCATGACCTCTTACAACACAGACTATCCCTTTGGCCAGTTTGGATCAACTGTTCTGGCTGTGCCTCGCTCACAATTTCTTGTGCTCCCCCGTCCTCCTTGCTGGCAGGGCAGAAGGAGAAACTGAAAAGTTCTTGACTTAGGGCAAGTGCTGCTTTGCAACAACTAAAACATCAGTGTGTTATCAATATTATTTTTACCCTAAATCTAAAACACAGCGATGTACCAGCTAGGTACTAGGAACAAAGTTGACTCTATCCCAGACAAAATCAGGGAAATCAGTTTCCTCAGTGCTTGTGGGTTTATCCCACTGGGCCTTGTTGACTTTCCTAAGTCCAATTTGCTTAAATGTTCCCCAAGGTCACCCTCCTACAAAAAGGGTAAGTCCTCTTTGTTCCAGACCTTCCTTCTGGAAGGTCTACAGGGCCCTTAGGTTCCTGAAGGCTGACTTTACCACTAAAGACTAACTTGAAGAATGCATTAAGTACTTGGTTCTTTTCCATTACTTTTGTCACTAGGTCTCCTCTCCCATACTGCAGATGACTCATATTTTCCCTAGTCTTTCTTACTGTATTTTTATATGAATATATAAAGGTACATATATATACTTGATTATATAGTTTAGAATCCTTTCTTGTTGACCATCACATCTCTCATCAGATTCAACTCTAGATTGCCTTTGGATTTTCTAGAATCATAACTTGAAGTTCACAGTATTTTTATTTATCCTGGGTCATCTGTCCATGCTTTCACCTCTTGCATGTTTTCTCTCTACGTCTGAATTTAATCAGAATCTCCCTGTTCATCCATATAGGCCTCCTATGGCTCTTGCTAATTAGTTGCTAAGTTGTTGTGCATCTTGGTTTTATAATATTATATTGGTGATTATAATCACCAATAATCAGTTCACATTAACTATGTGTGATCATAGATAAAGTTTCAAAGGGTTTTTTTTCAAAACAATATATTGAAAAACAGTTTTTAATTTTTAATAGAGTAATTTTAAGAGCATCTTTTTGTTTTATTTCTTATTCTATTGAAATACAGTTTTCCTCCGAGGAAGGTCTATGTTACATTACAAAATCTAAGCAGCATTAAATATAGGTATGGCTTGAACATTGCCTGAAATTTTTCTAAATACTGTTCTGTCTGGCAAGTAAAGAAACTGAAGTTAGGATTCAAGCCAACAGAATTAGTTGTGTATTCCTAAAAGTTTCAGTCACCTAAATTTATCTCACAGTAGCAGTCAATTTAGCTGCACACAAAAAAATCATAGGATATCCTGAGTTGGAAGGGACCCTGATTGAGTCCAAGTCCTGGCCTCACACAGGATAACCTCAAGAATCATATCATGTGCCTGAGAGCATTGCCTAAATGTTTTTTTGAAAATGGTGCCTAGTACTGCACTCATGAAAGGCATTCCAACACAACTGAGGTTAACATAATAGTCTTGGGAGATTTGTGTCTTCTCAGCCTGGCAGCCAGAAGGCAGGTGATGGAACTCAGACTGCAGTCTTAAACCACGACATCTACGTATGGTCAAATGACTCAAATCCTTATACTTCTCTGGCAGGCAATTTTCTTGTCTCCCATTACAGGCATGGTGGTGTAGTCAACAGAGTCATGGGTTGGAAGGTGTGGCTGCCCTGGTAACACACCAACTGCCATTAAAGCACTCCCAATGGTATCCAGGGCACATACACGGACATCTAATGGCACTGGGAGCAATGCATGACATCTCTGTTGTGCATACACACACGGCAGCTGTGACATGGCTATGGATGACCTGTGCTATTCTGGAGTGAAGACTGAAAGCCAGGCAGTATACAGAGTCCAATTCACCTGCCCACAGGTGACTAAAGACCACACAGGCGGTGGAACAAGAGTGAAAATGTTTCATTGCACTTAAAAGAATGCTAAATATGTGTTTTATTTTTTTATATAGTCAAATCATGAAATTTCCACTGCTAACATACCAGTGTATGACATGCATGGTCCTCATGGATTTGCATCTCATTTTTGTCTTCTATGTAGATGCTTCTGACAAGGTAAAGGGTCTCATATGACAGTATATATTTGTGTCTAGGTTATTGAATCAAGTCTAAAATTTGGACTACTATTTGGAATGACCCTGTATCCAAAAAAACATTTTGTTGAGTCAGAAATCTATGGAACTGAGAGGACTAGAATTAAGTGCCAACACTTTTGATCCTTCTGTTAATAGAACAGAATACTGCTGTTACCTCCAGATCTTGTGAAAATATTTTCCTTAATTGAAATGAGAAGCACTTTGAAAAACAGCATTGCTAGAACTAGCTAACAGTAACTTTTGTTTCCTTTAAAATGAAAATGTGTTGCTATGCTTGGTCACCTATTAGTTTGTCATTAAATTTGCTGTCTAGAGGTGGATTCAAATACCTATATTTATATTAAAAAATAATAAACTTTGTGACCCACTGAATGTTCATGATGAGTAAGTGACACATTTAGCAAAGAAATAAAGGCTTTAGACATTCCTTTCCCTTTGTTAGAATTAAGCTGCAACAATACCCTTAGGAAAATGTATAATTGTTGTGTTTCATCCTTGCCTTCTTCTAAGCAGAATTATGAATGTATCATAAATTATTTGGACTTGTATTACAATTTTTTAGATAAAAACTTCCAGAGGAAATTTAAACCAGCACCAAGAACCAGAAAAAGATTTTGCTGATGTGTTCAGCCTTAAGAAAGCATTGTTTTATCCCTCCAGATAAAGATCAAAGATGAAACAGACAGATGAGAACTTTTTTCACTAATGCTGTTAGAAAATTTGCAGATGATAGCCTTCTTACAAAGAACCAGAAGTAAAACTATTCTCCTTTGATCCATAATTATTAGCACAGCCCCTTTCCCCTTACTATTTCTGTAGATAGAATTTGAGGGGAATTGGCTTTTAATTTAAATCAATATCTACTTAATTTTCTAATTTCTCTTCCAAACATAGTAGAAGTATGTCTATACAGTAATATATACATAAAAATCTAAGCTTATTTATTATTTTTAAGGCCAGGTATAATAAATTCCATCATCTTGTTTAACATCCTGAATAGCACAAATTTAAAATTGTATCCACTGTCTTCTCTCATGAGCTCATTAATGTATGGGAGCAATTGGTGAGAGGTAGAAATTGACCAATATTAAGTAATACACTATAAACTAAAAACAAGTTTTCAATTTCTGCATAAGTTAAACAAAATATGAACAACATTTTTAACAGAACATAGGTTTTCAATGTCATCTCAATCTGCCTTGGAGATCAAAAGTTAATTCCATTTAAGCAAAATGCACATCTTGAGTTTTAGAACCTTGTCAGTTGGCAACTTCCAGTATTGTTTTTTGGATGATTTTATCAAGTACAATTACTTACATGGTTAATTGTAATGCTAAGAAGAATTCACTAAGCATAAAATCTTACTGGAATAAGTGAAATAAGATTTTCAAAAGATACAGGGGAAAAAAATAAGGAAGATATATAGGGAAGAAATAGCATTATTCAATGGCTGCTTTGGAGGCTACACTAGGATGCTGACTCTGGGAAGATGTTATGTGCTTGCTTTCTATAGAAACTTTGCAAAACAGCTGCAAATAATGGCCAAAATTTTAGCTTTCTTAGAGATTTCTGTGCTCAGCTTATAGGATCTGGGATAAATGTGCTGTGTTACTGTCAAAAAAAGTGCTGGACAATATTAAATTGCTGAGAAGGCTGCAGGTGAAATCCTGTCATCTCTGAAGTCAGTGGAGCCAGGATTTTGCCTCATAAAGCTATTCAAATCATATTGAAATTGAACTTCCATGGGCTTCTCATGAGAGTAGGATGTGAAAATGAAAATGTAAATCCTATTCTCGAAAGCCTTGTAACAATTAAGCAGCTTTATTTGTGCAGAGAATTATGACAAAGTACAAATTACTAAAAAAAAAAAAAAAAAAATGAAAAATGAAAAAAAAAAAGAAATTTAGGAAAATCTGTTCAATAGCTGGTTTCATGATTGCCAAGATACTTGTTATATTTTGAGAGTTATCAATATTTAGGAAGTCATGTAGGAAGATTCCCAAATGCTATAGAGTTTATAAAACACTTCAGTGATAAATTCTATTTTCCTGGATATATTAGAGTGCAAGGACTTTTAAATGTATTTGAAGTTGGTGATCTTCTTTTGTGTACTTTGGGCAGAAAGCCTATAATGGTTCTGGAAGAACAGACTTAGCATGAAAGTCAATGGCCTGAGGCACAAGTAAATTAAAAATTTTCATTAATATAAAAGGTGACTAATTACACTTGATTCTAAATCCAAAAGGAAAAGGGTCAACAGAAGAGTAAGCTGCTACAAGAGTCACAAGAGTCATCTGTGTGCTCCCTGTATTTCATGTTAAGGCGTTAGTTGCCAAATATTTCTCCAACTTCATGTATTTAGTATTTATGGGGTTTTGTTACGACTGGCTTTTTTATTTATTTGGGATTTTCTGGATTTTTTTTTTAAATATACATGTAAGTTAAAGCAGCTCAGCTTGGTTTGGAATACCAGCATTCATATTCAAAATCCAAGTATTTTGCTTTTCTTTCCATCTTTTCAATTATTTAAAAATATGAGAGGTTTGATAATGGTATCAACTAAATAAATAAAATTGAATCCCATAAATAGGAGACTAAACATGAATTTGAGATGACCGATGAATAAATATCATAGGGAAAAATGTAATGCATTAAATGCATGATAAATGCAACTAAAATAAAGTCAATATTATTAATGAAGTAATTAATATTTAAACTGATCATATTTATTGTAGTCAGATGACCTTAATAGAAAAGATATATACAAATCAACTTTTGGATTCAATTTAAACATTGGCTGCATATATCTGATTAATTCTGCACCATTTGCATCTATTTCTACTACTCTTGTTACTAAAGAGACAAAAATTGGTTTGGTTGAAGATTAAGTGGTTTTATATAACTTTAAAAATATAGAAGAAAGGGTGATGATAATTTAACAGGAAAAAAAAAAAAGAGGAAATCTACTCTCCTGTGCTGCATCCTTCCTGCAATATATCTTGTAAATTAGATATTATTTTTGGAGGGTGTTGAAGTGTAGCTTTTATTATTGAACACACAAGTATAGCATTTACTTATATTTTTTTTGAAGTGTATGAAAAACATCTGGTTGCTTTACTTTTGGTGTCTATTCATTTGACCCTGCTCAGAATCCACAGTTTTGTGCCTTTATTTTAATAATCCAGCAGTTGCTTGGGAGATCACTTTTCCTAATTTCTTTGTTAATGCAAAGAACAAGATTCCTTATATAGAATGAAAATGAAAGAGAAAAAATAACTTGAGGGAAATGATGAGAGGGGTATGACACAAGCAAAATGATTCAATTTTCTACATGTTGTGAAACAGCTGAATACTTCCACCCAAAGCTGATATGTCTTTATGTGTCCTAGCAGTACATCTGAGTAAATCTGGAATATAACATATATGAAAACTGTGTGCATGTCTCATCTAGAAACAAATGGTTATGGCTGCAGTTTATTTACCAAGTAGAGCCCCATCCTGGTGCCATGCAATTAGTAGAGTAGTGCAGAGAGCATTTGAGATGTATTGCTAATTAATTGTTAATAACCTGCTGGGAACATAACCAAGACAGACAGTAGATTACAATGCTAGTTATCAAGAGAGGCGGAGACAGTGATTTAAAGGTTTTAATCATAATTCTGCATAGAGCTTTCGTCCTCTCTATGTAACATATATCCTTTGATCTCAAGAAATTTGTGTTCCTAATGTGAATTCCGTTTGATAAGTTTTATACTACGAGTTCTGTGGAGTTCAGCATGCTTAAGATTATGATTAGGAATCACAAGAGAAAATTATGTATACATGTAGATAGTCAACAGTACACTTAATGTAGAATTTAGGAAGTCAAAAAGACTGCCAGGAGGACACTGAAAAATATATTAATAATATAATTAGAAATATTTCAATAATTTATAAATTTCTTTAGAAATTGAAGGATATGGTCAGGATAAGAAAGTAATTCTTCTCATGCATATGGAGATGCTACTAACCCTCAAACTTTTGCCTTTGGAATATATTTTAATGATTCTAATGCCTTTTATAGAAGAATAAAGTATTTGTAAAGGGCATCAAATATCTATGACTGCAAGTAAGCAATTTTTGCTTACTTGCAGAAATTATTTTCATATAAGATGATTACACCCTTTTGAACATGTCAAATTTCAAAATATAGGAACCAGCTTTTGGGGAGTGAAGAAATAGTTGAACTGGATGGAGACAGTTGAATTTTTTGCTCTGGTTCTGCCAGTTCAGAACAAATAATAAAGTAGGGAAGGGGAGGGGAAGAAAAAAAAAAAAAGAAAGAAAGTGAGGCAGAGAGGGAAGAAAAGGGTCTTTCATAAGGCACACCCCACTCCTGCTGACTGTCAAGTATTTGATGAAATATTAAAAGGTAGAACATCTTTTTTGAAAAGGGAAATTTTAACTAACCTGGCATTAACAAGCATAGAAGGACACCTACTTTGAATGCCTTTAATTCCCATTCATGTCTATAGTTGAATTATTTTGAATTAGACAACCATGGAAACAACCTATTAGGGGTATATGACACCAGCTAGGCAAGAAATGGCTGAAGTAAAGCAGATAACCCAGAAACTGTGAGACTAAGACATGCCCAGCAAATTAGAGATTTTTGACTGTTTGGATTTGGGGTTTTATTCTGTTTTTTTGTTTATTGGGTTGGGTTTTTTTTGGGGGGGGGTGGATTTTGTGTGATTTTTGTTTTTAATTAACTTGAGAGAAATTAAAGTTCGGCAGTCTGGGAATGGCCAATTAAGAGATTCAGATAAATTGCATAAGAAAAAAACAGGACACTTAAATGAAAAGGAATTTAAGATTACAATAATTCAAGGAAGGTACTCACTCACAATCTAGAGAGGACCCAGACAAAAGAGACCATTGCTCATCCAGCCACCAGATCTCATGAAACTGGAGAAAAACAAGGTCCTGGGAAGAACTTATAGCATCCTTCTAGTACCTAAAGTGGGCCTGCAAGAGAGGTGGGGAGGGACATTTAGCAAGGGCATGAAGTGACAGCACAGGAGAGAGTGGCTTCCAACTCATTATGAACATTTATAAATACTTTTTTTAAAGAAGCAACCTAGTCACACAGAAGGGATAGGAATTTTTCTCACAAAATTTGGGCAGTGCTTTCCCTACATTTGTGTCATATTCACTGTGAAAATCAAGGAGGTTTTTGCCTCCTTGTCCACTGATCAGTAATCCTGAAATTCAGTGGTCCAGCATCCACAGGAAAACTTTGTCCTTCTTAGACAATTCCATGACAGGTCACGCAGAGGTTCCAGCATGGGCTCATATATCTACAGGGTGTAGGATGCCCATGCTGGATATTCCCCATGATCAGGCACTACTGCTGCTATGCTGCATCTGCACTGTTCTTCAAAGTTAGATGGTTAGATGCAGGGGACCTCATTAATCACATCACTCCAGGCCAACTTATTTGGTTTCCTCCACATCTTAAAAGTCTCTTAGAAGTTGCTGTTGAGACTTCTGCTTCCCCATGGTCTCCCTCCACAGTTGTGCTACAAAGAAGTAAAGTTGTTAGCAGCTCATCTGTGTTCTGTTTTGATGATGATCTTTGATTTCCCCTACACCTACCTAATGCAGTAGCACAGCACAGACAGTACACACCTGACTGGCAGTGCTCTGCAGTAAGCCTCCTCATAAGAAGCATTTGTGTTCAGCTTTTTTCTCAGTGCACACTAGAATTATCTAATGAATTGAGGCTAGGTGGATATCTACAAGGACTCAATAATTTGATCAGTGTTTTGAGCAGACATTAAGCTGTGACAATGTGGCATCTGAATGCTTCTCTGAATGCTTACCTGTTTCTGTCACCTAAAGAAACTGCATGATGTCAGCAGTAAATTCAGTAAAATGTCTATAATTGAGCAGAACAAATGCAAATTCTTATCTGTATGAATATGCTTTTAATAAAACAGGTGAAACCCAAGGAAATACTGTTCTCACATACAAATGTTCTGAATTGCTCTTGAGATGTTTCTATTTCTTCCCTCTTGGGCTCTGTGTGACTGTGGCTTCCTTCCATGCCCTAGTGAACTCTGTCCAGTATTCCCGCATCTTATGATAAAACAGTGCTGCCCTTCAGTATTTAATTTGTTTGTATGTACACTTCTATGGAGAACCTACTCCAGTTTATCTATATCTGGGCTATTTTCTTCAACACCAGTTTTTGTTTTTTTTTTTTTTTTTTAATAAAACCTTGTGTGTTTAGTTTTCTAGAAATACCTATTATCTTTAAATAAGTGATGACACTTATTCAAATTCAAACTGATAATGTCAGAATATAAGAGAGTTGTGAGAAGACATTTTTCAACCCCTTGAGCTATTTTCTCACCCCCTTTAGCTATTTGCTAAAATAGCTCAAGGGAAGTGAAAGAATCCTAAATCATTTAGTCTTGAGTAATCCAGAGAGACTAGTGGCTAGAGTTACAGTAACTGCAGTTAAAGTACTAAATAGTAACAGCCATTATAGAATAATATCTAGCAGTCTCTTGGAAATAATAATGATAAAAATCATACCGTGACCCTTTGCTGAGATTTAAAAAATAGGCAAGAAAATGAAAAAGACATTTTTGGTCTCTTTGGTATAAAAGTGATTACTATTTATAACAGGCAATGATAATCAGTATGAATTACCTAGAGAAATGAAGTCTCCATATACTTGACATCTATAGTAGGAAGAAAAAGGAACCTTAGATCAATATTTTTGGAGTGAATGCTAGACATTAGAACAAAGTCATGGGTGCACATAGTTAAAGAAACAACCACCTCATTGCTTAAGTCATAAAGAAAAAATAACTGCAGATTTTTAAAAAAATATATCTAAAATAATAATGCAATTTAGAAACTAAAAATGTCACTGCTTCAAAGAACCAACTGACTACAAGAGCTAATCAATGAATAGTTACCAAAATCATGACACATGCAACAAAATGTATGGAATATACCTGGAAAAATGGCAAAGATAGATGAGGAAATTTTATATGTCATTATTTACAGAATGTGTGAATAAAAATTCAAAAAAATATTTGTTTGCCTTTTTGTTCCCCCTCCCATCTCCACTCTTATTTTGGACCCATCACATAACACTGGGGTAATTTTTTTATTATCTCTGTTTCCATTAGACAATGTGAATCCGAGACAGTAAGGCTGAAGATTAAATAAACTCTGATAAAGTGAAGTAGCTTTTGGATTTTTATGGGTTTTGTCTTTAGAGATCTAGTTTAAGAAGCCTTTCCCCTTCAACTCTATAAAAATAGGTGTAAGGGGTTTTTTTCCCCTTAAAAAGCCCATATACTAAGAAAGAGAAAAATAAGTAAAATTTATTTTGGGAGTGAGAACTCTTCTTTTTTTTAAAAAAATAAACATTCAAGGACAGAACATGCTAGACAATGTGATTTTGCAGGCTAGATAAAGTTGTGCCAGAAATTCATTAAGAAGATGCTTACAATGGGTTTAGCATTGACTTTATCACCTTCAAAAGTGGTAAGTGATTTTCAAGGTTGAAGCGATTTAATTCCCATACTGCATTTTACCATGTGCAATACATTTGGCCTAAGAGCTGTCATATCCAAGGAAATTCGTTTCTGACCTGGAGGAAGAAAAAAACAAGCTCTTTCTTCAAGGAGAGAATTAAAAAAAAAAAAGTGTCTGATTATTGACATAATATTCGTGTCATAGGATTTGGCAAAGCTCTATAAGACTATAAGAGAATTCCTGATGCACCTGAAAGGAATAGAAAAGATACTATTGACTTCAGTGGGACCAAGATATTCCCTTGTACTAAGAGAATAACTAGTGGTCCGAGTCTTTCACCACTTTGAGTAAGAAAATTTTTAGTTC
>JANRGV010000051.1:59749582-59778937 GCA_024734035.1 Alethe castanea | reverse complement strand
TTTAAGTTCAATATGTTTATTGCAAACTATTTTATTACTTATTTCTAAATAATTTTCTGATTATTTAAGAAAAGCAAAACAGGAAAAAAAAAAGAAGAAGAATGAAAAATCCCATTTTTTTTCAAGCCTTCAGTACAGAAGGACACAATGAACCATTTATTAAAACTGTAACATACTATTACATAATTCTATATATCAAATAATGCAATAATAGCATCATAGAATGGGTTGGATTGGAAGGGGCTTTAAAGATCATCTAGCTACAAACTCCAGGCCATGGGCAGAGACACGTTTCATGAGACCAGGTTGCTCAAAACCATATCCAACCTGTCCCTGAATACTGCCAGAGATGGGGCAGTACTTCTTTGGGACCTGTTTCCATACCTCAACACTCACACCAAAAAGGATTTCTTCCTACTACCTAATCCAAACATACTCTTGTTCAGTTTAAAGTTATTCCCCCTTGTCCTGCTACTACACGCCCCTGTCAAAAGTCCAGCTCCAGGTTTTTTGTAGGCCCTGCTTAGCTACTGGCAGGCAGCTTTTCTTCTGGATAGCTCAACTCTCCTAGGAGAGCTGCTCCATCCCTCTGATCATGTTCATGGCCCTTCTCTGGACTCGCTCCAACAGGCTGATGTCCTTGGATGCAGATCTCCAGGTAGGGTCTCTCCAGAGCAAAGTAGAGGGGCAGTCTCACCTCCCTTGCTTTGCTGACCACACCTCTTTTGATGCAGCTCAGGATAGAGTTGGATTTTTGTTTTGCAAGTCTGCATTATCAGCTGGGTTATCTTGAAAATTCTTGTCAATCAACATTCCTCATTCTTTTACATTAGAGCTTCTCTCAATCCATTCTTCTCCCAGATTGCCTTTCTGCTTGGAATTGCCTTGATGTGTGCTTTGAATCAGTATATATTAATAAATTAGTATTATTACTGTGATATCCAAAACTATTTCTGTAAAGCAAATAAAAATTCAATTTACATATACAAATTATCTATAGTATTGTGGTAATTACCACTTTATTCAATCCTCAAATTGCCACTTTCATAATAAAAAAAAACAGCTGATATTTTAAACTACTGCATTTAAAATAAGATGCTCTAGCAAACAGGTTATTCTTACACACACACACACACACACACACACACACACACACAAAAACAAACAATTCCATTCCAAGAAGATGACAGAACTGATCAATGGAATAGTAAGAAATTTCTGAAAATAATTACTTATGCCTTTGTTTTACTCACTTTTTCAACCTTATCTGAGCTCTGGAAAACTGAAAAAGTGAAAGATACAAACAATTTAGTGGACTCAGTAGAGTAGATTCAATATTCTGAGACCTTTCATGGCATAATGTTTGAGTTACAAAATGCTTTTTGTTAAAACAATAATAGTAATATCCATAATTAAGTTATATTTTTATATAAAACATACAAAAGTATATAGAATACCCTAAGATCCCCTTTTATTTTATCATCTCAGATTTCAGGAAAAGCCTTTTTTTTCCAAATCAAAGTGATTTTATCAGCCATTTTAGTTTATTAGTCTTGTTACAGTGTTCTCCAGTATTATATTTTCCTGAGTCTCATTCTTACAGATGCTTATTGCTTTAATAATCTCACCTTCCTCCTGCCCTCTCTACTGTGTGATGATAAAGGGTAATTAAATATTAAAACCTTAGGTTTTGGACTTTTGATAGTATGTATAAAAAAATGTTAACTGTTAACCTCTCAATAAAAGGATTGCTAATTCAAGAAATACAATTACATCTTCAACCCCAAAACTGTCACTCATATTTAGATACTACATATAGTAGATAACTTTTTTTAAAAAATAGTTTTGGATTTGTAATATGATTATTATTTGTATTAAATATTCTCATATATTCCATTTTGGTATCTTTTTACAACTACTACTACTACTACTACAGATAGAGAAACTTTATGTAAGTGGTGAAATCCTTGCCTTCTATTTTCAAGAGAGATAATGTTTTCTAGACAATAAATGAAGACTTCTTACTCATTTTTTTTCTGATTATTTTTCTACTGTTTGAAAACTTTAGTATATTCATCTGGCCCCTTACTGATTATTATCATGTCTTTTTTCACCACTTTTCCTATTCCCCTTGATTTTGAAGCCCTGGTATTTGCATTACCTATCTCAACTCAGATTCCATCAACTGGCTTCCAATCTCCCTAAGCAAATTTTAAAATTTTGTCTCTCATAGTGCATTGGAGAACTGATTTTGAAGTCTGATATTGAAGATTATACTTCAAAGTACTGAACTTTTCAGACAGAGTTTGGGTGGATTATTGAGGAGCTTTTGCTATTAGACTGAGTTAGATGAAACCAGCAAAGTAGAATAGAGCTTTTCCAAATGTCTTAGGCAATAAATGTTTACTCAAAATACAGATGAGACCACAGCTTTACAGTCCTGATTTTGCTCATGAAAAAAATGTGATTTTTTCTTCATTTTTCAGGATGCTATTAAGATAATAAAGCTGTTGTTTTCCTTTTTTTTTTTTGGTTGTTTGTTGTTGTTTTTTAAAATATTTTTTAAAATCTCATTGAAAGAAGCAAGATTAAATTTTCCAAAATTGAGAATGATGGGGACATGGGGAAATTACCTCTACTTTGTACTCCTTAAATGGACTTGCCTGCTTTTGTCTTTTAATAGACAAAAAATTGATAGTTGAGTCTCTGACTTACACATTTCGTTCTTTAGTACTTATAAAAAGTTTTTCAGCAACAAAGATTTCTTTAAGACAATTGCAACAAATGTTTGCTATGTTTTCTGTCTCTCACAATGAGCTCTCATGATTACTGACAATATTTAGTTGTTATATTGAATTCCTACAGTGAAAAGGTTAAAGTATGCTTTTTTCCTTGCTTTGATCCCATAATTGAAAAGAAGCTAAGAGCAGACTAACATATACCTATTGTCTAAAAAAAAAAACAAACCTGAAAGTTAAATCACTTGAAGCATTTCAAGGAGAAATTTTTCTTGTTTTCCTGTCAAGAGTTTAGATTTGTTTTGATTGCTAAGAGCACTCTACTATGCTGGGTCGGAGGACTAAACCACTGAAATCTATGTATCGTTTGTTGTACCTTTTCTTTCTGTTTCCAGGAGAAAACATCTAAACCTGCAAAAATATTTGCAAGTGATCGTCTGCTTCAGTTTCTGTCTGAGAAAACAATCACTTTCTCTCTTTCTCTTGCCATGACAGTAGACTTTACAGGTTTCACAGGCATTCTGTTTCACTGCTATTCTAGCCTGACGATTGCCTTAATTTTCTTCTAAAATTTATCCAGTGCCTTCCTTTCTGCAAGCTGTTGCAGTTCTACATTTCTTTTTAAAAATTATTATTTCTTGCCTTGTCATGCTTTATCCTACCATGTCCTATCCTTTTCCCTTGTGGAACAGAGTACAAAATAGACCCTACCTCTTTACAACCTACTGCATAACTGAAAACTACTTTCATACTGTCACCCCTTCCTCATGTTCTGTAGTCTAATCAAACCATTCAGCCACAGATAAAAGGTGTTGCCCATTAATCTCTTTTGTGTTTTTTCAGTTGGCTCATACCTTTCCTAAAGTGAGAAGTTCAACAGAAATAAGACTGATATTGAGTCCACACTGTGAGCTCATTTTTCTGAACCTTTTTCACAGTATCTTCATTCCTCTGAAAGAGAAATCTCATGACTAGCAGTGCAGTCATTTTTGTTAATCTCACCAGATTTTTTTTCAGAGCATTAATCTTTCTCCTTAACAGTCATTTTTCATTCCTTTATCCAAACACAAGAGAATATTTTCCTGCATGCTTTGTTATTTTAGTCACTGCTTTATGTCTTGCTCCTTTCAGAGTTTTCAAATGTGTTTCATGATGGTTCTTCTACTGGTGAAGTATTCAATCTATCTGTTCATAACGACACCTTTTGATTTATCCACACCATATAAAAATTTCAGGCATCTAATATGTAGCCTTAATATTTAGAGGCAATTTCCTGAAAGCTGTTGAACATTCATATTATGATTTATTTCTGTTTCAGTGAGCATTAACGATGCTCAAAACTACAGGAGATACTAAGCCTTTTCAGGATTAAGCCAAGTTGATTTTCCTTAAGAAGGACACAGCTAGTCAGACCTAGAGGGCACGCGTAGTTGTAAAATAGTAAAATAATCTTGTTTTTAGTCAAACAACAAGGATAAGTCAAATAAATAAATTGTACATAGTTTATGGGAAATAATTATTACTTTTATTCTCATAATTTTGTTTAACAAAACTTTTAATTTTCTGTCATTCAAATCCATATAATAGCTTCTTTTTATTACTGGTAGAGGTTTAATTGAAATGAAATATTTGAATTTGTAACCTCCCACTCTCATTTAACTGCAGACTCTCTGACCAAACTTACTTTTTTTATCTCATGCATAGTTGATATGAATCATTTACTGAGGCCCTAACTTGAGCACTGTTGGAAGTATAATGCATTAAACTAAAAAGAATTTCCAGACCAACCCTGAAAATGTTGCCCTTTATCCCTTATTTTGTTCACCTCACCAATATAGAAACCCAAAGCCTGAAAATGACCATTGAACAATGAACTCATTTTACTCAACATTGTGCTTAAGCATTTTTTTATGGTTGAGGGCGAGAAAATCAAATTCACAAGCTATTTGCAAAACAGTCTTTCCTGTGTTATTCCACCCTGTACAATTTCAGTCTCAGTGGCCACATGCTGAAACAGCACTATTTATTGCTATGTATTTCCTGAAACATGACATTTATTACAAGTTTTGGTAGGAGAAGAAATGGCAGCTGTGTGTATTCAGTTTGCTACGTATTTTCCAAGGTTACCAGAAGAAGGACAGTCAGCCATTTACATACTTCACTTATAGAATAGCTCATACAATCCATTTCTCAAAGCATTCTGGGAGCCAGATGTCCATCTCAATTCACTTTGGTAAGATGAAAGAACAGCAAATATTTCTAGAAAATTATTTTCTGTCTCTGGCAGAAGCCTTTGATAAGCGCTTTGATATTGGACTGACAAGTAATATGCCTCTTTCAGCAGAAGGTCAGGTCTTTTTTTGTTTGTTTGAAGAAGCCACGGGAAGTTCAACAGAGAAACTTTTAACTCACTCATGAAAAAGGAGGTCAACTCAGCCATATCATGTCTGAAAAGCAACAGAATTTCAAACCTGATAAATTACTTTTGCAGTCAAAGGCTTAGCTGATTGTAGAGCTATTTCCTATCATATTCTTAAACTGCAGCTGCTCTACACTCATGTTCTTGCCCCAGATAATATGTTTTATCAATAGTCAAATGGAAGAGTTCAGAAAGGGCTGATTCAGGATGCTAGTGGGTAGTAAGTGAGCATTGCAATACAGTATAAAGTTATTCTGAACAATTCAATAAAGTAGTTCACTTCAAGTGCTGGCAACCATGATGAATATAAGCTACTGAGGCTACTTTCACTACAGTGTGTAGAACAGCACTACAACTTGTATTTACCTCCTAAGAAAATATCTACATTCTTCTTTCACAGGATTAAAATATTCTTGTCACAAACCTGGAAGAACTTCCAGTTGTGGAGTAATATTACAAAATGTACTGCTAAAATTTCTGTCTTGAAAATTCTGCGGGGACAAATTTCTCAGTAAGGGGTAATGTACAGATAAACACCCATACACAGACTATACATTAGCACCCAATAAAAGGTGTGCTAGAACATTAAAAAGTGTACTAATGGAGACCATTTTCTTTGTGACCTTGAACTGACACATCTGAAATGGAAATAAACACAAAATTACTTTTCACTTGCAAGAAATAAGACCCCTCTTCCCTTACTGATAATCCATGACTATAGATACTTGAAACATACAAAAAACAGCAGTGAAAAAAATTGTTTGTTTCTCTAGACTTTAATAAACTTTTTAAAAGGTTCTTCCCTACTTTTGACTTAAAAAATTAAATTAGAATGAAATTTGCATTCAGCTTTTGCAAAATTTGCAATAAAATTCCTCTACATCCCAGAAAACAGAAACAGTTTCAGAAATTAAAATATACAACCACAATAAAAATTCCGTAGTGAGAAATGCTTTAGGTTCTTTCTCTTTGTTATTGTTGAGGAGAAATTTTTCTTTACAAAATCGTGATTAGCCTTTTTTCTTAACAAAAGTAGCCTTAACCAACCAGGAAAGCAAACAGTCCATATTTAGGTGGTAAAGAATTAAAAATGAGAAGCAGCAGAGTAATCTGCTCTACAGTTCAAGGTTTTAGGCTAAGATTGGCTAATACTTGATTGTTGATATAGTATGTTTTTTAATGGTGTTTTTATTATTAGAGATAGAACCCAAAATGATATCTAACAATTTTTTTAGAATAATGATTATGTAATCATTATGTATTTAGCAAGTAGATCTTTTATAGAAAGACAAAGAACTGATTCTTTTCAATTTTTGAATAATTTGAACAATTTCAAAGAAAACCTGGAATGCAGAGAAATGAGGAAATAATAACACCAAGTTAGGAATACAGATGCAGAGAGACTATCAAAGGGATGGGGAGACTAATGTAATGAAGAGGGAAAAAAAAGTAAAGACAGCAAATTAAAATCCAGTACTAAATATGAAGCTGATGTGAAAGAATAGTTACCTCCTTATCTAAAATATACCTCTTTCCTTACAGAAAACTCTTTGCTCTGAGGATGGTGAGCATTGGAAAAGGTTGCCCGGAATAGTTGTGGGTACCTCATCCCTGGAGGTGTTCAAGGCCAGGGTGGAGCAGTCTGGTCTAGCAAAAGATGTCCTTGCCCTTGTCAGGGGTTTGGTCCATCCCAAGCCAAACCATTCAATGATTTTATTATATTCAATGGAAAAAATAATGAGTAAGTAGATCTATTACTAAGTACTGATATAATTATATTGAAATTCAAGCAAATAGGGAAAATTGATCTAGAGAAAGACAAATAGCTCCCATTGAGTTAGGTAGTTTGATTCATTGACCTAGTTGGTTTGTTTCTAGAAAAACCAAACCCCTAGATTATTTTCTGAAATTTATTTTGCCCCTTTTAAAAACATATCTAGTGTTTTTAGACAAGCCAGTTCTATCCTATAATGTGACTGCCCATATTTTGTTTAGCATGGCTTCATTATGCTGTAGCTATACAGCTAGACTTGACTGAAAGATATAAGCTTTGTAAAAAGAAAATTACTGTATTGCAAGAAAATGTCATGCCATTTAGAATTTCAGAATTTCAAGTTCTTATCGACATGCTGCAGGGAACATGTTATGTGAATCTGCTATTCTCAGCAACAACTTTATCTTGAGCAGAAAAACCAGATTGGCTATCTATTCTTGATTTTCAAAGCAGAGAATAGGATTATTGCCAAATGCATAATGCTGAAAGATGTCTTTGCTGTCACATTTCCCAAACATATTCCCACAGTTTAAGTGAAGCATAAGATTGAACACTTTTTCTGCATTTTGTTTTTAATTCCTTCAGTTCACCTTTTCATTTCCTAGAATGATATATCTTCATTCATTTTGCAGATTTGATTAATAAACTTTCCCAGAAATAAACTAGTTTTTTTTAAAGAATAGAATATGTTTTAATCTTAGAAACTTGTGGTTGGGTTGGACTTCTGATGAGACATAGAAAGACAGTAGAGTCTTTCAAGGAAGTTATTTAGATGCCAGGGAGGTGTCCCAATCAGTTTTGCAGTGCTAAATCACCAAACATGGTTTGGAATTTAGGCCTTATCTCCTGGAAACCAAGTGATCACAACCCTTAGAAATGGTAAAGAACAATTCTTATTTGAATGCAGTTACCTGTTTCTACCCACCTAAATCAATATTTATTCATATTCTAAGTGTGTCTTTTATTTTACAGAGTTTTCTGTACAATTATTTTTCAAGAGAACAGTATACCAATCAGGAAAGACATCTGTGTTCATCTGTGAGGTGAAATTCTACATCAAAGAAAACACTTGAGCTCTTTAGCCTGAACTTGTACTCAGCATATGTCTGTAGGAGTCATGGGGTCTCCCTCCGGTTCCTGGCTTGAGCTTTAAAAGGCTTTTAAACACAGTATTCTTGGGTGTATGTCAGGAAAAGGGAAAGGTAGCTGCAATTTTGTTCATGCAGTAGTGTCTTTCACGCCTTGTCTTGCAAAGAATTGAAAAAAATGGTTTAAAAAATAATTTTTTTGCAAGCTACATAAATTTATAATCCCTCATCCCCCAATGTGTGTGCAACCCTATTGCAATTTCTGAGCTAGCAGGATGTTTACTTCCACTTACAGTGAGTCATTACTATAAGTATTTCTGTCACTTGTTGCAAAATATGCAGAGGAACATTATTGATGGTTATTTCAGAATAAAAGAAACAAACAAAATGATAATTTATTCTTTTATACTAATGTTCATGTTGCTTTTCATGCTTACAGTGCTGCATTATTATTATTATTTTTCACACACACAGACATACACACACATACACACACAGACACACACACACAGAATGTTGATAATGAGGGAGATGCTATGAAAAAACAGTGTTGAAGATGCCTTCTGGTTAACAGAATAAGCGCTATTACTTGCTAATACACATATACATGTATTTACCTGAATATTCTAATGTGTGTGCTCTAGCCAGAACTATTTAGGATGCACACAAACATTAACTGAGCAGCATTACCATTGATTAGAAAGGCTCATTTAGCATCAATGTAATTGTGATTCCAATTCACTTGTGCTAAAACCCAGTCATAATATAACTACTAATTGACCCAACAGTCCCATTCAGTTTTTTATCCTGTTGTTGTTACTACTATTATAATACTATTACTATTACTATTGTTATTCGAATGTGATGTTCTAAGAACAGGGTTTTGAGCTACCTAATCTAGTTGAAGATGCAGCAAATTATTGCGGGGGGGTTAGACTAAGATGAACTTTGAAGGGAATGGGAAATACATGTTACAGGACATCAGGAAATGGTTAGAAACTGAAAGAGAACAGACTTTGATTAGATGCAATTCTTGTTCAGAGAGACTGTGGGTGTCCCATCTTTTGAAGTGTTCAAGGCCAGATTGAATGAGGCCCTGAGCAACCTAATCTAATGAGTGGCACTCTTCGCAATGGCTTCAACAGTGGCTGGAACTTTAAGGTCCCTTTCAACCCTAACTATTCTATGCTTCTATGAATCTAAGTAACATTGCAAAGATTGAGTAAATTCAGAGCTACTGCCTCAGTTTAATGACTTTGCTGTCATACTTATTTTTCTTTTTAGACATGCAGAACTAATTAAGAAAAGATCTATCACCTTCAATTTGTTTAACAGGTATAGTTGCGAGGTTCTTATCTGTCTTAACAGGATTTTAAATGTCCACAGGAGAAGTGCAAATTTTAAAAATTACCCGACCTTAGACTGTCAAATTAAAATATGGAAGGGTGGAAGAGGAGCAAAGTCTATATGTGGTAATAATAGTAATTTAGCAATAGGATAGAATGGAATGTGGAATAGATAGCTAAAAGAATACAAATTATTGTATTTGACATTATTTAAGCCAAAGAAGTCAAGACAAAACCTAATTAGAAATTTCAAAATAGTTGGTGAAAATATAAGACAAATATATGTTTTTTATTGATACTTAATGTCATTGTTTCATTATCTTAGCAGAATTACTATGATTTATAACAATGTCAAAAATGTGATATATAAGAAGAAGAAGAAATTATATAGCCTTGAAAGATATTGGTTTAATACATCCTCTTGCACTGGTGATTATTTTTCTGGATGTTCTTGAGGACAGGAATTCTCTCAACATCACCACCACCAGCACTGTGAAAATATTGGCAAAAGTCTTCCTTTCTGAAAATATATTGGCATAGATAAGGTGGTCTACATTTTTACAGTGAATGTAATCAAATATGTCACTACTTTTAATTCACTGAGTAATAGTATACATTCTCTATGTGTGGGAGTATTTGAAAATGGTCATCTTCATAAATAGCACCTCAGAGTTAATTGCAAATTACTAAGCATTAATTGCAAAGATAAATTCTAAGACTGCATCATATAAGAAGACTATGACTATAATTTTCCTTGCTAGACAAATAATATAAGAGGGGACTGTTATGAATACACTGTTTCTATGAAAGCACATCTATAATATTATAATATAGACAAAAGACATCAAATATCAACAGGATTTGCCAAAGAATTACTATAACTTTGAAGATGAAGAATTAAAAATTCAAAATCCTCCATCTAATGTTTTCAGCTTTATTTCAGACACCTATTATTCTACTTCTTTCACTGTAAACAGCTTGCAAATTTAAGCTAAGATAGTATCTTCTATTCATATGGTTTTCTAGAGTTTCCAAAAATAACATGACTTTAAGTAGGCTTGTAGTCTTTGGAAAAATTTTAATTAGCATCTTGTGATATAGCTTTTGGAAGTATACTAAGTTCCCTATAGGTTTTTCAAATGATACACAAGTGTGTCTCAAAATTTTCTAGGTCATTCAGATTTTGAAAACCAACTGATCTCTGTTCTGTTCTTTCCTTGTCTGTCTTGAGAAGGATAATATATTCTCGTTATAATTTGGGAAAAGAACGATTTGCAAGGCAGGCATAGAAATACTCTGTCTTCTGTTGCTCTTACTGGACTCATGCTTGTTATTGAAATCAGTGGATGTTCTGTGAATGACTTTCAAAAGTATAGGAAGAAGACAAAAAAAAGGGAGGGAGGGAAGGAAGGTAGAGCCAGATAAATGACATGCCCATTATTTTATGTTCTCATCTCCAGTTTCATAATTTATCTGAAATTAAAGTTAAGGCTTTCCCACATGTACAACTCAAAGTAACCTTGAGGAGACCTTGACTCAGACTGCAATATCACATCAGTGCTACTGATGTCAAGAGTAGCTTACTTGCCAGCACAGTATTTTTGAATGACTAAACATTATATTTCACATCATCACTGACTGCTGTTATTGCAATAAGAAGGAAATAGGAATAAATATTTCTCTTACTTTTTTAAAGGTAAGTGATTTTCAAATGATGAAGAGATGGTAACAATCTAAAGCAGTAACATATAACATTCTTATGGAATTTAGGACACAATGAAATGGAATGTCAGGAACTTTCAGACTGGACATTAGAAAATGGTCTTCACTAAGAGCATGGTCAGTCACTGCAACTGGCTTTGCAGGGAAGTGGTCATGACACCAAGTCTGTCAGAATTCAAGGAGCATCTTGATGATGCTTACAGTCATACTGTTATTTTTAGGTATTGCTCGGAGGAACAGGGAGTTTGACTTGATGATTCATATGGGTTCCTTTCAACCTCAGATATTCTATGTTTCCATGAAATCAAATCAACTATATGCATATTAAACTGAATAAATAAAATGAGGCTTAATAAATAAAATAACTATAAATATATTGCCTTATTCTGGGCATTTTCACACAGGTGAAACTCTAAGGAGGATGGTTTGTCACTGTAAAACTTCAAGTGTCTTGCAATACAGTTTACAGAAGCCAGCACAATGAAGAAAGGAACAGTGGAGTGATAACATTACAAAAGCCAGGGAGAACATCTAGGGAGGTTTGCTTAAATTCATTTTATATTTGGAATTTCAAAGTAATCTTATCCTAAAGCTCTTAAAGTAGATTAGATCTTTCTTTCTTACTGAAAGCCCTGCACAATCCCTTTTAAATTTCATAAGATGAATTATTTTTCTGAGACGAGATAAGGTTTCTATATGTTTGATTTTATTTCCTTTATTATCACTCTATAGTCAAATACTGAGCTATGCGTTATTCAGAGTGAAGTTCTCCCAGTGTTTTCTTGCAAAAGCTATTCAAGTTTGCAAAAATATTTTCATAATTATTGGAGCAGAAACAAAAGTGTAAATATCCCAAATGTATATTCAACTCTTTACATTATACTTTTCTTGTTAAACCCTCCCAACAAACAAACAAACAAACAAACAGAAAACAAAAAACAACAATAACAAAAAATTAAACCCCCAGCCTCTAATACATTACATTTTTCTTTCTTGAAAAAATCAGTTCAGGCCAGATACGCCCACATTCCTTTTAGGTGTGCATTCTAAGAATTAAAATACAGAAGCATGTATTCCAGTGTTCATTCTATTCCATCTAAAACAGCTTCAAATGAAGAAACTGAAAGTAGCTCATATTATTATATCACATGGCTGAATAGATAGAATAATTTTTCTGTTTTTCCAAAATCCAAGTTCAAATCTGCTCAGAGCTGGGTAATACCGTTAGGTCTGGGTTCCCCACATGTGCTGTATTGTGCACATGGTGTGATTCTTGGGGATGACCCTGTGCAGGGCAAGGAGACTCAATGATCCTTGTGGGCTGCTAACAATTCTGCATATTCTGTGATTCTCTGATTAGGAAGCATCAGAAAGATGTCATAACCCTTATTGGCTCAAGGGTTATCAAGGATATCAAAGGATACATAGTACACTTAATGGCCAATAGGTTGAGTGGAAACTTATTCAATATTTAGTAATTTTTCTGCATTTTCAATATTAGACACACAGTTGTACAGAGATGTTAAACTTCTCCATACCTCACTCAAATGGCTTGGAGTTTATTGAATACTAGAAACTACTAAATTTTATATGCACATGCTTAAATGAGTACGTATAAACTTAATTCTACCTTTGGAAATAACTATCAAATTACAATGCAACTGTGAGTATGCCCCAAATGCATCCAGTATCACACAACTTCTGCCATGACAATGTCTCTTCCTCTCTCTTTCTCCCTTTATTTCCCTAGTATCCCTTCTCTCTACTTCTCAAAAGATGTCCTTCTGTATCTCTAATATTCATGAAAAGTGCTGATAAAATGCCAGTTCTTTATCTCACTTTTCATGTAGATAAATTACTTTTCTCTTTTAGATAGTTTATAATGTAAATTAGATTTTTAAAATGTTGTTTCATTACTTAATTGGAAATATTTGTGGCGCATCTAAGGAAATACAGGAAAGTCAAGTAAAATTACTACTGCATTAATTCAGAAAATAATGTTTTTTCAGTAGCTTGACTGGTAATAAAACAACTATAAATTACATAAAACACCATGATTTAGATAAGCAGTAGCTGTTATTAAGAAATTTAAAAATTTTCAATCAAAATCAATTTTCTATAATTTTTATGATACTTCTGTAATTTGAATGTATTTAGACTATTGAAAAAATACAGAATACTGAATACTAATGCACTTGCAAGGAAGAAAAGCCCTAGAATATATAGTTAGCTAGCAAGTGGTCAATTTTAACTTGAAGAATAGAACTCGTTAGAAAGTTTTCACATATTATTCTTTATAATTATGATGTTTACCTCATTTTGGCCAGGCTATAGCTTCTTTTCAAAAACTAACAATTGATTTTTTGAAGGAAAGTTGGACTGGGACATAGAATTCAAACTTTCTTTCTTTCCTCTTTTTTTTTTTTTTTTTGGTGATTTTTTTATACCTAAACAGTCCCCTCTTTTAAATATTTATTTGAATAGAATATGCATACATGTATATAATCAGTCACACAAGGTGGGTTTGAATCTTTCAAAGCTCCTTTAAAAAAACCTCAAATCTCCAACACTTCTAGTTAAATAAATAGATAATATTTCAAATATGAGAGTAGTGGAAAAATAGCTACTAAGTTTATATGTACATCATGTTACCATATTTTAATGTTAAACAGTATTTCTTGATATCTAGTTACTTTGTCACTTGATGTAATTTTAAGGGATGACATCAACATCTAGTGATTCCAGTAGTACATGCATTTGGAGAGAGAAGCTTCACTTTGACATCCTACATCTCCGCAATGCTTTTGGACTTCAGAATGTTTCCTTGGAATTTTTCTTAATGTTTTAAAATGAAAGACACTGTAGACATTATTTTAATGATCCAGATAACCCAGGACCTATTTATATAGTTATGGTTGATTTTTTTTTTTGAATGAACAATTTACAGCCATTATTAGTCTTTCCCTACACTTAAGCATATCTTGGCCAACACAGAATCTTAAGAGAATTAGTAGAAATCCCTGTGTGTTTTTCAATTCAATTCCTTAGTGGCTGTACTGCAGAACACATATATTTCATATTTGACTTCCCAAATAATTCTCTTCCTACAGGTCATTATGTGAAAAGGAGATTTGATTATTCTCCTTGAAGCAAATGTCTGTTGGGGAATAAGAGCTGCAGAAGTAAATCAGTGCTTACTAGGGTGTTCTTCCCCCTTTTTTTTTTCCTTTTTTTCTCCCAAGACAAAATAAATCTGAAATCTCAGGAAGTGTCATAAAATAAAACTTCCATCTTTTGGCTTTTGACTGTATGGATAACTTGGACAAGTAATAAAAACACTTCTTCATAAGTTATTTGCATTTTTCATCTTGTATTATCTAGGTGATTAAAGGAATATACAAATATGAATTTGCATATTTACAAATTTACAATTTACAGCCTGAACCCAGAATATTAGAAAAAAATCCCTTCAGGAAGAAAACAAAAACCAAATATTTGGCAATATGCTTATTTTTTCATTGTTTCTTCTTTATATAGCGCACATTAAGCAGAGAGTATGAATAAAATGCCTATGCTTGGATTCAAACCACTTCAGCACTTAATATTAATTGTTTTGACAAAAAAGAAGTGTCAGAAAAAAACAAAAACCCCCTGACTGAACATCTTTTCTTCAAGTCCCAGCTCCACTAAATCTTCCAGACAGAATTTCCTTTGTGCAAAATTTTAATTCCCACTTTTCTCTTTAAAACAGTAGGTGTCCCTCACATGAGCTATAACTTTTGCATAATTGGGCAGCCTAGGACTCCTTCCAAATTTGTTATGATGGGCATAATTTTTCATCAGCACATCTGTCATAAGTTTACAAAATTCTAGGAACAATTATCCAACAGAAATAAATTATGATTTATGCCATGTCTATAAAATGTGATAGAGAAAACCTTGTTTTTTTCTCTCTATTCAGAAAACATTTGTTTTGTCAGCTTGCTCTTTAAACACCTCCTAATAATATATAACATAGGCAACATTCTGTTATTTCCTCATGAGCTACTAGTTTATCGAGGCAATTTGCTTCATATGGAAAACATATGGCCCTTTTGGAAAAAAAAATCACTTTATATTACTCCAAAGAATAATTTATTCTATGAATAAACCGTTTTCCCCACACTGGTTTTGCAAGAAAAAAATGTAGAAAGAGATTTTGGTAGCTGCTTTGTTGTTCATCTGTTTAAGTAAAACTTGAATATGACAAACATGAACACTGCTCCTGCTTTGAGCTGACATAAAAATATGGCGTGTTTTCATGGTGACATTTTGGTTCAGATTTCAGAGAATAAGTAGGTACTATAAGATGTTATTCTTGTATTACCTGTACTACCTCAAAGAAAGCTCAATTCCTACTTTGGATTTTGAATCTCCAGAGCACAAGAAAGCAAGAAGTTAACTGACTGTAATTGAGATGCAAATGAAAACAGAAGCATTTTGAACACTGAAAAAATTAGTCAGTAAACATCTTACCTGTCTTTGTTTGAGATTATGATATTTTTCCTTATATTAGATCCCTCATTTGATATGAGAAAATAAAGGTTAGTGGTTGTTTCTATACTGTGGAGAAAATGCTTTCTGCCCCAGCTGAAGGTCCATGTATATTGATTAACATAAAATAGTCTGCAACAAATGTTGCATTCTTTGTTTTATTATGAGGTTTTTGCAATCAAATGTACTACAAGCTACTGGGGTGCTTGCATTAAAACACACTGGCTGGGGAAGGATACCCTATCCTGACAAGGAGGTAGAAGATGGAAATATTTACACAACCTGGGACATGAGTGAATGGCTTCACTGAAGATTGCAGCTGACAATCAGATTGAACTGTAACAGTGAGATCTATTCAATCACTGTCGTGGTTTAAGCCCAGCTGGCAACTAAGCACCCCACAGCTGCTCACTCAATACTCCCCCCCCCCGTGGAATGGGCAGGAATCATAAGTAAAATGTGGATTGACATAAGCACAGTTTAACAATAAGTTTAATAAAAGTGAAGAAGACGAAGAAGAAGAAGAAGAAGAAGAAGAAGAAGAAGAAGGAGAAGGAGAACAAGAACAAAGAAAAACAAGAACAAGAACAACAAGAAGAAGGAAAAAAAACCAAACAAGCGATGGACAATAAAATCAGTCACTAACTGCTGACTACTGTCAGACCCACATTCCCAAACTCAGATCAGCCACCTTGCTGGATTAATCCCTCCAGTTCATGTACTGAGCATGACATTCTGTGGTGTGGAATATCCCTGTGGTCAGTCTGGGTCAATTGCCCCAGCTGTACTCCATCCCAGTTTATTTTGTGTTCCTTCTGGCTGGCAGAGCATGAGATGGGGAGCAAAAGTCCTTTATTAAGATAAATAAGATGTAGTAAAAAAACAAAACATCAGTGTGTTATCAACACCATTCTCATTCTGAATCCAAAACAGAGCACTGTATCAGCCACTAAGAATAAATTAAATCTATCACAGATGAAACCAGGACAATCACTCTCTGATTAAGGTCAATCAATAACTTGGCAGATGGTACAATAACTAAAGACAGGGGAAGACACTGATGCTGATGAGTTCAAAGATAGAAACCCTTACCAAAGTCCAAATGATCAGATTGTTAGATGAGTTAATGCTGGCAGAGTTCAATTTTTGCCTTAAAAGTTGGTATATTTTATTTAGTAAAACATATTTTCCCCTAGCACCACATAGAAAGGGAAAAAATAATAGTTGGGATGCTTGATTTTTCCCTAAAGGGAGACCAGGGAAGAACTAAAGTATTTAGTGACAAGAAAAATTATCAGAAAGCAAACATTTTTGCAGCCACCACCTTTGAGTCTCATATATCTGTGTATTGCTGGCATTCTGAATCAGTACCTTCAGCATCTACACTTCTGTGCTGAAACATAATATAGACTGAGGTACGACATGGCATCAGAGAGGACCAGATTTTCTTATGATATATTGAAGAGTGCATATACTTTAGGAAAGGTAACTAAGTTTCTACAAATATACTGTGTATTTTTGATCACTCGAGTTCTCTCTGACTAGGAATACTGCAGTTAACTTCTCTAGGCCTTGATTTGCCTGCCAGTTAAAAAAACAGATATAAAACCTTAACAAAAGTTTAAATACTTTACATAAAATGTATCAATATTTTTAATCAATTCTTTGCCCTTGGAAATAAGGAATTTTAGCCATCTAGAACATCTAGCTGAAGGAATAAGAAATTTCCTTGGTATTTTTCCAGAAAACATTTTTTGCTTAACTTTCCAGACAAAACACTTTGCCCTAGTTGGAGTAGACAGTACTTTTTATGACAAATAAATTAAATCTCATCATGATTATATTTTACTGTTCAGAGAGTTCCCTGTAGACTGGATGCAAGTTATTCATCATGTAGCAGAGCTGATTTGACATCAGTCTGAATTCCATAACAGCCAGCATGTCCTTTAAACCACTTTTGACCAGAGCGATTTAGAGTATCTTGAATCTGGATGAATTCAGAGGTCTAACACATTTATTCTGTCTGTTTTCAGGAGAAAATAAAATTAGTAGCAATTAACTAAAGAAAAATTACTAGACTGTGTTAATTCATCAGGAAAATATCTAGGGTAAAATTAAAAAGAAAGAAACTAAGAAAAATAGAATGTTCTGCATCAAACTTCTTTTAATACTACAAGTATGTCTGGGGACTCTGCATTTTGTTTTGCTTCTTTCTCTAGGACATTGTATCAAAAAAAACTTTCCAACTAATATATGCTAATTTATATATGTATTTGTATATGACATCATAAAGGAGATAATTTTAGTTCAGGATAATTTTCCACTAATTCTAACACAAAAGTGAAAAAAAAAGTCTGCTGTGAATAGATCTTTAGCAGATGTAAAACTGTCATATACAATCTATAAAACATTATATTGGCGACAGGGCCGTTGTTGATAAAATGAACAGTGTGTGCCTGGGCTTTAGCTAACTGTCCCAGTTCTGCCAATTACAAAGTGACAAAGTTAATTCCCTTGAAGTCAGTGCTCTGAAATGCATTACTGTAGTACCTTTAAAACATGTTCAACTCCACATCCCTGGAAAGGAGACAGAATTACGTTTGGATTTCTCTGTCAAAGACTGGATTTTGGAGTGAATCTAAAATGCCCTATGGAAATTTGAAAACTGGGTGACTGAACATGACATGTCCTCTTATTAGAACATGCCACCCTTCTAGATTCCTACAAAGACAATTGATAGAACAGCATAGATTGACTCACAAGCTGAAATGTTTTTCTGATGTCAGGATGGAAACTAAGATTCTTGGAGACACATATCTCAAAGAAATAATTAGGAAAATAAATTGAAACAATTAAATCTTCAATTCCATGTAGGTTCCCCTAAACCTACTGTTTCAAGTTTCTGCAAATTAGTGAATAAAATGGCTACCACCAGCTTTAGTTGACCTAGATGTCTTAGTCACTACCTTGCTGATACATGGTTCTCTGAATTTCAAAGAAAACAAAACAATTAAAGATTTGGTGAAGTAGACTGAATATCATTTCTACACAGAATTTATCTTTCTTAGGTACATGGATCCCTTGGTCAAGCTTTGGACTAAACCACAAGTGAAGTAAAGTGGAAGAAGTGATCACAAGGGTCAGGGTGGATAAAGAGCAGTGAGAAATCTAATGCAGGAAGGAAAAGTGTGAGATCACGGGAATGAGAACAGACTTGTGGTGAAGAAAATAAGGATAGAGAAAGGGATCAGTTTGGCTGTAATAAGGTAATGGCAAAAGACAAAATTCACTAGTGTCAGTTATTTTTTGCAAACAGACCACCAAAATGAATGTAAAGAAACAAGAAGGCTAGGAATAAAAAAAATTGAAACATAAAAAATGATCCAGATGAATATGAGGAAAATTTGAAAATTTGGGCTTTACCACAAACTAGAGGGTTGGGGTTTTTTTTTCTACAGATGTTAAAGAATGTGGGAAACTACTGTGATTACTTGCAAAAATACTCATTTTGGTAAGGACAAAGAAATAAAACTGTCCTTATTGACTTCTGTGTTGCATACATGATCATGGTTTGAACAGGAGGGAAAAAAAATTCCCCTTATAACTAATTATGCATGCATTTTGCCATGTGTGCAGATATCTGGATAAGTATGGACGCAGGTAATTGACTGACTTATTGAAGAGAACAAACAATACTTTGCAGACATATAAGTTGATAACTATACATATGCTCACACATACATTCCACAAAATCTATTTTATTCTAAGAAGTTAGGAAATAAAATTAGCATTCAAATGTGATCAACCATACAAGAGAACCTAGAAGCACTGAAAACTAAAGGCTAAATGTGCCAAGAAGCCAGATGCTGCCTTTGGAATAATATTTTTCAGGCCTTGGCATCAAAAATCTTTGATATCATCCAAATGATTCCCACACCCTATAAAAGCTGTTTTCTTCAAAAAACATATTAGCTATATTAAGTATCCATCTATAGAATAAAATTAGATGAGGGTTAAGATCTAAGCAATCTATTTGAACTTATCTTTCAGGAAAAGAAATTTACACACTTATAATACCTGAGAATGTTTTTTTGATATGACACTTAAGTCAAGAGGATGGATACGAGAAAGATAGAAGACAAGAATTTTCCTCTGTCCTCCATGAGATGTTTTCTCTTTCTAACACATTTCCATGAATTTCACCCTGCAATATTAATAATAAATAGAATCTAAGACAACAGTCAGAAATAACTCTTATGAAGCCAAGTTAATTATATATAATCAGTCTTTTATGTTATTTCCATTATGAAAGGCCAGCTTTTTTACTATAGAAATTTTTTTTTTCTAGACATAGCTACTGAGGTAATGAGAGCTTTGCTCTTAATTCAAGAGTCTCGAGATTATATCATAAAGCTGACAATGTAAGATTTCGTAGGACTAGATTTTTGATATACCTTTATGATCTTTACTGAATATCTTCTACACAGCTCTCAGCTCACGAGTGATAGCAAATGCCCATTGGAAATTCTAGAATAAACAATGAGGGAGAATGTCAAAGAGGTAAAAATGGTCCAGCGGCAGCTGTGTGAAGGAAAAAAGCTTGTTCCTTTCCCTTCCTTTCCTTTCCTTTCCTGGCAGCTCAGCTCCAGTCCCCAAGTTCATTCATCACCTTTCTGATTTCTTAGCTGTGTGGTAGCTCCCTAAACAATTTCACTTCAGTTGTAAAATACTTGCTGTTTAAACTGCTTACATTAACTTCTGTTTGTTTCTCCTGAAAAAGGTCAAAAAGCTTAAACAAGGAGCTTAGTGGGCAGCTCTGACTCGGACTAGCGATGAACAAACAACTGGGGCAAAATGGAGGCTGGGGGCAGTAATTTGGAAGCCAGTAGTTTCCAAATAACTGGTAAAATTCAGTAAAGTGTTTTAATAGAACTGATTAATCCAATGATCTCTCTTTTGTGTTGATTGGAGAATCAGAGAATCAGTTAGGCTGGAAAAGACTCTTGAGGTCATCCAGTCCAACCTATTTTTCACAGTCCACTCAGTTTGTCTTTTGTTTTCAGGAAATACACCAAAAGGCTATATCTATGTACTATACTAAATATTTTAGAGTGAAGTGTGGGTGTATTAAGAAAGATTTGCATTAATACTATCCAAGCAAAAGTACTGTATTGTGCTATATTTTCTTGTACAGTATTATTACCTGTAAGTATGTACAGTAGCATTTGTCATCAAAATCAGCATTTACTGATATTTAGTGGAACTGCCTTTCTCCCTATAAAAGTCCTATCATCTGCAGAGTCTACAGTCCATTTGCACACCTCTCTACAGGGAAGTTTATTTCTGGAAATAATCAAGAACAGGATAGTAATTTTTAGTTAAAACAGTTGTTTTTCTTATGGAATGCCTGTGCAAAAGAGACAACTTAATCACGTTACCAGAGTTCTCCATTTTCAGCATGATTTCTCCCACTTCTCTGATGTGTTCTGACAGGAAGTTGTCTGGCTCCATCTGTTCTATAGGATTTCCATGGGTAGGTGAAAAGAACAGTAAGATCTCCCATTAGAGTTGTTTTCTAGGACAGATCACACAGAGATTCTGCTTGTACAGCATGTATCCAGTGCCCTGTCTTGGTGGCTGCTGTTGTGCACACTCTGTGTATAAATCCGCCTTGTGAGTCCAAACTTGGATCCAGAACTTCAGGTGTAGGTTCACAAATGCTGCATGTAAGGTAAGGCTCTCCCTGAACTCCTTGGACCTGCTGACTACTCTTCACAATATGATCTATTACATAGTTGGTCACATAAGATCAATAAATATATCTCCCAAAGATTTTATTGTCTGACTTGAGAACTCAGTGACATGATCTGTGGAAAGGGTAGGACTAGAGCTTGAACTCAAAGAGTTCAAAGGTATTGTTTCACACAGAAAGAGGAAATAAATGTAAAAAATTTTATTTGAGGTCTCTATGTGTCTGTTCATCACCTGTAAAATAGTATCACTCCACCTCTCAGAGATGCTGCAAAAATAAATTAGTTAAAGATTATGATACACTCACATTCCCCAGAGGAAAAACTCACAAGAAAATAAATAATTCTGTCTTTGAAGCAACATTTAATTAGTGTCCAGAAGTGAAAAATTTTGAATAGATAAAAAATATATTGTAAAAACTGCTTGGTAACTGAACACCATACAACTTGGGTATTGAATAACGGAATGAAAAGTATATGCTTTTACTAAATTTCTATGAAAATGTTTTTCATAGAAAAATAGACTTGTTTAGGTTGGAAGGGACCTTAAGGATCATCTAGTTCCAACCAACTGCAGGAGGCAGGGACACTTTTCACTGGACCAGGTTACTCAAAGGTCCTTCTATCCTCCAGGGATGAAACATTCACAGCTTCTCTGGGCAACCTGGTCCAGTATCTCACTACCCTCACAGCAAACAATTGTTTCCTAATATCTAATCTAAACCTATTCTCTTTTATTTTGAATCCACTACTCCTTGTCCTGTCACCACATGGTCTTGTAAAAATCCCTCTCTATCTTTCTTCTGGCTCCCTTCAGGCACTGGAAGGCCAAAATTACGTCAGTGCTAAGCCTTCTCTTTTCCAGGCTGAACAATCCCAATTCTCTTATCCTTTCCTCATAGAAGAGATTCTCTACTCCTCTAATCATCTTGGCAGCCTCCTTTGGACTTGCTCCAACAGGTCAATATTCTTCCAGTAACAGAATTGGATGCAGCTCTCCAGGTGAGGTCTCACAGGAGCAGAGTAGAGGGGCAGAACCTGCTGGCCACACTGCTTTGGATGCAAGATATCTGACAGAATACAATTGGCTTTCTGGGCTGTAGTGCACATTGCTGGGTCATATCTAGTGTCCAAACCTGAGAAGTCCTCCTCAGCAGCGCTGCTCTTGATCTGTTCATCCCTCAGCCTTTGTTGATACCAGGGACTGCCATGACCAGAATGTAGCACCTTGACTTGGTCTTATTAATCCTCAGGATATTCCCATGCACCTACTTCTCAAGCTTGTCCAGGTCCCTCTGGATGGCATACTGTCCTTCAGTTGTGTCAATCACACTGCTCAGCTTGGTGCCATCAGCAGATTTGCTGAGGATGCGCTCAATTCCTTCATCTGTGTCATTAGTGGAGATACTAGATAACACTGATTCCAATAAAGACTCTGAGGGACACTGTTTGTCACCGGCGTCCATTGGGACTCTGAGCCATAAATCACTACCCTCCGGCAAAAGGACTCAGGTTCTTGAAGAACTCAAGCTATTAATTGTGAATAAAATTTAAAAATTGTAACAGCTTATCTTTCAATTGCAATTCTTCAGAAAATGTTATATACAACTAGGCATTGTTCTTTAAAGCAGAACAAAAATACATTATTTAAGTGTTAATTTCAGCATATCAAGTTGTTAACATGGCACTGAATAATTTTTGTAATGCAGTAAACTTTGTAAACACACGCCTTTTTGTAATCATGGACAAAAACGATAATTAACTTTTTGTGATTCTACCAACCCCAAGTTAGAAAATATTGTCCAAAGCATCATTTTTGTTGCAGGTAGTTGTATTGCTACACTGAAACAGTAGTTCATGAATATACTCGAAGTTTTTATTAACTTAGACATTAAAGATTGTTGTAAATAAAAACTCTGCTGCATAATCAGTGAATCAGAGGTAATAAAATATGAAGATATCTATTTCAAATATCTTACACTCTGAGACCAGTAACAGAGAGTCTCTAAACTACAATACTGACAGTACAATAGGGAACATTCACATAGAATTGTGCATGTTTTAGCTGGGGTAGAGTTAATTTCCTTCCCAGTGGCTGGTATGGGACTGTGTTTTGGATTTGTGCTGAGCATAGGGTTGATAATATAGAGAATTTTTTGTTATTGCTGAGCAGTGCTCACATAGAGACAACTCTTTGCTCTTCAACTTGTGCCATATGGGAAAACTGCTCCAGTTGACTAAAGGGATATTCCATATCCTATGAAATCATGCCCAGTACATAAACAGGAGGCAGGGTCATAGGGGGAAGACGGAAGAAGCAGGGGATATTTGGAGAGAAGGTGTTTGCCATCCCAAGTCCCTGCTAAATTTTATGGAGCCCTGCTGTCTTGGAGATGGCTGAACACCTGGTTACAGCTGGAAGTGGTGAATTAATTCCTTGTTTTGTTTAACTTGAGTGCATGGGGTTTACTTTATGTATTAAACTGTCTTTATCTCAACCCATGAGTTTTCTCACTTTTACTCTTCTGATTCTCTTTCTCATGGCAATGGTGGGGAATGCACAAGCAGTTGTGTGGGGCTGGTTGCTTGGTCAGTTTAAAGCACAAAAATAGTTCAGAATAAGACTATCTTCTACAAAGAAAGAATTTCAATTCTAGATCACTTTTAATAAGCTTGAAAAGTACATTGTGTGCAAAATACGGCACTAGCATATTTCAATATTTTTGTTTGGATTTGTTTGTTTGTCTTGCTTTTGTTGCTGAGAACTTGGCTAGGAATGAAGGCCAGGAAATGGACTGATCCTGGTCTGCCCTTCCAGACAACTTTATGCAAAGCCACTGTTAGCTGCAGGACCATTGTAGTTTGCCATCATATTGCCCAACCAAACTGCATAAAGGCAGATATAGCCTGGGTTGCTTATTATTATCCACATAACATGCTGTGGAGGTAGGCAAGATGGTAACAATATCCATGGATGAGCAGACTGTGACAAAATATTTGGCCAAAGCATTTCCATTTGCTCCACAGTTTCACTTAAAATGCAATAACCGTCTGTAACTAGCAAGCCTGACATGACAAGGAAGGCTGAATCTGGGCTTAAGCAACAGCTGTTGTTAACATTTAATGCACAATAAAGTCAAATTGGGAAGAAATCCTTGAAAGGCCAAGGAGTCCAAGAAGGATGGATATTTTTCAAGAAGAGAATGCTAAAGACATACAAGTAGGCCATCCCCATGTGCTAAAAGATAAGCTGATGGAGAAGACTGGTCTGGTTGAAGGGAGATATTTGGTTGAAACTCAGAAAAAAAAAATAGTTCATGCCTTTGAAAGAAGAGGCAGGCAATTCAAGAGGACTAAAAAGATGTTTGGGGGATATGCAGGGAGAACATATAAGAGCCAAAATCCAACTAGAACTTAATCACCTGCTGCTGCACAATACAATAAAAAATGTTTGTATAAATGTATAAACAACAGAAGAAGAGATAAGAAGAATCTCCATCCTTTATTGAATGCAACAAAGGATGAAGAAAAGGCTGAGTTACTTAAGGTTTTCTTTGGCTCAGTCATTAATAGTAATAACAGTTGTCCTCCCTTTTACTGTTGAAATAAACATATTTATTCATATTGTTATCTTGTTTTGGTTTGGTAAATTTAATTCTTGATTTTACAAGTATTCATCATCAGTATGTCAGTGTTATTTATACTGGTATTCAAAAAGCTTATACTGGAGCCCTAGTACTGCTGAGGTACAGCACTGTGATTGCCTCAAAAAACTACTGCATCAGCTGTTGTAAAAGTCAGCTGCTTTCTAAATGGTAGTAGTATAAATAGAATGTTAAACAACAGAATCATGCAAATTAACAAGGCTAGGGAAACCTTACCAATATATCTAATCTAAATTTGCAAATCTAAAATTTTAAGAATGTAAAACTAATTTATGAATGCACAATAGTTACTTACAGTATATTTTCTAGCATGCCAGGAGACATTCCTCCCTTTTGTCCTGCTGCACAAAATTTCAACTGCATTAAAGAAAAGAAGCATTAAACTATCTTAAGATCTCTAACAATGTTAAGAAAAATCTTTCCTAAGTGGATAGTCCATATATTCTTACCAGTCCATACAGCTGTTGATGCATAACTTTACTGGCAATACTATTTAATAAAGATAAACTATAGGTTAAATAAGGGATAGTGTTACAGGTCATTTATCCCACTTCTTTGATTTATTAGTAATTATGATGTCAGCAGAAAATTATCAAGGAATTTTAAGAAAATGGAATACTCATTGTCCTTTTTTTTTTTTTTTTAATTTATTCAGTTATGGCATTAGTATGTCACCTGTGAATATGAAGTTAGTAGACATTGCCAACATAGATCTGGCGGGACACTAAGAAAGAATGAAAGTGTTTACTGTGTTTTCTGTGAAAGCACAAAATCTGAGAAACCAGGAGACTCATTACAGACACAAACCTATACTTTGCTTGACTCAGATCACATATTTGGATTTATTAGGTCTTGGGAGAGAATCATAACCAATGAATATATAACATTGTGAAATTATTTTCTTTCAGTCTTATGTACTAACTGTATTTCAATTTCCATACAATATTTAAATAAATGGAAGTCTCTTTCAAGAAGTATCAGAGGGATTTTGAAGTTGAGTATATAGGTGATTTGGGATATCCTTACTCAATAGTGTTTCATAACATATTGAATATATTTGCTTCCTCTTATTCTTCCTGAAAGGAAAAAATTTGCTTGTCTTAAGCAATTACATCTGGAATATGATTGTCATTCTCAACAATGCTTTATTTCTCTCTAACCCTGGTTGAAAACCTAACTTTCTGGAAGGGTTCCAACAAAACACTTCACATTTGAACACTAATTATGACTGATAACTATATAACAGTTGCCTGCCATTGATATCTATGAATCCTATTCTTAGACACATCGGTCTTGCCTTGCATTTAGTACACAATGTTAGCCTATATCTCAGTTATCTAACCTAGCCGAGAGGACCCCTGAGAGTTAAATGCCCAGTCTTGAGTCAATCTCATCTTTGTTTGGCATTATACGCATTAGGTATTAGATATTAGAATTGGATACTCATATCTGGTTTTTTGTTTGTTTTGTGTTTTTCTGCTTTACATGTATCTTCTCAGGTTTTTTCCCTTTCTCCCCCTTACTTTAAGGAATCCCATTGAAGTTACAGTGTTGAGTCTTCTTTTTTATAATTATTATTCTTTCTCTGTAGAAGAAACTGTTCTCTGAGGCAAGACAAAATCCTGCTTGTCCAATCTTGGAGAAAATTCAAGCTGTGCAAACATGGCTGTTGCATTCTGTTTCCAATAGCTTGAGGCTTTCAATCACACACCCTTTTCTCAGCCATTCCATTGACCTGCTCCCTATGCCCTAATATTCCCTGTTGGCAGCATTTGCTATATTTGCAGGTATTTTATATCACCCAAATGCATAAAAAAGCTCAAGGGAATTGAACAATCATGTCCTGAGGGGTTACTGTATTTCTGTGTATAAAGACAGCAGGATTTCTCCTAGGCGAAAAGAATCACCCTGTCTTTATTATTCATCTTCTAGAATGAATTTGAAAAGTAAGTCTGCTGAAATTGAATGTTAGTATTTTGACTAAAATTCAGTTGAATACTCATCATGAGTCCATGGTAAAGCCAAAGAGTCTGAGTAACTGCAAGCAGAGAATGAAAGAATGTTCATAGGACACTTTAGCTTAAATACATGCAAATATGCTTTGCGACTTAGATTCTATTTAAGGAGATTTTGCATTAATAACAAAAGCATAAGCATGTATTTTTATCAGTAAAGATTTACCTGCCCTGATTTCTGATGAGCCAACCACCCATTTAGGAAACACTCCATCATGAGACAAATTTAGGCATATGTTCTGTAGGACAGAGTCCTCTGAAATTCATAGCACACTAAAATGAATGATGAATCCACAGTCTCTGGTCTCTGACATCTTTAGTATTTCCTGTGGCTTAAGGCAACACTATACCTAAAAAGAATGTGACTTAACAGCAGACTCCAAAATATTCCTTTGGCAGCACCAACTGGCCTTGCATACACTGAACTTGTGAGCATTTGTTCAAGGGCCTTCTTCTCAAATAAGGAGCAAACCCCTCCAGCTGCAGGTCACTCAAAGCTAAAAAAAAGTTTCCAGAGAGAACGCAAGCCAGCAAGCTTATCAGCAGTTTAATTCCCCAAGAGGGCACCAGGGGCCATTACATGGCCATTAGCATAGCCAGCACTGGAGTCAGACAGAACAGAGGCAGCCAAGGAGCCAGCCAAGAAATCAGCCAAGGGCTTTGCAACAGACACAGATGTTGCTGCTAAAAAATTTATTCTAGACCTTGGCATCTGAGTCCTTTATCCATCAATTTTGTGTCCGGGATGAGGTCCCAGCTGTTAAGTTTTTTGATGGAAGGAGAAGAAGGGAAAAAGCTGAGCTGCATCTAGATGACCAGCAATTTGATTCCATTTAAAGTACTTCTCTTAAAAGGTTGATGTATCTTTTAATAGGCATCTTCTAATCTTCTCCTGTAAAGTTTTCAAAAATTCCCTGCAAGTTAGTTATTAAGGTGTGTCATTTCTTAATGGGTTCAGAAATAGTCAGTGGCAAACTATTCTCTCTTCACAGAAGGGTTGGTCTTATAGAAAAGAGAAGCCACAGTGGAATGGGCATAATGGATTAATGGCTTTTAAATCTGGTTGTCTCTCAAATTATATGAGAATACTTTCGCCTTTAAGGATGACAATAGGTTTTTTTATTTTTTGCCCCTCAAATATTCCAAATATACAAAAATATTTGGATAACAATCTAGTATCCTCAAGGAGAATGCCGAATTTTTTGAGTTTGCTTTTCCTGCAATTTCTAAAGACCCACTATTTTAGCTACAGTCAAGATCTATGTTATTTGAAAGCTCTGGTATGTATTCTTCCCTTAGTTTTCTTTTCCTACAACATCTCAGTCAGTGAACACTCTTGTTCTCCTACTGCATGCAACAACCTTTTTTTTTTAAACACATTATATTACTAATTTTTACCAGATAATGAAAAAATCAATAACACATATCTATTCTTTAAATTACTATTTAATATTATCATATAAGAGTACAAGCAAATAGTAACAGACTTAAGTGTGTATTATAATGCATTATCATGGGACAACTCAGGCAAGACAAATTATTTTTAGACAAACATATTCATTTGTATCCACCTACGTAAAAGAAATGCTCTGCTCACAAATTTAATTGTTTATGAGCAGACTATGGGTTTTTTATCTTTCTTCTGCTAGCTTCTATTTTCCAAAAATTAAGAAGAGTTTCCAGTTTAAATTATTTTTTTACCTTAACCATAATTTCTTTTAAAATATGTCTTTTTTTCCTTTTCTAGCTGCGCTGTCAATACAGTTAGAGCAAATTTCTTCACTTTCATGAACAAATAACTTAGTGCACTTTGACCCTTTTAAGGCTGTATCCAGCTGCTCTTTCTTGTTTTTTAGAGATAAACCCTGAGGGCTTGGGGCCAACTGCTCAATTCTGCTTAGGTCAATGCTGTTGTCATAGAATCCTGCACTGTTTTGTCATTTAGTCTGCACTTAATCAAGCTACTTGAGACTGTATTGGCCACCCAGAAAGTGTATGACAGAATGTAGCACAATAAACCTCTAGGCAGTTATAATGATTTGAAAGAGTAAATTCGAGAGCAGACAGCAATTTATCTTTGGTATATGAGAATAAACCCCTGATTTGTCTAATTAATTAAGATTAAATGACTGTACTCTTCTTCCTTTTAAAACAAGCAAAAGGCTTGTTATTATTACTCACCAAAACCCATAGGAACTTTTCCAGGTGAATTCTTATTTTTAGCAGAATCTTTTCCTTCCTTCCTTCCTTCCTTCCTTCCTTCCTTCCTTCCTTCCTTCCTTCCTTCCTTCCTTCCTTCCTTCCT
>JANRGV010000051.1:59732212-59749566 GCA_024734035.1 Alethe castanea | reverse complement strand
TGATTTATCTATTCATTCCTTCCTTCCTTCCTTCCTTCCTTCCTTCCTTCCTTCCTTCCTTCCTTCCTTCTTCTCTCTCCCCACCAAACTTCAACCCCCACCTCCCATAACTCAAAGACGCTTGAACTACTTTTGCACTATAACACAGTGCCAAAAAGGGGGGGGGAAAATCCGAAGATATAATTTATCTAGTGAAACAATCTTCTAGAAAAGGCAATTTTGCTTAGCTTAACTCAAGGTAAAGCAAGACCTGAATTGATGTAATTCACTTCCCAAACAGTTCTGCCGTCTGGTACAATGCTATCACATATAAAAAATGAGAAACAATATAATTACTGGTCATGCTTTCTGAAGATAAATAATTTGTCAGTTGTTTAAAAAAAAAATTGTACATAACTACTCTGGTTAGGATATTTATGCCTGAAGTCAGTTACCAGGTCACTATTCTGAAACCTTGAGCAAATCACCAAACCCAGAGGACTGTTTTCTTTGAGGCTCGCTTTTTTTCACATTTCTTCTTGTTTTTCTCTAAGTAGCTGCCTGTGCTGAATGTACCTTCAAGGGCTTTGCTACGCATAGAAGCACTGGATGTCTTTCATCCAATCAAAAAAATCATAAAGCTCCTTGTTCACTTTTACAGAAATGTGACTCTAAAATGATGTATCTGTATTTCACTCAGAAACAACAACACTCGCCTCCCCTGTCCCTGCCCCCTTCACCTCCCCAAAAAATAAACCAAACCAAACCCTAACAACTAAATGATCTGTTGAAACAATTGCATCTTTTATTTATTGTGTTAGGTTTTAGAGTTGCCTTTTTTGATGCCAGTTCTGATATTTAGGGATTGAGTAGCTGTGCTTACACACTATAAGGCATTTGCTCTGCTGTATGCTCAGTCATCCCTGCTAAGTACAGATGCTAGCTGTGTCCCAGTTATGGGGCAGATGTACCACATTGCTGCCTTCAATGCTAGTTTTCAGACATTCAGAGAGAAATTTACTAGAATGACAAATTCTTATAGGCCAGAATTTCTTTTTTTCCTCTCAAAGAATCAGGGCACCTGAAGAGGATCAGGAAAAAAAGAAATTCAAACACAGCTCAGTTGTGAATTCTCCCACACCCAGGGATGCAAACATGAAAAGCATCTGTCGACACTGTAAATATGGACAAATACAGAAACTTTGTCTCCCTCCAAATTTCTCCAGGGGAAAATCAATCAATATGAAAACTGGAGGCTTGGATAAATAGGCCCGTGGCCAGGAAAACACTAATGGAGAAGAAACTGAATTGTCACTGCATCAGTTTTGAATTTAGACCTTACAGTTCCTGAGCAATTTGTCCCTGTGCAAAAGAGACAATATAACAAATAAGACAATGTTAATTAATTGTGCTTCCTTGGAAAGCATAATGTTTAGCCTTTAGAAAATTGTTCTGGTTTCTTTTACTAATGTTTAATGCCAAAAAACAATAGAGGGAGAGTCAAAGTGACTCCTCAGCTCTGTGAGTAATACATATACAGTGAGCATCTCTCCTATGAGAGTTTAACAGGAGAGGAAACAGATTAGATGAGAAGATTCTGAGATCAATTCTACAGTACAGCCAGACACAAGGCAGTGTGAATAGGAAACATTTTCTTCAATTTCATTTATCAAAGAAAAAATTATTCTGTTCAAGTAGAGAAATGTAGGAAAAACAGACAACTGTTTGCCAGTGTGAACAGACCTTCTACATTCTAAAAGGCTAGTGATAAACCAATTTAAAGATTATTCAGATTTAAAGATTTCAAAGTTTTTAAATTCCTTACCTGAAGTAGGGTAAATATGCTGAAATGAAACCTCAATCTATAAACCCCAGCAAGCAGGTCAGAGGCAAACCTAATTAGCATCTGAATGAACCATTTAATTCTAAATATTTTTGTAAGAAATGCTGATGAGTCAGCAGATTTTACTGTGTTCTTTGAAGACTTCATACAATACACTCATGTAAGTTCTGAGTTTTAAGAATGTGTATATTCCTACTCCTACCGAGAAAATAGCCTAATACTTGTCAATATTCCTTATTTAAGTCAATTGCATGCCTGAGTGCTTCTTCATGAACTGAACTTCATATTAATATGTGTACACTATGAGCCAACAAATCCATATACTGATACTAAGCCACTGGAAATAACAAATTTTCAATAAAAATAGGTGCAGCTACAAAAAGTCATGCCATGTTTTATGTAGGTCTAGGAATATAGCCCCTTATAATCTGGAAGCTAAGAGCTGTGTACTTAATTTTGGTTTGAATTTCTGCCATGCCTTTTATTCAAACAATATCTCGCTTCCATTGTGGAAATACAGCATTTGAAGGAAATAATTCTGAAACAAATTTTTCTCAGTATTTTCATTTTGCAGAAGATTTTGACAAATAATTTATGTCAAGTTGTTTCTTTTTGTTTTGAAACAGCATCTTCTAAGAGAATGTTTTTTGTTTCTCCCACCTCTATTATTTTGTAAACACATTTTAATCCAGAAGCAATTTATCCACATTTTGACATGTTTGTTGAACTCTTAACAGTGTCAAAATTTGTAAAATTCTTCACATTTCCAGAAGTGTTGACGTCAAGTTGATGTGAGGGAGTGCAATTTCCATAAATTTGAGTTATTCTGTGTAGTTTTACTAGCTATTCAAAAGAAAAAGAGATTTTATACCTCTATTTAAGGTTCTTCAGACAAAAGCACATGAAAAATTACTAATTATTAAGTAATATATATAACACATTTAAAACCTTGCATAAGTCAGAACTGTTTACTGGACCCAGTTCAAGCAGGTAAGTAAATGTAGTCTTGCAATATAACTAGATCTTTACTTTTTACCCTCTGTATCTTAGTTGTTCATCATTGAAATACATAAATATAAAGTAAGTAACTATAATTATATTTTTCTACCATACAAAGGAGCTAATTACGTACAGGACTGAGACGTGTTCATTTATTATGATGGGACAATATTTAAGTATACAATAAAAGAAATATGTATGTATATATAGGTAGATCAAATGTCTAAGCGAAATTTGTGTATTTCCCAGCCACTTGAAACCAATTGTCTATAATGTTCAATTGCAAGGATAGTTCCTGGCATTGCTTTGCATGGACTAAGGGTGAGGGATTCAGCCTGGCTGGACACCAGATGTAAACTAAAGCCTCCTCCTCCTCAACTGAATAGGAGAGAATTGCAGTGAAAGATTTATGGGTTGAGACAAGCACAGGGGAAGATCACCCATCAGTTACCAGCTTGCCATGAACTTCACTCTGGATTTCAGGAATTCGGGATCCCTGCCACAGGAGATGGTCCTTCACAAATGTCTCCAACATTAATCTTTCCCACAGGCTGCAGTTCTTCACAAACGTCCATGGGGTGCAGACCTTTAGGAACAGGCTGTTTCAGCATGAGTCTCCACGGGGTCACGTCTTGCCAGCAAACCTGCTCCAGCATGGTCTTCTCCTCCATGGGCTCCCAGGTCCTGCCAGGAGCATTCTCCCTACTAGCTTCTCATGGGATCACAGACTCCCTTAGGCATCCACCTGCTTCAGTGTTGGATCCTCCTCAGGCTGCAGGTATTTCCCTGCCCTTGGATCTCCACAGGCCGCAGAGGGACAGCCTGTTTCACCATGCGCTTCACCACAGGCTGCAGGGGAATCTTGGCTCCAGCAAGTGGATCACATCCTCCACCAACTTCTCATCTGACCTGGGTGACTGGAGAGCTGTTTCTCTCAGGAATTCTCACTCCTCTCTCAGGCTGTTGATTGCTCTTTACACGGTAACTTTTCCTCCTTCTTAACTCTGATATCCCAAAGGTGTTGCCACTGTCACTGATGGATGTTCTCAACCTTGGCCAGTGGTGGGTTCATCTTTACACTGGCTGGCATTGGCTCTGTTGAACATGGAGAAATCTTCTGGCAGCTTCTCACAGGAGCCACCTCTGTAGCCATTCCATGCATCAAAACCTTCCCATACAAACCAAATACACCAAGAACACTCTTCAGAATTGCTTCCAAGTGTGGTCTGGGAGATATTGCAGAAGAAGGAGAATTTTTAATTAGAATGTGACCATGCTGTTTGGAGAGTAAGAGAATTTAATAATATGAATGCAAGCTGTTCTATGCCAGCTGGCCTCAACAGCAAATAACAGCCCTAGACATATTTAATTTACTAGCCTAAATGTAGCTTTTGCGCTCTTCCACAGAGTTCATGCAGCAGCATATTCCATAGCAAAGGAGAATAAGCACCAATTTTTTTTTTAATAGGGAAAGAAGCCCAATGTTCAATGACAACTGTACAATTTTGTAGAGCAAAGAAATATCAATATACCTTTCTCAAGCAAGATGATTCAACAATCTCGAAAATGAATACTACGTACAGATGTCCTGAATGAAGACTGAGATTTTCTTGAGATTTTGACAGGATGATTGCATATTTATTGTAACAGTTATTATTAATTTTTTAATGGGAAAAATTTGTTCCATCATTTATTCTTAGTCTAATTAAAGTCTTAACAGTCTAATTAAAACACCAGAAAAATCTATTACTGGTCTAATTACAGTAAGAGTAATATTCATAAGCCACTAACACAGGGAAGATAGGGGCCACCTAATATTAACCAGCTTTTCCCGAGATTCGGCTCATTACTGGTGCACCTCTGAGTCACAGCACCTTCAGGTTAATTCCTACCAAAGCATAGGGATAGGTAAAGAGGAGTCATCAGCTTCATTAGGTTTTTGCCAGGAGGAATATGAAAATTCCACTATTCATAGTGGAAGTTTACCTATTTTGGACTCTTGAGGCTCTTTTTATGGCATTTTTAATCCCAGTTTTCTTACCCATTCTTTTTTTATTTTTTTTTCTCCTGGGCTTCCATGAAAATTTTGTCTGTTTGAGCTATTTAACTGTTATTTATAGCAGTATAGTACTTTGCCAAAACACTATAAACGGCTACAGTTGGTTTTTAAATTTCTTTTCTGAAGCCAAGATGGGCAATAGTCACCTTCTCCCAGATAATTGCTGTAACAGTTAAAACGAGCAGCTCAGACTCAGACACACCAGACAAGTCCTAAGGGCCTTCTTTTTCGGGTCAATAACATGACTGTGGTAATAATAACAACATCATATTTCCTAGACCCCCGAAGTAGGAAAAAAACCCACTTCTGTATACTTTGGGGGCAGGAGTTCAAACTACAATGCTGAAAAGTAGGTATCCTGTGGGCTCCAGGGAAAGAGAACAATAGAAAAATATTTCTACTTTTATTATTTCTGATTGCTCTTTCCTTCGTGTCTACAATGTAAAATAAATATGAAAATTTCATGTAAAAATACAGCTCAAACTCTCTGATCTTAAATGCAGAGAAATCAATAGCTAAGTTTTCATTTACTTTCAAGTGTTTTAAATAAAAAGTTGCACTAATAACAAGTAAGACTCCAACATTGGTTGGGAGATTAACGATAAATCCAAAAATAAGATTGTATTTTGAAACCTCAGAATGATGATCCTATGTGAATTAATAAGATGCATGAGTGTATACTTTCTTGCAGTTCATAATTCATTTTAAACTTACTGGCTTCTAAACTCTTTTTCCATTTCCAGGACATCTGCTGCCTAAAAATCACAGCATAACAGCTCCAGACTTTTTCATTTTGTAATTAAAGAAAGCCTGAATTTTTAGGTCTTGCTGTGAAGATCACAGTATGTGTATTTATGAGTCTGGCATACCCCTCTCACTTACTAGCCTGGTTGCAATTTTTTTATCTTCTCATAAGCTCAGAGCTGATAATTCACAGAGTGTTTGTGATGCTGTGAAGGGACCTAGTTCCTTAAAAAGCTGACCTTGGAATCACTTTTGAGGGACAGGATCTAAGACAGAGGGAAGACAGATTGTGAATCTCAAGAAGACACAGCACATGGATTATCCAAACAATCCACATTGGATCTAAAGTATGGACACTTATGACATCTGAGTCAGATTTCCTTTATGGCCAATAGAGAGAATTATACTTTTTATATCAACTTAAGATACTATAGATACCATCTTGTAAGTATTATACTAACTTATATCTAAAGCAGATTGTAAGAATAATGACTGAAAATTTTGTTTCCCTTTGTTGAAAGTTAAGGTCACCTAAAGTTGTTGACTGAGAGATAGATGTTTCTTCTACAGACTTCCAGATTCCTGCTAGACTCTGGTATGGCCAAGGATCCCTGCATCCCTATTTTGTGCAAGTATGGCATTGCTAAATTTTTTGAGTGACACAAACTGCATTACATGATAGTTTCCCAGATATTTCAGTGAATATAGCATGTTTTCTGGACAGTTTAACTACATTTCCCATTCTTCATTCCACTTTCTCTTTTGTAAAATATAAAATTACTTATTACTTGTAAAACCAGAAAAAAATTTAGTTAATGTAGATATTTTCATTTCTTGTCAATTACTCAAAAACTTAAAAGTTTTGAGTTTTAAAAGTGATTTTTTTCCTTCTAAATGCTCTTTTAAACGTTCCTCTTGATTTAAAGAAAAACAAACAAACAAACAAAGAAACCCAAAACCAAAAACATAACTTACATCATGTCCCCCACTAGGATGTAAGAACTAAGAACCTGCAGTTAAAAAAAAAAAAAAAATTTGAATTCAATTATTTTAACTTTTTCCATGTTCATGTAATCAGAATCCAAGAGAAACTTTAAAAAGTCAATTAGCCAATTTAATGATATTCACTGTGGGATCATATTAAGAATTGGTGATGTTTGCCATTAACATTCAAAGCTATGTTTGATTTAGGTTGTCAAAACAATGACAACAGTGACAGAATCTTCAATTTATCTTTCACAAAACTTCTTTCAGTACCCTTTGCAGATTTTCAAATACATTTAGAAACAAAAGCAAGATAGGATATACCAAGAACGATTAATGTTAATTTTCTAAGTGAAATCTCTCAGCTAGTATCAGTCACACCATGTAGATAAGTGTTCCAGCTTTATAGATGGTGATCATATTCATCCTGTAGATATGACAAATAAGGTAATATTATCTGTACGTGATCTACTGCACTCTAGTAACAATCTCCAAGATGTTAATTCCTAGGGAATCTTTCCAGCAAAGCCTCATTCAGTGTCATAAACTACCACATGCAAAAGTAGGAACAATTCCTTATACTTAACCCCAAGTAAAGTTTCTTCAGCAGTGCTGCTTTTAAGTCATTGCATAACAGCAAGAAAAGGTGACCTGCTCCCTCCATATGCTGGCAAGAAAATTAATTTCCTGTAGGAAAATTATATATTTTCAGTAAGTTAATATATTTTGAAAGGGGTAAGAAACTGACTTTTTAAGATTTAATAATTTTTTTTGTAGATCAAGCCCATATAATTCCAAATGTATTTAAATCCAGTTAAAATCCTCACCAGTTCCTTCTTTTCATGATTGAGGTAGCTTTTCCTCAGCTCTTTTTTTTGTTTGTTTTTTGTTTTGTTTTTTTAAAGCAAGTTTAGTTTTATTAAAGGCAGCTCATGATTAGCAGTATGCAACACTCACCCAACAGGCACCATCATTGCTGGCTTAGTCATTTACAAGGAATTAAAGAGAACATTTGCCTGTCTCAAATACTGTCAAGTCCACAGAAGGGACTGTGGCAAGATAAGGCACCATAGTGGGAAGTTGAGATAAGAACAGAAGGAAGAACTTTGTGTCAGGAAGAAGTTGATTCCAGGCCTGGCAGAGATGAGATCTGATTAGCATATACCAGTTAATGCATCCAGACAAAAATTCCCACTATGACAAACTGTGGGAAAGGAAGAAACTGCTCATAAACACGCCACCCCAAGTTTTGGAAATTACATTTTTGTCTGCTCTGTGGATACCTGGAACTTGGACTGTATAAAGGTGCCACACCCTGTTGCATCTGGTTGTTGCTTGGGGTGATAGCAAGCAAAGAAGCAGGAAGGGCCTTTGCAGGGCCCTGAGATGTTTATTTCAGCCATGCAAGTGTACCATCCATGGTTCAGAGAACAAAGGCCAAGGACTTTGTGAGGGTCTAGGTAAGTACATCAGATGAGCAGGGCAGGGAAGAAGCATCGATTACCAGGGGACGTGGGGGTGTCACAAGGGTGGGGTTAGGGCAGAGCGCCAACAGAGGAACAGGGTGGGAGTGACCAGAGACTGAGGGACACAGAGAAGGGCACCTGGCTGACCCAGGGTACAGAGTAGGAGTTGCTTTGGCCGGATAAAGCAAGATTGTTATCAAGAGAAGGCAGTGAGAGAGGCCTCTCATTTTGCCTAATTGGGAATGCCTTTCAGAGTTTCCACAATGCCCCAGAAGAATGACTCCAGAACTTCCACCACCAAGAAGCCCAGGGTGAAGAAGGACCAATGGGATCAACTGGATCCATGAGTGATGATAAATAAAATCCATGTTATTGACTTCAGCATACAGTCTCATTTGCAGCTTAATGAAAAGGCATCTCTCACTAATAGGATCACAACACCATTAGTGCAGTAATAGCTTTAAACTGCTTAAAAGTGTCAGGAAATAAAAATAAAATTGTGGATCTCTTTTCTTTTTTTTGACACACTTGAGTATTTTGTAGGGCAGAGGCCTGCATAAAGGAAGTCATACCCAGGCTTTTCATATCTTCTTTATAATATTAATGCAAATACCTGAGAGTTTTGTGCCATGTAGGGTCACCCTCTATCATATTACTAAGTACTAAGAGAAATACTATGTATTTCTAGCTGATTTTGATATATTCAATATTTCTTTCTACCGTCATGATTTACTTGTCCTCAGCATCACTTTCCTGTCTATCTAAATACTTTTTCCTACTCTATAATTATTAAGGTGTAGGAAATAAATATTGTTAAGGGATTTGAGGAAAGTCAGTGCTCTGTGATCCCTAGAATTTACCAAAATTTCAATCCCCAGATTGTTTTTGTGGGGCTTTCAAACTAATGCAGTTACAGAAACTGCTACTTTTAAATTATATTCAAAATGCATATTTGAGACAGGGAATCCAACGGCAACGTTGGCACCAAAGTAGTGTAAATTATTTCCTCTGAGTCTTGTGAGAGAACTCCTGTTCAGAATTAAGTATTAAACCTGAGGGGCTTTGTGTGCAAGACATTTCATGAAACAATTACAGCAATATAAGGAATGTTTTTTTTGTAACCAAAGCAAATTTTATTATATCCTACACTTATCCTACACTTGCATAACAGTTGTGGCCAAAATTCTTTCCACATACTTTGAGGAAGTTTGAGGAAGGTAATAAATATTCCTAAATTAGAGGATGCTATATTTCTTATTGACATTTTGTAGCTGAGCTTTTCTTGTTATCTCCTCCTCTTTGTGGAAGGAGAATGGACTATAGCATGAATATGCGGTAGAAACAGAACAATGACTTGGAGACATTTTACATGTGTAGCTATTAGGAAATGATGAGTTTGAAGGCAGAGCACTGATGAATACTGAAACAATGAGGTGAATGGCCATAACTGATCACATGGGTGTGTTGAATTCTCCTCAACAGTGAAGTTTAATGCAATAATTAAAATCTTGGTAAGGTTGCTAAGCCTGTACACATATGCTTATTTCTGACTAGGGAATGGGGAGAGAAGGGTGAAATTACCTACCACCTATTACAGTTTTTCTTGTGTTTCAGATAAGCAAAATAATTGTATTAGGTAAATCTCAAGGCCCTTGGGAAGAGAAACTTTAAAAAGAGGGTCAAAATAAAAGTACAAAACAAATAAAAAACACCTTCACAACTGAGGATGCCAAGATGACCATTAATATCTCTTTATCTTTGCTTGTATATTTTACTTCTCTGTTCCAGGAAACTTTTAGAGACAGTAAATATATACAGGTTATTTTAGTGGTATTGTTTCCAAATATCATCCAGCAATGCTCCTGGGTATTGGAAAAACCATAAAAATAAAAATATATGGGTTTGTGGGAAGACAAAGCTCCATGGAACATGTTTTTGAAATTATTCTAGAGAAATTATAATTTTCAATTTTATTGCTCCTTGACTGACCTAACTGTGGAAAGTTCAAACAAAATGTAACAGTAACCTCCAATTGAAGTAGAAGGGGAATGTCAGTTATCAATCAAAAAAACAATCAAAAAGAACAACAGAAGTCTAGGGAATACATGTGCCAATAGTTCAGACAGTAATATTTGATTTAATAAGATATCTTACAGCAAATAGCAAGCAGAGATGATATATGGTGCACCCTAAGCCTTGGGAAGTCAACATGGACTGTTTTTTTCTGTTCATACAAAAGAGACAAACAGAACTACTCTCTGTCTACTTATCTCTACACATTGGTGTAATTTAAATGGTTTTTGTTTTTGTTTTTCTTCTAATTCCTTGTTTGTTTTTTTTTTTAATAATGTGCAACTTATATCCTGAAAGATGACAATATACAACAGAAGATTTTTATTGCTAGCTTCTGGGTCATTTTTACCTGGAAACTAATGCTATCACTTAAAAAACAAAGCAAATGTAATGTTGTATCTCTATTCCCTTAGCTTTTACCTTCCAAGTGTTCTTTCAAAATGGCATATAAAGGCTTCTATACACAGAACTGCTTTCAATATATATAAATTCAGTAAATTTTACTGAATCTTCAAATCTGAAAGAACCATGATATATATACCTGTAAGACTGAGTTTCAATTTTCAAATGCACTCTTATCTTTCATTTTTACTTTAATTTCAAAACAGCTGACTATTTCCCATTACGTGGAAGGTATTCCCCTGCTACCAGAGAGGCCTGTGATTACCAGGTATATATCACCGTACAGGAATTTTGACAGTTTGCTTTAGTCTGCAAAACCCCTCACTTCAAGACATAATGTAATTCGAAGCACCATCTAATTTGAGATGTTTCAGTAATAACAAAACACTTTACCTGCAGTCTTTTGCATTATTTGTTTTCTATTATTTCAGTAATCAATTCTGTGAATCCTGAGTTTTGAGGAGGTTTGGAGATTTTTTTGGAGTTTAGTTCTTTGTTTGTTTTGTTTATTCTGTTTTGGTTTGGGGTTTTGTTTGCTTGTTTGGGCTTTTGTTTCTTTTGATTTGCTTTTCCGAAGCCTGTTAATTTATTCAATTCTTTAAAATTAAATACCAATTTTAGCTGTTTTATTTTTGCACTTGCATTCTGATATCTGTTTTTGAATGTGACAAATATTTCATTTGGAAGGAAAATTGTCCTCACCAATGTTTATGTCGAAGAACTTGCCCTAAAATTTAATAGGATTTTTTTTTAACTGAAAACAAATAGATCATTAAAGTTAGTAAAAGAAAACATAAAATCTCTCTTTTTTCTTTTTTTTCTTTCCCTCAGAAAAAGCTTACATATATTTTGGTGACCAAGTCTTTAATTTTTTCTATTTTATATGTACACTGGAATCTTTATACTAATCTTGGTGTTCTGTGAATGCATGGAGCATTATCAGAATTAAGACATGTCAATTTGATGGAGAGCAAGTGAGACAGTTATTTTGACAGTTTGACTATTTATGTGTTTGCTGCACTTGTGACCCTCTAATTCTGCTGGCCAAAGAAGAGGAGGGGGCATATCCATCTGTGCCTGTGTCTGGTGTGAGTCCAGATATGGAGCCTGCTGCGGGGCAGAGCCTTGTCTAAGGCTGTTTGTGTGGCACACTGTTTGTGTGTGTGTATCTCTGTGTGTGTTTGTGTGTGTATATCTGCATGCTGACACATGTAGGTGTGTTCCTCTGTGTGTGTGTCCGCCAGGCTGGGCTCCAGCAGCACGCCAGAACGGATTCCAGGATGGAGCAACCAGAGAAGGTGGCTGCTCTTGACATCCCTTAACTATCTCCTCAAATTATTTCTGAATTTTCTAAGAGAAAGCTCTAGAAAAAGAGGGAATCTACATCAAAATGTATTGTAAATTCAAACATAATTAGGAATATTTCAAATGTAAAGGAAAATAATGATTTCAGAGAAAGATCTGACATACTTTATCACCTAGCTTAAGTTTGAACTTGAGGCTTAGTAAAATGGATCAAGAATATGCCAAGATTTGACACACTTGTTTTTAGCTGCTGAACATTACAGTGCTGCAGTCTCATCATTGACATCCCTTCTAAAAGTCTGCAAGAAGCATTAGATTTTAAAATAGAAATAAGTTAAATCTCCAGTTGTCTGCACACAACTAATCAACCACAATTCTTTCTGCAGTCAATACAACACCAGTGAACAATTTACCCTATTTTAAGGTAGCTGTCTAATTTAGGTAGAATGAAGGGCCCCCTGAGGTGTCTATTTCTCTCCAGACAATACAGAAAATGAGAAAAAAACCAGCAGAAGTTAGATATCCAAGCAGCCACCTAAGCTGTAATACAATCTAGTTGCATAAGGCGAATTGGCTCCTACCCTCAAGTTTTATTCTTTTTAGTCTCTGTAAGTAGAAGAAAAACAAAGGATATTAATATATCCTGAAAACCTCATCCAACCACAATATTTTTGCTAGTTTCTAACCCAGAATTTATTTAACAGCTAGTTCTACCAGAACTGTGAGGCTGTGAAAATATCACAGCCTGAATGGGAAATTGCCATGCATTTTGAAGACATTGATTACCCCTTAAACTAATACCTACTTTGCTATCCTCTTTTGCTACAGTTGCTCTTTAGTTTTCTAACAGTAATTAATTCCAGTTTAATTACACAAACAAGGAAGCAAACAAATAAATCATTTTGGCATGAAAACGTAAAAAAACCCCAATCAACAAGCAAACACCCTCTCCCCCTGCCATGACTCAGGGATGTAAGTTAAAAATTAAATATTAAAATTCTAATTAAAAGAATAAAACGACCCGTTATGAATGTATTTTCATCAAGGAATTAGGAAAAGCTGTCACCAGAATGATATATTGTAATTTGTTCATAGTTTTCTGTTCTTCTCTGAATGGTGTATAATATATTCAATTCTCAAGCAGAAAACATGGAGTGTATGACAATGTTCTATTAAATTGGTATTTTTCTTCATTGCACAAAATGCTCTATAGTTGTACTTACTTGCTTTAAGTCCTAATATTCATGTACTAGTAGGTCATCATTGTAGCTTAATATGAGATATACATGTTATTTAAAAAAATAAAACTCTTTTAATTAATGCTTGATTTTACTATAATTCTCTCATTATAAAGATTATTGAATCTGGTGGCAGATATAAGGAAGAGTTGAAAGCAGTTACTACCAAATGTTCAAATTCCGCTTTACCATGTTTTGGTAATCACACATTGAGTAATTACATAGAGTCCTAGGTAAATGTATAAAATGTATGGTTTTCATATTTGGTTTTTTTTCAAAAATAAGACATACATAGTCTTTTTGGATAGTTGAAGAATACTTTTCAGTTAAAAGAATGTTCCTGACAAAAACTTTTGGCAAGCTCTACTTAATAACATTTCAGAAAATGGCCATAATTCCAGAAGATAATAAAATATTAGAGCTGAAAAGAGATTTGCACAACAAACAAACATAATAATATAGAGCAGCTACTTGCAAACCATGCTGGATTATGTCTCGTGCCACTGTCCTAGCAAAGCTTTGTGTAACAAATAAAATGTATACCACCCATAAGTGATGTCCTGAGCTCAGAAAGACTTAATATGTTATTAGTTCTTTGACAAGTCAGTAATAGAAGACAGGAACAAAGATCTATGTTTTTCCACCAGCTAGCCCTTCTCCTTTTCTATGGAGGTTAGTATTAATTATATAATGATGGAATAATTTAGATTGCAAAAAACCTTTAAGATTATTGAGTCCGACCACAAACTTATCACTGCCAAATCCATAGCTAAACCTTGCCCTTAAGCATAATTCAACTAAACATCTTTTAATGCCTCCAGAGATGCTGATTTGACTGCTTCCTCAGGCAGCCTATTCCAATCTTGAAAGTCTTTTGGGGAAGAAAAAATTCCTAAGCCTCCTTTACTCCAGACTAAACAAGAACAGCTCCCTCAGCTACTCCTCATAAAGATCTGTATGCTAGACCCTTGACCAGTTCTATTGTCCTCTGGACATGCTTCAGCAACTCAATGTCTTTCTGGTAGTGCGGAGGCTCAAAATGGAGCACAAGATTTGAGGTGTGGCCTCACCTGTGCAACAGGACCTGGCACTTTGCCTTATTGAATCTCATACCATTGGGCCAAACATTCAGGTTTTTTTTCAGAAAAGAAAAAGATATTACATTATTACCCTGACACATTAGTGAGTGAGGTGGTTTCACACTTAAAATGAGTGAATTTACAAGGAAACATGAAACATTACAGCCGATTGTTAAATAATAGATAATTGATGAAACCACTGAATGGCATGTTGAAGATCCATTTTGGCAGTAAAGAAAAAGAAATATTACAGTATACAGACAGAATCCCAAACCTATCATAGCTCAAAGAGCATCTTTGCTCTTAGTTAGGTAGTTTTGCAAGGAAGCAGGGAGTTGGACTCAATATTTATGGTTCTCTTTCAACTTGATATATTCCAGGATTCTATGATCCTAATTTAATTAAAACATCTTTCATCTCACCATCAGCAGTATTTGATTTCTATGGTCATATTTTTTAAAGTAGGCAAGAAAGTCCTTTACACAGTGGATTTAAACCACTATATGGCTACCATCACCTCTCTCTAGAAAGTAGGAGAAACCAGAAATATGAAATTATGAATAAAATAAGGTAATACTTGGACACATTTTTATAAATAAAAATATTTTTAATTTCTTAATTAATAACTTCAGACCTTCCTATGCAAATTCTTATACTACTAGCTTTGCTTAGATATTTCAATCTAAATTTTTAAAAACCAAATATTTATTATTTAATAGTCTAATAATTTACAATACAGCAAGTGTCCTAAAATTAGAATGTGGAAAAATTATAGTTATCTTAAAGATAACTCTGGGAAAAGCTAGCTTTTCTATTTCTTCTATTGCAGTCTAAAATGATTATCATATTTACTCTGAAACCCTTAGGAGTTTGGCTAGCCCGTAGCCCAGAAGCGCAAGGTTGCTTTGAGTCTGTTTTTACAGGTGTCACCAAAAACAAGGCTGAGCATGTGTTCCAGGTAAATGTGTCCATACTCACAGTCACAGTGTACATACACATCTGGCCACACAGAGACAGAAGACATTATCTTACAAGCACCCACACAATTACCAACAGCACTCACAAGAATGTGAATGGCACTGGTGGCTCTGTCCTGTTCCTTGTCTCTAGCTGATCAGGGGTGAAGTCTGCTAGTGGAACTTACATAAGCATATACAAGCAAAATATGAATTGCAACAGTACTTGTCGGTAGCTGGCCTCAGACATCCAGCCTCCCCAGCCACTGGCACCTGGACGTACTCTTCAGCTTAAGGTAATCATATCTCTTCTTGTTCCCTGCAAAACTACAGAATAGCATACCTACCAGCTGGTCTGGATCTACAGTGCCCCAAGTAGCCAATTCTCAGATCCCAGTCTCTAAAGTACTTGGTTGACCTGTGGTCAGTACCTGTGCTCACTACTGTAGCTGACTATTGGACTCCTGTTTCTCTAGTATCTGGACCAAAAACAGGGGTATCGCCATTGACAGCTTCCAGATCATATTACTTAGCCTGTGACTCTGGCTTGCAGTTTGTAAGTGCTACACATACAGAGTACAGAGTACATTTTCGCTTAGGAAACCCTATCAGATGCTGACAGATATCTACATGCCTCTCTAAAAGGCCATGGCCTCTTGCAGCCTCTCTGTCACATGTGCCAGACCTATCATAGAAATGTCTTAAACACATTGCAATGTGTAGACAACTGAATCCCACAAAACTCTCAAATGACTGTTAGGGGTGTGGGGTCCCATTATAGCTACTGAAGTCACAATACGCAATTTTCACTAGAAATAATAATTTTAACCTTAGTTATCTTCATTCATTGAGTTGATTTGTTATCCAGCTCCATTTTCTAAGATGATTAGAAGCTTTATTTAACAGCAGGTGAATCAGTGGCTGTAGACTATGAAGGGTACCCTAAATCTATGCAACTTCATGTGCTCACTAGAGTTTAGCCCTACATCCTTATTGTCAATTATTGGATATGTAGTTCACATATATATATATCTACATTTAGACATTTTTTCCTTTTTTTTTCTTTTTCTGTTTACATTTCAGAACAGAATTCTACCACAAGGCTAATCAGCATCCTGCCTCCATTTTTGACAAAATCCATTCAGCATTGTGTGCATAGCATCTGCTGGTACTCATCAATTGGTAAATCAGCAGATCACACCTTTTACATGTCCTGTTGCTGATGGCATCTAGAGTTAGAAGAAAATTTTCCACTTAAATAAAGCCTATATGTATATCTTTCAATAACACACAATATATGAAAATTTGTATCCGGACCACAGGTAAAAATTGTTCTTTAGGCACGTCATAACTCAGTGCTCTGTGAAGTTGTTTCAACCTGATCCTCATCATTTGCTCAAAATCACATTTGACCTAGCAGAAATAGTGGCAGATAACGTATATACTTTTTTTCAGTATATATAAACAGGCCTTAAAAGTGGAGTTCACAGGCAGAGGTTAGATCTCTGCCTCAAAGAACAGAGTGAAAGCAGCAGATTTTGACAGTATCATCCTGCTTACACAGCTTAAACTGTAGACCTAAATATCCCCCATGCTCTGTCTAGCCATTTCCTTCTTTAAAAAATAATTTGCTTGATGCATTTCTATACTTCAAGGTGCTCTGTAAGCCTCCACATTCTTCCTCATTATTCTGAAGTGACAGTTTCTCCACCTTTCTGTCTGCACTAAATATTCAGTAAATTTTCTGATAGTTTTTGGGGTTGTGTTAGTCACTAAATAATGCTTCCCAAGAAGCTCTAGTCACTCTCCTACCTGATCTTTCATCTCGTAATAGTTAATTTCCTTACCATCCTAAAAATCTTTTAATTTTGGTCTTCTTTATCAGATGCATTCAATAAACTATTCTAACACATTGATTCAAGCTCGTCTTGGCTTTGACTAAATCCTGGATACCTCACTAAAATAGAAACTCTCTTTCTCGGATGTGTCTTTTTCTCTGGTAATGTCTGGACCACAGTTAATTTCTTTCAATGTCTTCTTCTTTTGTCTTCCTTACCTAGTGGAGGCTTTGTTCAGTTTACTAAGGAACAAAATTTATTACTTATAGCATTGTCTTCTCATTGTTTTTCTTAAAGAGGCAGAGAAACCATAATAGAATGAAACTGGAAACAAAAGAGCTTGGGTAAACTGATTTAATATAGGACTGAGGGCAGAGGATCAAAAGAAT
>JANRGV010000051.1:59722054-59732112 GCA_024734035.1 Alethe castanea | reverse complement strand
TTTCTTTCTTTCTTTCTTTCTTTCTTTCTTTCTTTCTTTCTTTCTTTCTTTCTTTATTTCTTTCTTTCTTTCTTTCTTTCTTTCTTTCTTTTTCTCTTTCTTTTTAAGGAAAATAATTGACATCCTAGATGGGTGCACAAATGTCTTCTTTAGTTTGTGCTTCTATATCATGATTTTCAGTAGTTTATAGGATGCTTAGGGAAATGGAGAGCAAATGTGTACAAGTAACTTCAAATAACAGAAAACCAAAAAAATAATAAGATGCCCCAAAATGCATCAATATTGTCTCCCTCCTGCATGTACTTTGCCTTATTATTTCTTTTGTTTGTTATATTTAGACAAGATTGGTCGTTCATTTTCCATTTAATCCCCTGACATCATTGATAACATGCAGACCTAAAGAACTTTTGAAAGTGAAGCTGCTCAGGCTTCTCAATCCCTGATCCAAAAGCTATTTTTAACAATAGTAAGATTTTCAATAATTTCAAAAGATTTCTAACTCTATCAATACACTTTAGATCAAACACTCTTTTTGGTTTTAGGAAACTAAATTTAGGCATTATTCATCCTCAGATAAAATGCCTTTTTACGACTGGAAAAAGACATTAGTCAGTTTTGTATCTGTTGACCTTCATGCAGTAATAAAAAAAAAACCCAAACCCTTCAGAAGGGAAACTGTAAAAATATCATGATCCAATTTTTTTTCTGCTTAAAAAAAAATCTGAAAGTTTCTAAATAGTTTACATGATCCTTATTCAGACCACATACCCCGTATAGATGCAATAGTGATTAAACTAGTAAGTTTTTGAGGGAAGTGGGTGGTAACACAGATATACATTATAGCCTTGACATTCATTCAAGGTCAAAGTAATAAGAAGAAAAATATAATTATAAGCCCTGCTTGTAGGTGGACAGAGAAATATCTATCTATTTATTTGCACACAAACAGTAAACAGGTTTTTAAAATATCAATCTTTGTGCATGTTTAGATGGTTTAATAAATTATGAGGATAACACAACAGAAGTAAATACCAATACATTATTTTTTTCTGATTTATATCAATATCAGAAGATATAATTATTTTTGAAAGTGTCTATATAAAGAAATTGTTCAGTCCTGCAGAATCTCACTATGGGTTTGATAAATTGTTCCAGTTATAAATCACAGTCTTCATCAATGTCACAAAGAAAGTATGCTGAGATATACCAGTGTTTTCTTTCTTGCACAGTGTATTTGATTCCTTGTTTAACTTTACGTATTCAGATCTACCTGGTTTATCCTAAATATCCAGTTCTAGGAGAGTCATTGTATTCAGTGAGTTATTTATAGTCCTACTAAATAAACCAAGACAAAAATTCCAGGGTAAATTACTTTGTTCTTCAATAAATTTTTCACATTTAGATGAATTTACATGTTAATGTAGTTTGTTTTCCCCACTTACTATATGGGTAAATGAGAGTGACTGCTTCATATTTAGAGGCTTTAATTGTATATTGCTAAAGTTAAAAGAATAAACTAAACCTTGGCGTTTGTTATTCTGTTATTAAATGAAGACAAATCTATTATAGTTGTTTTCCACAATTGGAATTTACGCTGCACACCAACTATGGCATGCCAATCAGGTCAACAGATCGAATGTATGTTTTCACTTTGTTACCTAGCTGCTGAACTTCTCAACCAAAGGTGGTGAGCAAAGGAATCTCTTTACTGCCCCAGGCTCATCAGAACACCTCAAACTACAGAGCAACACTCTGTGAGAACTGTCATGCAGTTCTTGAAACTACTAAAATAAAAACTACAGGAAATTTAAGTGATTTAACATTTCCTATACTGCAAGAACTTACCGTTTTAAAGCTCTAGAAACAGAACATAAAGGGGAGATTTTGCAACTATCTAGAGCTATGTTTTTGATGAAGATAGAAGAATAGTGAAGACTTAGCCAAACTCTTCTCGAAGGTGAACCATGGGAGGAGCAGCAGTAGACAAAAGGCTAAACACATAAATTCCTGAGTTGAGTTTTTTTTTCTTTTCTTTTTTGTTTAACTTATAATTATTTTTTTGGTTAATTTTTAATGATTTTAATATTCTTTTTTAATGCTTTTACTGAGAGCATGTGATATAGTAAACAGGTTGCTCAGACAGTTTGTAGAATCTTCATTTCTTCAGCTTTTCCGAATTTAGCTGGCCAAGTTGCCAAGCAACCTCTTATAACTGCCTATTTTCCAACCCAAATTATTCTATGATTATACATACAAATAAAGAAATGTACACACACACAAAGATATTAATCACACATATGTCTCTTTACATATATTGGAGAGAGTTTATAAGAGCTGATATGTTTCTATAAGGATGTCTGAGTTTCTTGAATTGTTACTTCCACTTCCATCAGTCTCACAGGACTCTGAGGAACAATGGATTACATATTTCTTTGATTTAGTCAGAGGTTTTATCATATCCACTATCAACAGGGTTTTGCAATTGCCTCTATTTGTTTCAGGTAATCTTTGCATCTCATTTATGAAATCAATGAAATAGAATAAATGCAAATAATATATAATTACCTGTCTGTTATGATTGACAGCTAGCTAACCAGGCTATTATGAGCCTGTTTGTACTTTGCTAGTTGAACTCTCTTCATCTTCCAAATAAAATGCATGTCACTAATGCTCACTGAAACTTATTTAATGGATCAAAATAATTTAGCAATCACCATTCAAGGCTGATTCCAGCTACCCAAACATAGGGTATGTAGTGTCATTTATGATACCTCAGGGTACTCAAGATATTCACATAGATTTATCAGCTCTGACACAGGATATTTGGAAAATCTGCATTTTTCTGTAACACCAGCTGGGGGTCAAGGAAGAGATACTATGACATTTAAAAAGGTGTTTGACAGCTGTGTCTGGGTAATTGAACTGAGACTTTTAAGGAGAAATTAACCTCACCTGAGCTTAAAATGTCTTCATTTATAACTAGTCATCTTGCACTCATTAATAAACAGGAGAGAAAAATCAGGAACTTTTATAGCAAGTTTAATCTGTCTAAAAGCAGGTAACCACTTATAATGAGATGAATCATGTCTTGGAAGATCATAATATAATCACATTTTCATGACTGGGTGCAAAGTAACCATAAATATCTGTATGTGATCTGACATGTATTTGGTGACTATTTGTAAGCCATTTCTAGTCCCTGAGATTTAAATAAATTAATTTATTCAATCAGATAAATATAAAGCAGTTTTCTTAGTTCTGTAACTGTTTTCTGAATGTTACCAATTTTCTGCTCTTCACTCATATGGACAAAATTTTCCATGGCAGACTGAAATTTTACACAGCAGAGAGAAAGGGATAAGAAGGAGTGTTCTGGGGCCCCAGGAGTTGTCCTCCTTTCAGTTAGGGAAAAACATAAGCAAGACCAAACATAACTTGTCTCACAGTCTCAAACAATCTTTAAAGCCCATCTCAAAGAAAAAAAAATAAAAATATATATATATTTAAGAAAGCGGTTGGGATGAGACCAGACTATCACTGTCATGCATGCCATTACTTAACCAGTGTGAATTTTAGTATTAGTCTTGGTGTTGTTAAATATATCCATCTACTGGAATCTGAGATCATAACTGCAGTTAGTAGAGAATTTTTTCAAAATATTGCAATTCACTGAAATTTTGTCACTCCCTCATTTATTTTAGCAGTGTCAGACTATTGTATACAGCATTTTTTAAATTTTCCTTTCAAATTTTCCAGCTGAGGAATTACATGGAGTTGCAGCACTTAAATACTTCTTGGTAGCATAATTAAGACTGTTAAATTACTTTGCCAGGAATACAACTACTACAGTGTGAGATCTAAAATATGTTATAAGGTAAGATGTAAAACAATGTAGAAAATGCTATTTGATTTTCAATATATCTTTCCTTTATTTCTTAGAAATCAGATACAAAGCCATATGATACATACTACACAATCTTATATATGATCTTCAGTGACCAAAGTAATGTCCTGGAAACTAGACCTTATGTGTCTAGGAATATATTTAAATAATAGTTCAACACAGCTTTGGAGAAGTGTATTTTCTATATGTTTCTGTTCTGGAAAACTGGCAGGTACCTTTTATTTCTTTTATCGAGTATTACCTAATGTGTTAGGGAATGCAGGGCTGAATTCTAAGAAATAAAACTGCTTTGCAGTGTAGCCACACAACCTAAATAGAAACTAATCCTGTGTTTCATTTTGACAGGATAATCCTATGGAAAAAAAAAAAAAACCTTTCTTTTTTTCCCCCTAAGTTATTTTTGTAGGTATTTCTTGCAGTTGCATAAAAATAGAAAGCTTTTGTCTGTATTTATTGAAAACAGTGTTAACACAATTAAATCAAATTCACAAATACTCAGCTTGAGTTATTGGAATTTAATTAGAAGTGACAGCTGTGTCTGGCTTTTGGACAAAAATATGCATGGAGTAAGAATTAGAAAGGAGGAGGTGAGAGAAAAGTACATGACTATGCTTCTAAAAAAGGATTTGGGAACAATAGTGTCTTTTTAACCCAACAACCTCCTCTAAACTTTCCTGCCCCAATTTCTATGTTCATATCTTTGGAGTAAAACCTTCAATAATAAGGTTATCACATACATACTAGTGTCCTCTATGTTATACTGTATCAAGTCACCATATCTAATCTTCATAAGAATTAATATAATCTTCAATATAATTAATATATGTAAAAATTGCCTTATTGTTAATTTAGATAAATACAATGGATAGCATGAGGAACTTTTGCTATTTTTCTGGATGCTTTGCTACTTTATGAAAAAATAATAAATTTTATATCCTACATCTTAAACAATTAACATGGGTTATTTTCATTCCAGGTTGATATTGAATCAAACTTGTGCTTCTGGAAATATAGAATGTGAATACTTTTGGGAAGGTTTCAGTCATAGAATGATAAATTAATTGTGACAAAATGCACATCTAGCCTGTGGTGAAAAAGCTAATTTCATTCATTTTATGAATGGATAGTGTGGAAGAAATCTAGAGTGCAATTCTTATCTTGTTTGGAAAGGTTTTAAAATGACTGTCATTGCTAAAAACAATAGGCAGTCAACTTCTCTAGGTTTCCTTTGAGTTGAAGAGCAGGTAGATAAGCAATAGGATCCTGGTTGCAAAGTTACCTTTACTAAGAAAATATCTGAGTGTGCATTTAATGAAAGTGATCCATTCTTGCACCTAAACTTCAGAGTACACAAAGTCTAATGCTAGCTTCTAGTTAATTTATTCATTATTTATACACTGCTGTTTTAAGATTATGATAGGACAACCATCTGACTGTCATGTAGGCATATACAAGCCATTTGGCAGGTCTGAGGCCCTGAGGAAGCTGTGACCATCATTACTGGGAAAGGGCCACTTGAGCCTTTATCACACTCAGGGGCAGCACATCTGTCTAAATTCCTGATATTTTCCCACACACTTCCTCTGGTCTATATTCTCCTTTGTATTTTGCATACAGAGCAGATTGTTCTTATTTGATTAGATGACTTACCCAATCACTTAATGAGTTTTTGTGATTATTTTTCTGGTGGTGTGTACTTGCTTGGTCCTTCCTCCCATTCAGGAAAGGAGACTATGTTCCTATTCCTCTGGAGGAATAGGAATTAGAGGTGGCTCTAATGTCTTGTCACTTCTGATGGAAGCCCACAGAAGGGTTTATGTGGGAAGGATAATCTCTCAATCTTTCAACACTGTATCTCTAAATCTCTCTGATGCAAGATTTCTATTGCCTCTCCCTCACTCTCTAGACACAATGGGAACAGAATCATTGTATCATAGAATGGTTTGAGTTAAAATGGACCTTCAAAGATCATCTAGTGCCAATCCTCCTGCAATGGGCAGGGACATCTTAAAAGATGCCTCGACAGGTTGTTCAAAGTCTCTGTCCAACCTTACTTGGAATACTTCCAGGAACGGGATATCTACAACTTCTCTGGGTACCTTGTTTCAATGTCTCACCTTACGGCAGCTGAATCTGGCACTCTTTCACTGAAATTATCAGTATGGAAGGACTGGGCTGATGGGAGAGGCAAAAGCTAAAACCAAAGTCATAATTCCTTTAAAGTGACAGTTAAATGCATCCTTCCTCTTGCCCATGTGACCTGTTGCTTGAGACACCATGTAGTTCTAATGTCAGAGTTGAACCACGAGGTGGAGATGGCTTTTGAAAGTTTGCTGTGCCTTCACCGTTGAATGTTAGAGAAAATATGCACAGGTCTGAGTCTCAGTGTGAGTCATAAGTCTGAGGGTCAGCTTCTAAGATGAAGTTGCAGATTACTTAAGATCATACTTATACTTAGTCCCTGTACTGCATGTAGAGACCATTGAAAAGTGCTGTGGGTCACTGATTTTCAAACCTGATTTGCAGCTGATAGAAGGTCAATCCCAGGCAGTACCACAGTAATGGTCAGCAATCCACCTGTAAGGCTGTGGAAGTTAATGGAGCTGGTGTAGAGTGGTGCAGAAATTCCTGAGAGTATTTGGTAGAATACTGGTGTTCTACATCTTATTTTTTAAAACTTTTCAGAAAAGGGAGGTGGTTTTGGTTAATTTCTTAGCTCCTGTGGCCTTAACTATATTTAAGATAACTAAGCTTGCTAGCTCTGTGCTTTATATGCTTTACTAAGGCATTGTTTCAGATGTCCATCTATTAACTATAAAACTATTTTACAAACTCTCATAGGGCTAACTTTTAAGCAAGGATTTATGCTACAAGGTTTAACTTAAACCTTGTAGCATAAATCCAATGTTTCATGCCAAAAGATACAGGCTAAGTCTGCAGATTGGCTGAAATACCTTTCTCTTATTAAGAAAGGTTTGCATTGTACTTCTAAGACTGTAAAATATTCAGGATTTTTATTAATTATATACAAACCAATTTATTCACTTTTTCTAGCTAAGTTGCCTTGAAACAGCTTTTCTATATTAAATTTTTCAGAAAAAAGAAACAATGAGCTAGCCAAAACCAGTATCACCAGTATGAAATTGAGAACCACTTTTTCTAGAGATTTATCTGGCTTGAAACATGTTATGAACAATGCACTTCAGAAGGTGACTGGCTTATTTATACCTCAAGAAATACAAAATATATGTAAAGAAAGAATTTTTGGTGCAGTTTAATGCTTTCAGCTAACGTGCTTACTAAATTGAGTTAATTTTAATATTTCTTATTAAATATTGAGACTCTTGTGCTTATTTAAAAGTTTCCTTGAACATGATTTTTACTCCCGTTACAAATAATGGTACTAAAATTCACATTTTAGTAACCTTAATACTTATCAGACAATTATTTCCAACTAATGATAACAAATATTATGTTTCAACTAGTCTTGTTTCCTGTATTCTTCTGCCTGAATTTGTAAATTTTTTTCTACACGTCATGTTTGTTCTGGCATAGATTCAAAATTATTTTATTGGACAAATGGAAGGTCTCATTTGCTTATTTTTTAATATGATAGTGAGCCACTGATTTAAACAAAAAAAAAATGGTTAGACTGAACAGAAGGTCAGAAATCACTACTGACTTCAGTAATCACTGCCGAATCAGGACCAGACTAGCAGTTTTGCAATGTATATTAAATCTGATCCTAACTCAGTAAAGTCAAAGTTCTATTGATTTCAATAAGATTTGGATCAAGCTTCTTGGAAGGGTTTTGTTTCAACCTGGTAATAGTGCCATGTGTTAGAGAAGACAACTAAGGAGGATTCTATTAAATAGGTTAATACCAATAGAAAAGGTAAATTTTATGTGTATTCTAGACATTAGCACAATGTTAGATACCAATATTCTCATTCACATTACATGGTAGCTTTCTGCTTATATAGCTCCTCTTAGAATCACAGAGTAGCATAAATACACCTGCTTTAGCATCTAAAGTAATGTTGACATTCAAGAGAATTTTCTAACAGTACACTGATTGAAATTATTAATGTAGGACTCATCTATATCTTACTAGTTAACTGAGCAAACTAAAGAGCCTGCAAGGCTGGGTACCCTCTGAATACACTGAATATTGCTTAAAGTATTCATAGTCATTTTCTTGAAAGAAAAAAAGAGACACCTCCATCCCCCAAATGACAGTCACAAACACCTAGAAAAGGGAAAAGTAGCAGAACTTCCTACCTTCAGAACAGTATTTTTATGGTTTTAGCCTTGAAAAAAGTAACTGGTTTGACTTTGTCCGTCTGATAGAGAAGGACTCAGATATTTTGTCTTACATTTCAATCTGCTCTGCACTTCTGTCATTCAGTAGCTTATATATTTAAATTGACTGCTGGAAATGGCAGATATGGATTTATTGTCACTCTTCAACCTTCCCTGTTTCAATCACAGATAGGTTTGATAATTATTAAATAATGGGTAATATATGGTGTTTTTTAGAGGATATGGTAAGGTTTGTAAAGGGATTTGGGGGGTTTAGGGGTTGTGTTTGGTCGGGTTTTTTTTTTTTGTTTTTGTTTCTGTTTTTTTTTTTTTTTCCCAGTTTAATTTTTCATTTAACTATTCCATTGTTTTTCAGATAAATCAGTTAATTCTCTTCAGTGTTACTAGTTGCAGTGGAATACACATTTTTATAATCAAGATAGCTAGTATTTATAAAATAATGACCCTTATGCTTTAATGTACCATGGCTAAAACTTGCTTGGTCTGACTTCCCTATATTTGGGGCAGTGATATCCAGAGGCAATATAGTTCACAATCATTTCAGAAACAATGTCAGGGTTAAAAAAAGACCCATAATAGATGCTCTTTCTGGGTTATTCTTTTTGTGCTTCTGTAGCAGAATAGTTTGTTTAACCAAGCTGGTTGCATTTTACAACATTTTACAACTTTGCTAAATATTTTAAAAAAATACTGAGCAAGAGTTTTTGTTTCTTTGAAAACCATTCTTATACTTAATCAGCTTGTAATCAGTCATAGTCAAAGTATTTTTTAAGCTACATAAAAAACCATAAATGTCTTAATGTGCTGCATATTACAAAGTAATTAGAGTAACTATTGAAACATTAAGGTAAAATCAAAAATTCAGACTACATATATTTATAATTTATCACATTATATTAATAAAGTGTACATTTTGATTATCAATTTACATAAATTCAATATAGCACAATCTCTTTAATCAAAAGTGATATTTTTCCTGAAGTTTCCTTCTTTTATGTGGCTTCTCTCAAGGCAGATATACATGCAGAACAAACATGCTTTATTTCCAGCTGACATTTAAGACACACTTTTGCTTTCTGTATTTTTCTGCTTGAATAAAACAGTTACCCAATAAAATAACAGAAATTTTTCAATCTCAGTCTTGCTGCGTTTCTTTAGAGCTATAACTGAAACTGTCAGAAAAATGAAAGTAAGAAAAATAGCACACTACAGATTGCAGAATAATTGGTGTTGGAAAAAAAGGAGAGAATGAAATATTTTAAAATACCTAGCTTTAAAAAAAATATATAGCAGAAGTGTTAGCCTGTGTCTTTCTTATAAAAAATGTGATAGAAAAAAAATTAAAAAATCAAAACTACTGAAAACTTTGTGAGTTATACCACAAGTCTATTTTTAAAGACCCAGGGCCTTATCATGCTGTGAAGTTAATTGCAAAATCCTTTTGACATTCATGAGAACAGATCTAGTCCTTGCTACATGCCAAATGACATAGTATCCTGAAGTCAGCAACCTCTGATTTTGACCATGCTTTTTCTATATTTATCAAGAAGAGAAATTTAATTTTGAGAGGTACTCAGGATAAGCCAAGTACTATTTTTCCTTCCTTCTGTAACTTCAATATCTTTCTGAAAGTCCATACTCTAACTGATTAACAATATTTCTATCACTGTATGAAGTTATTTGCATCAATAAAGGACCTTATCTGCACACGCTTAAGTCAATCAAGACAGAGTTGATCCATCTGTTTCTGCAATGTCATCTCTTTCCTAGAAGACACTTTTTAAAAAAGTTCAGTGTTTAGTCCTCTCCTCTCCTCTCCTCTCCTCTCCTC
>JANRGV010000051.1:59709562-59721917 GCA_024734035.1 Alethe castanea | reverse complement strand
AGATAAGAACTTTGTTGCTTTCTCAGTTGTTTGAAACTCAGAACTTCCGTCTCCTCTTCTCATAGGTTCATAGCTTCTGAAATCTTCCCAATAGTGCATTAAGTCAAATTACTCTCATCTGTCTGTGCACTTGTTTCTTTCACTCTTCTGTCTTTTTAATACCTACTGTGTTGTGAAAGTTAACAGGTCATATTGGTGATATGAATGCTTGAGTCTACAGTACTCCCCTCTGCACAGTCTGTTTTTCCACTGATTCAAATTTAAGCTTCTCAGATTAAGAAAAATGCACATTTACTATCTGATTTTAATAAATTTTTCTTGTGTCTTGATGCATCCTTAGCTGCTACTCCAGAAAACTTATATTAGCATTCTCACATACTATTTATATCTTAAATCTCTTAATTCAGAAATATAAATGTGCAAGTATTTTTCTGGTTTATTTTGTTCCCCCTCCTCCCACGCCCCAAGTGGATTGTCTATAACATACAATTATGACTAGTACAACCTAAAAGTTGAAAAACTATTTTATTGCTCTTTCAGTAATACCTCTTAATAATGTTCTTCATTAAATATAGCAATTAAGGCTGTATTACTGACTGGTGCTTTGCCGAGCAGATGAAAGACCTATAACATGATTTCTGAAAAACAAATTTGTGTGTGTCAAGGAGCAAACATCTGCAAACCTGCAAATGTAAAAAATCTGCAAATGTACTGTACTAAGTGTGAATTACTGACACAATATTATTCCTCAAATATGGAGATGACTATATGACATTTCCCTTTTCAATTAATCTTTAAAATAAAATAATTAATAATATTAAAATAATAAAAAGCAAAATGATTAAGATTAATTAAGCTTGATTTCCTAGTACAGGAAGTAAAGCTTTCTGTTACTTAGACCAAAGATGGCATTTTATTGAAACTGAGCATAATGACAATGACTGACGCACTGCTCATTTTTCATGCAACCCAGTCTCTGTTTACTCCCCAATAATACACAAAATAGCAGAAATAAACTAGTTCATCAAAAGAGTGGAAACTTTAAAAGTTTTGTTTTGATTGGTATATTTTGTTTTCGTTATTTTTTGAAATATCTAAAATATTATCTTGGTGAGTTAAATGAAAAATGGTGATAACTTATCGCTGATCTAATTTCCTTTAGCAGTATTTTAAAAAATATTATTGGACTTCACCCTACCAAATAGCTTAATGAAAGGGTTACTTATTGTTTTGGAATGTCTTAATCTGTAAAACAGAAGAAATGTAGACAACTTACATTTTCAAATAGATGGGTTTTTCATCTAAGTTATTAAAAAAATTAAATGGTCATGTAAGAGATATTGATTTTATTTTATACAAAAAAACGAACAGGGAATATAGGTACTAGCTTTCAACAATGGGAAAAGTAAAAAACCCTTTTCCATCATTAGGATCAATGTTTAACATAGTTATCTGTAATCTTCAAAGAGGAAACTAATAATGAATGTGGCATTTATATATTCAGCTTCTTAAAACCAGGGAGGAGAGAGCAAAAGTATGAATAGACATTCTAAGATAAACCAGAAGGTAACTTGTTATAAAAGGAATTTCTATGCTGACAGATGTTAAGTAATTTGTGACAGCAATATCAGGCTTATTATGTACAGGATAATAGCCAGAAAAGAAAGCATTCACATTGATGTGAAGAAAGAAATTAATCTTACAGATTTAAAAACATGAAATATTTGTAACAGACAGGTTGGGAATTGGATCACTAGTAATAGGGAATAGCGTATAGCCAAACAATGTAAGTTATACTGCTTATAAAATAGTGCTATGTTGATTCATAAAAACTTCATTTTTTTAACTAAACAAAAGGCCATTAAGATGTAAGGTAATGAAATTACACAACTTTGCTCTGTTGCAAAGAGATAAATGTCAAGAATTCTCATATAGACTTTTCTCTATGTATGGACAAATCACGTTCAAATAAATGAAAGAGTGTCATACTTCAGAAAATTGGCAATTATTTTTGGTTGCTACTGTCTTCCAGAGTGACTGGAAGGCAGCATGAACCAATAAGTTTGTTCAAAGGTCAAATTTGATAATTTTCAGATACATTTTTAAAAAAAAACTTGAAAAAAACAAAACACAACTCTCTTTAAGGGTTCAAACACACTAAGCATCTAATTTTGTCTTTTTTTTTTTTTTTTAATTTTCCTGAATGTCTTCATTGGTTTTTTTTGAATCACAGTAGAAATAATTTGATACCGAACACTAATCACTTCAGTGAATTACCAAGTGTACAACTAACAAGATCTAGTATGGCATCAACATACATGCTTGGAGGTAATTATTGGAAGAAAAGGTAGACCATGCACTATGATAATGAATATTATTTTATTGCTTATTTCCTTGGCAGAGCAAACTTTCTTATAATTGTATAGTGTAAATTCTGTTAATCAACAACTGAAAATCTGGTGGGTTTGGTTGTTGGTTGTTTTTGGTGGGATTTTTTTTTTGCAATCTACCAGATATGACAGCTTACTTTCTTATTTTCTTTTCAAAAAACGCTTGATCCAAATTTAGATTTCTAAGTTCAATGCTTAAAAGATATGTATCATCTTTTTAGTGAATATTAACAACCGTCACCTGCTATTAATTATTGCCTGCAAACAAATCTGGAAAATACACTTTTGTGATTAATCATGTTAATTAATTCACAGAAGCAATTTTGAGGTTCGTCCTTGCACATATCAGACATTGCAGGAGATCATTTTGTTTTGATTTAGTCAAGTACAAAGTTCGGTATTGTCAAGTAAACTTGACAAACTACTGCAGCTCTGTAATGAAAATTCAGAATGTGTTTTTGAAATAAAATTCTTAATATTAAATGTGACATCTATCTATTTTAATCAAATCTCTTCCCTCTCTTAATGTGTTTTCCTTCACTTCAGTTCATGTCAGATCCTATGCAATGGCAATCTGTTTATTTGTGGAAAGTAAAGACAGCATAACTGACCAAACAAATTCATATTCATTTACTAATACATATGATTAAATAAAGCTTTATTTCAAATGCATTTGAATGGAACATTACATAATGTGTAAATCAGAATATTAAAGGACAAGTAATTTCACAGCTTATATATTTTGCAATTTAAAGAATAGTACTAAACATTATTGGGGGAAAAGGAAGTTTTAAAATGAGAAATATGCTAGAAGTTAACAAAATATAAAGACTGAAATATGGAATAATATATCGTGACAGTAAGATTTCAGACCCTCAATACATGTCCATTTTTCAACCAAGCAGGTCATCTGAATTCATTTTTCTGCTCATGATAGTGAATTATTTCTTCTCTCAGGAAGAATTTATATGCTCATATCACATATTAAAATTAGGTAAACAGAAATAATGAGTATTATATAAATCTTTATGCAATAAATTTTATTTCTAGATTTGATTTTTACTTTAAATATGTGAGTTCTGAGCAAGATATGCTGTATTTTTGTTTTGTTGATGATATATGACCTATAAATAGTACTGATTAGATATTCTGATGCCAGAAACTTGCAGAAATGCTCATTGAGACTACATTTAAACAAAGCTACAGAATACATAATTACTGCATAGTTTTGTTTGCAGTTCAAATCTAGGTAATTCAAATTATGAAAGATTTTGAGTAAAATTTTTTTAATGCTACAACTTTAAATGATGCATATATTTGTGAACGTCTTTAGAATTTTGTAGGATAAATTTAAAAAAACCCAAAACTTAATTAATACTTAGCTTATAAGGTGAAATTCATCTCACCTAAAAGTTCAATGTTTGTCGTCACCTACTAATGGTGAAGGACCTACTTTCACAATGAGTCATCTGACTTAAAAAGTGTTAAGATAGCTGCTTTATGAATTATTTCTCTACTTAACAGGGGAGATTATAGAACTACCTAATCTTGCATGAAATAAAAAACCAAAAAGAAGCAACCCTCCTCCTCCACAATGAACAAAATTCCCTTTGTTTTCTACTTCTGAATTCCTGTCAAGTTATAAAGCAATTATATTCTAAGACTGATCAAAAGAATCAAAAATTATTTCAGTGTTTTGGGGCCAAGTTTTATGTCTTGTATAGGATTATCAATGCATTCTCACTAAGAAGGAAAGAACTGAAACTAGCCCCCCCAAACTAATATTTTTTTATTGGAAATATATCATAAGAATATGAAATCATGGACTATAGAAAGCCAAGAAAATAACCATCACCTTTCTGTGCTGAAAGCCTTTTTTGCGTTTTTCGTGTTAAATGATAGTTATTCACATGACTTACAGATGTTGTAGAGTCTTTAATGATGAGGTTTTTTTCTCTAGATTATTTCAGTTTTAGTGAAGATTGTTAGAATCTCTCCCAGTTCTATATAATTGTATTCATGACCTTCTGACAATCATATTTGTCCATTTCTAGTTATGTGAGGGTGAAAAGCATAAATGCAATATACCTCATTTTGCTATAAATTCAGAAGCTGTTTCTGCATAAAAGGATACATTTATATTAAGAATAGAAAAGCTCTATGATAAAGATTTTTTTTGAACATAACTAAACATGTGAAGTTATATTTGAGTAAGACAACAATGTTAACAGACATAGTTTTCCATATTTAATGTTACTTAAATATGATGAGTGTCTTTCAAAATTACTATGACTTATGAAATAGTTCCTGTGGGTGATGAAAACATCAGTTTACTTTCTTATATTTTATTCAGAGTGTTGCAATAATTTCCCATTGTTGAAATTTATGATTGCTCTCTGCCCAGTTCTCCAGCCTGTCAAGATCCAGGTAAAGTTAAATTATTAGATTGACTATTTATAATAACTTAGTTTAGTGATAGAAAATGCTTAAATTTCAGGATCTCAAAGACTTGCATATGGGCTTAATTTGTACTTTGACCTGTGATCATTGCTAATCATTATTTGTTTGAAAATTAAAAAATATGAAGAGCACAGAATGGGAAGAAATGTATGACTGGTCAAGAAAGATGTGTAAGATATACTTGTAATTGATTATACTGTACTTCACTAGATAGGCTAGCAGTCATAAATTGGGCTATTTTTCTGAAGTTTCTGTCTCCACAAACCATTTGCTTGACAATCTTTGATTTTTTTCTTATTTTCTCAGTATCGATTTTCCAATAAAATTGTCAATCTAACTGATTAATCTATGTAGGTATATGGAGCACAGGTGTTCCTTTTTTTTTTTTTTTTGCTCCTTGCCTGAAGCAATGAGGAAATAAGCTAAAAATTACTCTGAAAGGAAGGCACAAAATATCAAAGAAAATATGAGTAAACAAAGGCTTAGGAGTAATGAACGTGGAAGGATGCAGGCATGCATGTTTCACCTTGAGCAACATAGATATTTGGGTATTAGGTTTCACAATCTTCTGTCGTTAACACATATAAGTTACTGAACTTTTTGGGTTATAAAAATCTATTTGTTCTGAGTTTGTGTGTCTATTTGAAAGTATCATACTTTGGTCTGTTATTACTGTCTGTTCTTGCCTCCTAAAGACAATGATGAACTTTATGTCAGTTTCAATTAACTACAATGAGGTCTAAAGAATGTATGAAACTGCAGCCAGATCTATCTCACGGAAATTCCTTTCCCCCCAAAGTATGATTCTTCTTACAGAATCAGAAAATAATTTTAGTTGGAAACAACCCACAGGGATCACTGAGTCCAACACCCTGTTCTTTGGAGGACTACCTCAAATTTATTGTGACTTCAGTCTGGGGCTGGAAATGAAGTGGAACTCAAGTGAAAGATTACATTTTTCTGTTCAGACACTAGTGCTATGTCTTCTTAGCTGCTTTGTTCCATAATGTGCAAAGTAGTATACACCTACAAGGAAAGGATATGTGGGAGATTCTCTGCAATCATAGCTGTAAGATCAGGAAATTGAAGACTCCAGTTCCACAGCTAAAGGCTTAAACATAGACAGAAGACCATGAACAGTTTAATAATCCCATTAGAATCCTATTCTTTTGTGTTATCCACAAAGTATTCAAGATGGTTTTCAGTCTACAAAACAGAAAACTTTTGTTAAATCCTTACTTTGTTCACAAATTAGAATACTTACAGAGATGTATTATGTGGTAATAGATGGTTTTGTGCACAGACTATACAAAGAGGTATTGTTTGGGATCTAGCCACAGAAAAAGCCTTGAAAGGGGAAAATAAATTTTAATTCTAAATAACTGTCAAACCAGTATGTACCAGCATCTATCTAAGAATAAAATTCTTGTTTCTGACAAACCTAATATTTCTATTAAGAGAAATTCTCTTACATAATAATCTATTCATGGATTTTCGTTCTTAACCCACTCACTCTTTATCTTAATAAACAAATCAGAAAATATTCCAAAACATAATAGAGTATTCATCATTCCTTCTACTTACTTTTACAAATATATACACAAGCAAGCACAAGCATATAAATTTAGTTTGTGAAGCCATGTTGTTTTGGTTTAGATAATTTATCATTTTTCTGCTTCTGTTTGGTTCATCTTTAGTGTTTTTCTGGTACTGAATAAAGTGTCATAACTCTATGAAGTCATGAATTAGACCTCTTTTAAAGTGAGTTACAACACATTAAGATCCACACACTTCTTTCAGGACATGTGTTAATGGAAATGTATTAATTTTCATTTGAAACATACTTTTGTTTTCAAAGCGTATAAGAAAACTGTCCCTTTCTTTGCTGAATTTTTTTTTTTCTGTGCCAGCTTTTTTTTAATCTTGGTACCTCTATTTCTCATTATCTGCTAATTTTTAAATCTAAATTAAGTCTCTACTAAATATCAGTGTAATATTTGCTACAAGGAACATTAAAAGAGACCATAAGAATGTATTTAGGTCATTTTCACTTTCTATTTCTGACCTAATAGCTACATGATCTCCATTTAAACTAGGAGATCTACAGATAGGTTTATAGATTTTCCATTATAACCATATTTGGATAACAAGCATTACTTTATGGTACATGTACTATATTTATCTTGATTCGCATATCTTTTGCCTTTGAAAATAATATTTATGCTAAACTTTTGCACATTAAAAAATGTAAAATGTGTTTTCTCATACACAAAATCAGATGTATGTTAGGAAATCAGTGTAGATTATATTTTTGCTAAATCAAATTTTAAAAAAATACCTAGGGAGGTGGCAAACATATCTATTGTCTCATTCAATACTTCTTTTCATTCATCTGTGCTTCAAGTAATCCCTTCTAAATCAAAAACCATGTAATATTCCTCTTCAATGTCTTCTCCAGAAGCCTAGCTTTGAACTTCTACCTTTAATAAGACAGGCTAGTAAGATATCACTATCACGATGAAAATTTAGCTGTTCTTTTTCAGCTCAAGTAAAATCTCTTCCAGCCATTTTGCTTGGTTACTTCAGATGGTCAGCAGGAAACATTGCCACTTTTTGTCACAGTGGGAGGGCACAGTTTCAGAACAAGCTAGAAGAAAACCGTTTTCTGTTTATTTTTCTCATATCTGAAACTAATTAAGCTGACATGAACTATAAATGTGCATTACCATTAAATATTGGAAACTTTATGTAAAAATGTGGTCTGCCATGTTGAGATATAATAATTTTCCAATAAAAGGCAAAAATAAAACATCTTTTTTCACATTATCACCTTCTCACATGAGTGATCTAATTTTTGTAAATAGGACCGCTCAAAACCCCCTGCAATGTTAGTACGGAAAGTCCAATTATGCTCCAAAGTCACAAGGGGAAAACAGCAGTAGAAGCAGAAGAGTTGGCTACACATTTCACAGGGAAAGGCAATTTTCCAACCAAGACATTATTGTCAAGAGGCTCTATCTGAGTGTATGAATAAAGCAAGTGATGCTGCTTTTGATGGCTTCCCCTGTAACAGATCCTTCTCTTGTAGGTGGTTCTGAGTTTGCTCTCAGGCAGCTGCTGCTGGGACATTGTTTACCTCAATAGGGAAACAAACTAATCTGCAATTTCCTGGGTAGGGAAACATGGAAAAGGGGAAAGGTGGGTGGAGAGGAACAAATGGAACCCACAGATGAGATATTTCCCTGACAAAATGCACATAAGGGTTTTTTAATAAATTAGTAAGCCTGACATTATATATATGACAGTGGCATGAAAGACAGCTAGAATAGTAATGGGCAAAACTGCTAAAATGTGTGGTAAACTCTCTCATTAAAGAGCAGGTTACCACACTAAATTATTTCTTTCTTCATGAGTCAGTCTGACAAGGACAGGGATACCCACATTTCTGTGTCTTTTGTGACTCAGGCTGTTTCTCTTTACAGACTCAGGCTGTTTTCATTGAAAATGAAGTACTGGCTGAGTACAAGAGAGCTACTTGTCTTCATGCTGGTATATCTTTTTTTCAACTTTATGTATATAATCCTTCAGGTGCTGTCAATTTGTAGCTGTTTTTGCTTGTTTGTTTTGTGGTTTGCTTTTTTTATTCCAGATTTAAGAATTGTCAAAATATGATTCTGCTAATATGCTGGCACTGTATGTGAGAAGAAACATCTCTGGTGTTTTAAGGAAGGGGAGGGAAAACCCCAATTCTTCTTCCAATCAAAATCTTCACTGTTGCATGCAAAAACAAAGACCATGTTTGTAGGATTAGGTAGCATACTGAATTTTAAATTGTGGCAATCTTTTTTTTGTTATCAGTTCAATAATATTGATAGTTAAATTAGAAAAAAGTATTAGTTACCAAGCATTACAACCATCAGCATTTTTTTGCCAATATTACAAATATTCAAGTACAGACTATGCTGTAAACACTACTTACTCACAATTTTAAGAATTTCATCTCATTGAAAAATAATTAAAATAATGTCAGGTGTGTTTTGTTTAAAGGAATAATGTAAAACCCTTTAAAATCTCCACATTTCTAAACTTATGTATCATGTCATGTGTTGTCACATCAGTTTGATGGCATTTATTTTCAAATACATGATGTGACACACTGTAGCATGATTCACATTTCAGAAAATTTAAGGGCCCCTGCTGTGATTGTGAAAATCATAAAGCCATAAAAAGATTGTCCATGTTTTAGAAATTTAGCAATTGCACAGTAATTGCATACACATTTTTGAGGAAAAAAGTACTCTTAGTAAAGAATATGGGAAGTGAAGAGCAGACTCCCTTAACTTTATCACTAATGGACTTCCTAGATCTTTTGGTGACTATTGATACTCAATTTTACTCAATATTGTAGTTTTGTTTGCCTCTTATAAATCCCAGCTAAGACTTAGGCTACATGAAGCCAAATTTTGTCATTTATAAATGTCAATTACTTCAGCAAAATTGATTGGTAAGCAATATATAAACTGTTTTCCTTAGATTGGATATGTATCAATACTATATTTCTATGACTTTTAATGTGTTTTCAGGTAGTAAAATGTACAAATAATTGTGAAATAAATGTACTTGTTGTAGATGCCTTGGATGCAGCACATTAATTAAACATAAAATTCCTGGATACATAGTAGTTACTCATTTTATAAAGAAAATAAAATTGAGGCTCACTATTTAGTAATGAGCTGAAGCAATGTAAAAATTAATAGATGTGCCAGATACTTCGAAGGGTGTACATATGAATCATATGTTTCATCAAACTCTTTCAAGACCTTATTTTCATGCAACTTAACTTTCTCAAACAAATGTTAACCTTTTGAATTTAGTCTTTGCCACCTACTGTATTTTTTTGATCTGCTGAAAAGTGTTTTATAATATGTTTCAGCATAGAAAATAGTAGTAAGTTTAAAAGCTTTACTTTATCACTATAAATTAAAGATCTATGCTTACATTAGATTCATATTGATGTAACACCAGTTATTTCAGTGAAATAGCCAATGGCTCTTAACTTTGTTAGTAAGTATGAGATAAGCATAAAGCACAGAGTAATTTGGGACCCTTTGAGTTGAAATGCATCACATGAATGCATTTATATACATCATAGTATTTATTAGCAAAAGATTATAAATTGACAGATATATATAATTTGTCATTTGAATGGGGAAGCTAGCTGGGATAGTGCTGAAAACTTCCAATGTCCTTAAGTTTTATCAAAGGGAAAGAATGAAGAAAATCTTACAATGAGCCATAGAAGAAGATAATTTATAACAAAAATAATCTATCTGATGCAAAATAATTTTACGGACGGCTAATGAAGGACGGCTAAATTCTACTCACCAATTAATTTCAATTGATAAAGTCAATGCAATGATGACATCTTATGCATCAACTCAGCAAAACCATCACACCTAAGATCATATGAGCTATAGTATCTCTTGCTTCAGTTTATCCATCATCACAGAACATCTTAATAAATTCCTATTAGCTACATCTGAGCAAGGCAATGTAAGGGACTGTGGCTATCACTAGTACTGCAGTTAGAGGAAGGGGGTTTCAGGATGAGGTGTACCTGAGATCCAATTTGGGAGAGTGGTAGAGTAATTAAAAAAAAAAAAAACAACAAACCAAACCAACCAACCAAAAAGCCCCAACCAACCAACCAACCAACCAGTCAAAAAATTAGTTTATTTCTCCAGAACTGCCAGTTAGAAATTAAAACTTTAATTTGTAAATCCAGCGCAAGAATTTACCATAGACATTAGAAACAAAAGAAATAAACACAATTTCTGCATTGTTTTCAGAGTAGGAGTGCATTTTCAAAATATTAAGTCCTGCTATCAATCATCTTAATGCATTGAGTCTTCCTGTAATACACCAGACAAATCCACTATATCTCTGCCTTCTGGTAGTGTTTCTTAGATTACAAATTGGGGCTCACAAATTCAAGCACCAAATTACACTATTATGTGTAATATTTGAAAATGTATTTCAGGATATGGCACACACAGAAGCAAAATACACTTCAAGAATTTGAAGACAGATGACTGAACAAATTCTGAGGCAGAGTGAGCTTGCAAAAGTATCACAGGTATAGTACATTACTGATGAAAATTGCAGAAAACCTTGCTTTCTTGGTGCTGCCTTTTGTTATAAGTTCTTCAGTGTAGATGAACAATGAAGACATGTAATTTAAATAAAATTCTGGCCCTTATCAATGTCTGAGTGGAACATGTCTCATTGCATTCCAATCAATGAGGAAAAGCCATTAACTCTTCACAGGACAGGTCCTAAAATATCTCTAACACTTCAGCCTGAGTTATAATATAAATCTCTCTCAGTGTGTAGATGTGTGTATTGTGAAAAAAGTATGGATTTCTCTACAATGATGTCTACCGGTCATGCACATGATTAACATAAATAAAGGAGGAATGACTTCCTTCAAATTCCCAGTCACAGATGCTTAATGACACCTGAGATGTTGCAGTGTGTCTGCAGTAACTTAAAACTGCTTATTCAGAAAGATAAGTGTGTCCCATATATCCTCTGCCATAACTTCTAGGTGCAGATGCATAGCTTAGAAACTCAATTGCCTTTATAGTTAAATTTCAATGTTAGGCAGTAGAGAACATTTTCGTCATTTATATCCACTGCCCTGGACCTTCACTTCCTCTCTTTCATGTGAATACAGGGTTACCTATAGTCAATACTATTGAATGATTAAAGAGCAATCTGAAATATAAAGGAATTTTGTCTATTTCTTACCAGAAAAAGTCAATCTATCAATATCTTCATGCTGGTTTCTGTTCATTATCCTTACTGAATCCAGATTGTGCTTGGTTTTCTACTATGTCTAGCTCTTTACAGGTATAGTTACACTTCATGATATATGGCACATATTTTTTACATGTCTATGAGTTCTCCTTAAAAAATTTGCATTTTTTGCCAGATATTTCATAATATGTCTAGCCACAAATTTTCATGGCACTATATGATTAAAACATACAAAAGAGTATACATTTTAATATCTTGGGCGTTTTGGTTTTTCTTTTGTTTGTTTGTTTGTTTTTGGTTTTTTTGTTGTTTTTTTTTTTTTAATTTATTGTACTCAGTCTTAAGCCTACACATGAGGAAAAAGAAAAAAATACATACAATTTCTCTGCAGAATTCAAAAGCAAGACATTAATAATTGGATGTTTTGACAAAAAGGCAACAGAGCATTTCATCTTTATTTTATAATGTATTTCACTTTTTTGAACAGACAATCAAAATGCTGTCTTTTTTTGAGTTTTTGCAAAGTATAAAGGCATTGTGCCTCTGTTATTTTAAAGATTGTCTTTTTTCTTCAAAAAAGTCAGGCTACCACTCAGAAATGTAAAGTTTCTTCCCTATCTCTGTTTTGATCTTATGCTCATGTAGATTAAAAAAATGCCAGATTAAAAAAATGCCCCGGTTGCAAA
>JANRGV010000051.1:59680981-59691486 GCA_024734035.1 Alethe castanea | reverse complement strand
ATATAAATAGTGTAATATAATATTTATTATATGAGCCAAATCCTCATGCCATGAATCCTTGGCCTATGAATAGACAGAACAAAGAGAAAGTTGTGAATCTTCTCAATTCAAATGTTAGAGGGTGACTTTCTTCTGTGATTTTCTAAAATTTTTTCCAAACGTTAATCTCCATTATACCTAGTATGGTTTTATACAAGTGTTTAAATTTAATAACTTTCTTCCTTGGATTAATGCTTATGCTTCAAGTGTGCAGCTACCACAATATGATCCTCTTGCCCCCTTTCTTTTTAATTTCTCATATGCAAAACCTCTGCCACTAAAAAAAGTTACCATTTACTCCTACTTCTTCATATGTCACATGTAAACAAAAAAAAAATATTTGTGTATCTGTGTTGAGTTAGCCTCAGCAAACAGCCAAACACACACCTAGCTGCTCGCTCACTTTCCTTCACTAGTGGAGAAAATGGGATGAGAATGGTTCATGGTTCAAGATAAAAACAGGGAGATCACTTACCAGTTACCATCTCAGGCACAAGAGACAACTTGTAAAAAATAGCTTCATTTATTTGAAATAAGAATAAAATTTAATTACTGATTTAGGTGGTGAAAAAACACAAACAAACTTTAACACAGCTTTCCATCCCCTATTTTCCTGTATCATGTTCACTCTCTGTAAACGCACAGGTTGGGGATCTGAGGTTATGGTCAGTAAATATGGGGGGTTCTTTGCTGATCCTTCCTTCTCACACCTCCCCTATGCTCTGGCATGGGATTCCCGAGGAGCGCAGTTCTCTCAGGAATATCCATCTGCTCCGATAAGGATCCTTCATGGACTGTAGTTATTCACTGCTCCATCATCATAGAGCAGCAGACAGTTGCTTTAGGCCTGGACTCATTTCTGATTTCCTAATTTCTATACTTCTATTGCAAATAGACATATAAAAGAAAAGGTAGCTCAGTGACATATCGTTCAAGGAAACTAAAATATCCTGTTTTCTTAGAAGTGCATTATTAAGTTCCAGCGGCAACTATGGAATTTTGTGATAAAAAACATCTTGAAACCATATCAGTAAAGTTTATTCAGAACGAATTTGAAACATTGAGTATTCCAGAAACCTTTTATGATAAAAATTTTAGCTCAGCACATGTCACAGAAGGGAAGTTGTAGATTTTGCTATAGATGGAGGATAGTGAATGCAAATTCATTCACAGGAAATCTTTCACAAATTCAAGTTAATTCACATACATATGAAGCAAAATCTGCTATAACCCAGTTTGCTTGTTTGCTTGCTTGTTTTTCCAGAAATCGGATATCAATTGGGCAAATTAATAAATAAATACCTATCCTTATCAGTACTCCATAAGAAGCTCGAGCTTTTTTTGTCTATAGTTTATTTGTAGAAATTGGAATAAATCAACTTTTTGTCTTTTAGTACACCTTTTTCATAGAAAACTTTTATGCAATGGCAGAGAATACATTTTGATTCATAAGGTCTTGTGCTGTACACTTCAGTACTCTATCCACCCAGCCTTCACAAACAAAAGGGCAAACACCTCCTCATTCTCCATTTCATATGGTTCTATCAGTCTTTACAAATGAATTATCAACCCAAAGAGTCTTAAAGTTCCATCTCTCTGCTGATTTACAATACTGGTGGAATTCATAATACCAGAAAATCTGATTTGACCACCAAAATATAGCAAATATTTAAAATGCAAGTATTTCAAATCAAAGAGCTTTACCTGTCTTAAAAAGTTACTTCTGTTCTTCTAAAATATTTTAATTCAGTAAGAAGTTTTTGTTTGTTATTATTTGCAATTTGACCTTCAATGTCACATGGTGGTATGTCAAATGAAACAATTCTGATCATGTGAAATTGGATGATATCTCACATACATCAACAGGATTGATTAAACCTGACAAGCTATATCAAATATGTGACACATATGCCTCAAAAACAGACATAATGCTGTCTCCTGAAAACAATGGTGTTTCTTAATAATTTCTGAAAGATATATTTTCCTTCGGGAATAAAAAAAAAAGGGTATCAACAAGGCAAATAGTTTCACTGGGATTTGAACATCATAACTAAAGAAGCCAGAGAGAAATAGATGCTTTTGCTCCCTTTCAGGAAATTCACTAGTAAATAATCAATATTACTTTCCAACTTAATTTCCAATTATGGTAAGTCTTGAAAATAATATTTTGTTATAAGAAAAGTAAAAAGGAAATTAATTAGATGCAGAAGTAGTCATGTGACAGGAAGAACAATGTGTCTCCTTTGAGACTTTGTCATATTAATTCATATCATATTAATTTCAACTGAGTTATGAATTAGCCATAAAAATCCAAGAGATAACTTAGGAAATAATGTATTTCAATAAAACAGAATCTGGAATCAAAATACTTAAATACTTCATTCTCCTTTAGGATTTATTTACACACTCCCTTCACCCTCCTCTCCTCGCTTTTTTCTTTTAGCTGAGTGGTCCTCTATAGTTCAGAATCGCAGCAGCTCACAGTAAAATTAGAAATAATGAAATTTTTTGTTTACTAACAACAATAAACACTGTTTCCCTGAACCCCAAAAAATTTAATCAGCTGAAGATTTGCAGGCTCGTTTTTCACTTAACCCAGACAGTCTTTCAGCAAAGATTTCTCTAGTGGTCATTTTAGCAGCCTGTAGCCACCTGTATGTGTGGCCCAGCAGCTTTTTCTGTCTCTTTCCTTGGGGCATCTTGTGTTTTTAATGCATATACATAAGCACATGAGTAGCTGTTTATTTACATGTTTGGGTTGCAAACCCTTGATAGTCAGTAGTGTTATATCAAGCATGCATCATAGGGCTCTTTCATCCCTCTTAAATGAAAGCAATGGTTAAGCCAGTGTCAGTGACACAGAACCAGACCAGCAACACAGATCAGACTCTGGCAAAACACCAAGCGCTAAGCAACTTTATACCGTTCTTATTATGTATTTCTGTCAAGTCCTTTATTTTTGTGGAAGTCTGAAAAGACATCAATATAAATTCAATTCACATTAAAGCTTTCAGTGGTAATGTATCAAGAATAAAGATTTATATGGTTTGCTGTATGAACATTTTTATTTATATAATCAGAGATTAGGACCTCAAAAGAATTACAGCCCTGAAGTCCTGTTTTTTTTTCATGTACTACCTTTCCTTGATGCAGCAATTATCAGATATGTAGATGATTTTGAAATGGGTTGTCTGTTGACAGAAATTACAATACAAAGAGGCAGTGGTTAGATTTGGCAGGAGTGTTATCTTTGACACTGGGTAAAGAAAAAAAAAAGGAAGAGAAAAAGATGTTATTGAAGGCTGAGGAAAACAGAGCTTTTCTGCCAAGTTTTTTTCATCTTTAAGTATCTACCCTAGAGCATTTTACTCTTACTGTACTTCATTATTACAGTTGCTTTTGTTTCACACTACAGATTTAACTCATTCATAACTAACAGCCAAAGAGTTATTTTTAAACATTATTTCCCATTGTTGCTAGGTATTGTTGTAAGTATTTGAGACATATCAGCACTAATGGGGTCTGACCTTAGTGCTGACCTTAGTCCTTGCTCTTCCACTGTGCAGCTAAACAGACAACTAAGGAAGTGGACAAGTTGGAAAACATAAAGCAGTTTTGCATGCAGGTGCCCATTTGTTGGCAGCAGGGTTTTTTAGGACAGCCTCTGTGTCATAGTCAGTCTCAGCTGACTCCAGCCAACTCATATTTCCAATCTTTATGTAGATAGACATATTAAAAATGGGATTTTTTTACCTTACAGCAAGGGTTCAAAACCACTATTTGAGGACTTAAGGGTTAGAAACAAGTGATACACAAAGACAAGAATACCTGGACAGAAACTGATACCTCAGAGAATGAAAAGCAGCCAAAATGGGGAGGGAATTAATATAGTCAGAGGGTTAGATAAAATCTACAACATGAGCTACAACAGATTCTAATGAGAGCATAGTACAAAGATTAGTCCAATTACTAAACGGGAAAAGGATGAAATTAATGAAGGTTTTAAATTGCTGAATTACTTTAAATCAACTTGTCAGTAAGAGACAAAATAGTCAGCAGCAGATTTGGCAATTAGAAAGTAATGAAGATTTTGTAAAGTCATCTATTGAAAAAAAAAGCCAGAAAAAGAGAACTTATGTAATTGAAATGCATGTAAATGAACTAGTCAGATAAAGGTTCCATTCAATAATAGAACCATTCTAAACAAGTGAATGTTTTCATGGATGACAACAGCATAACAATACTTGTGTGATTAAACTAAGCAGTCATCTAATTATCTGCTGAATTACAGCTTATATAAGGTTAAAACAAGGCTTCCTGGCTTACAAAGCACCTATATGATCTTCTGGAAATATATTTATTGATTTTACATCTCATCTAGTTCAAACTGAGTTGGACACAACATGTGCAAGGTCCACAGATCCAGAACAGAAGGCCACAACATGGATGAATGACTCTATAACTTTGGATTCAGGTCCCTGTGCCTGAGATTTAGTTTCTTTCTCTGTTTACGTATTTTATAATACTAAGTCACTGACAAAAAACATCAAGGGTGGTGTTGATGATTCCATCCACCTTAGATGGAAGACGCCTGTATGTCTGATTGCAGCCCTCTCAAATCTCATTCTGGCATCTAATAGTCTTGTTCTGAGTTTGCAGTGTCTATACAGTGGCTCACAACTCTGGTCAGGGACAGAATGTGTATTAGAGCCAGAAGGTGAGTATTTAGTGAACATTTGTAGGACGATGAAACTCTTATTTCAAATCAAATTAGGATGAGGGAAGTCCCGTGAATTTGTTTACTTCTGGGGTGAGTATCCTAACTGCTGAAGTATTATATAATAAGCAAGGCTGACACTGCATTGCAGAATTCAATTGAATTAGTCAGGTTTACATCATACCTGATAAATCAATCTTTTAAGGATGATTAAATGTCTAAAAGTCTGTTTCCTGCATTGCAGATGCCCTTAGGTAAGGATGGGTGCTCATTTGCCAGTAATGAGCATTCATAACACCAGATAATATAAAGTTTTCCAAAAACACTTTTGCTCTTATGTTCAGACCTGGCAAGACATCAAAATTCTAATCTTGGACAACTGACTTTATCTTAGTAAGATTTTTTTTTTTTCTCTCTTTCTCTGTGCTCAAAAGTAATTGTAATGCTATAGGGAACAGTTTAACAATCCCAGTTGCTGCATTTGGACACACTTTGTAATGAACTAATTAGAATGCTGCTGTAGCATGACTTTTGGAGATGGATCTGAATGACATCTTTTACATAACATTATTAACTGCTAATACATAAAGAAGATTTTTGCCTTAAAAGCACTTCATACTTTGATGCTCAAATGGCAGATAACATGAAAAAAATAAAAATTAGAGTTTTATGTATAACTAATCTTCATGCTAATTTCATAGGCTTGCTATCAATATGTTTTCCTCAAACAGGACTGCATATGGGACTACAGATATTTATCATCATGCCAAATCATATTCCTAGAAGAGAAACAAGCAGGTTTTCAAACGATGAACACCCTTTAAATATCTTCCATGCCATCCTATTTGGCAAGACCAGCCTCAATACAGAATTGTTGTTTTTCTTTACTCTTAAATCTTTTCCTAGTTGTAGTCTTTGTTTCACCTTGAGGGGAAATTGCTTGTTCCTACTAGAATAATTTTCTTTACACTTGAGGACCAGGTATCTTTATAAGGGATTAATCCTCAAGCCCCTGTGGGCTAAGTACATGTAAATGCAATGCTCTATTAGTCATACTTGGCAAATCTCAAGGAAAAAAAAAAAAAAAAACAATCCTTGTAAGGGTTTTATGGAAGCACTAGGTTATAACTTGTACAGCAGCAAGGGAATCAGCAGGAAACACCAAATACTCAAGAGTTCATTCTTCCCTAGGGTGTCTTCCTCAGAAAAGCAACAGAGTTAATCCCCTTCTGACTTTGTCTTAAAGGACTGATGCTTTTGGAACAGAACAGGAAAAGAGGGATCTCCAAATGCTATCCATGAAATTATACCTGAGGCCTAGAATTGCCCTTAGATTCCATGGCACTATTTTACTTTTTTTCTTGTTAGCAGCATCTCAGACTTGACATAATTTATTTTCCTGAACTATGATAAGTATTCATAAGACTTGGTTCTCCATTTTTTCCCTATAGCTTACTTCTTAGAAACATTATTGAAAACAGAACCCATATAAATGTTATCAGTGATGCTTTATGTCATTTTATGTTCCTTTCTGCAGTAGTCAGAGGACTTTGTTGTCATCACTGTGTAGGTAAGCAGCAATTATTTTCCATTAAGACAAAGAGATATTATTATATGTTAGCTGAAAAAAGGTAGAAAGCATTATTAGGCAATTTTCTTGAAAATAAAGGGAAAAGTAAGTGGACAAGTGATAATTACATCACAGAGTTGTACATTATTTTCTCACTCTTTTTTTTACGTATGTATGGTTACCATTGAAATATTTCTGAGATTTGGCTATCTTTCCCAGTCCAAGGCTTAAAAAGGTGAGGGGTGACAGATTAGTTGTTTATTAATTTATTTGTTATCACAAATGGCACTTCTCAGCTGCTACACAGAAAAATCTCCATTTATGTTCTGTTCAAATGCACATTTATAAAAAAACTCTTGAATCTTCTGATGAAATAAAAGTCAAGCTTTGAACTCCTTGCACCTCTGTGTCACATAAATATTTCTTATGTTCTTTGTTCTTACACTAGAAGGTCTAATATATCGAAGTTATCCCTCCAGGAATTGGTAAATTACTATAGATTATTGGCAATTGTTAAATTATTATTGCACAATATGATTCATTAATCCCTTCTCAAAAGCATAGGCATTTAAAATGTGTTTTACGTCTCATGTTTGCTGACAAATAAGGATAATACTTGAGACTCATGCATCAGGACAGCACCTTTTGATAGCCAGCAGCTAGTGTTTGTATTAAAATGAGAGGAATCCTTCTGCTGTAGTTTTTTAGACCAGGAAAATACCTTAGGTGTGTGCCAAATCTCTCTTTCCCTGTTATTTCAATCAGTTGTGAAACCATTTTCAGTTGGATTCACTTATCACTATCACTTACTATTAAATGCAGCTGTTTTTAAAAAAACATAACTAAGACAATTCCTGTGGCAGTTGTTTTATCTAAACTGTTAACTAAAAAGTTAGTGTTAACTAGTGTTAACACTAGTTAAACTGTTAACTAAAGGTTAACTGCTTATATCTATGGAGAAGGTTGTGGACAAATCGCTCTTGGCCCACTGAATTGTCTTCAGCAGGGCCTTTGACATATATTACCTATAGATAAATTAACAAGAGATGGACTGGATAAGTACACGATAAAGTGAGTAGAACATTAGCTTGACTTTCAGGCTGAATTAGGAGTGACTAGTAGCACAAAATCCACCTGGCAGTCAGTTAGTAATGGCATCCTCAAGGATCTATACTGAGGCCAATGGAGTTTATATGTACATTAATGGTCTGACTGATACAATAGAGTGGATAGAGTACATCCTCCATGAATATATGGAAGATAAAAAATTGAACAGGAGAGCTGTTGCGTGAAGGGATATCAGTAAGCTGGAAAAGCTTCATGAATTCCAGCAGAGGTTAATACATATTTCTCTTCCAGAAAAAAAATTCTTGTCATCCTGTTGGGCAAATAACTGCATCCAACTATAGGATTCCCAGCACAACAAGGACATGGACCTGTTGGGGTGAGTACAGAAGGGGGACACCAAGAAATTAGAAGGATGGAGCATCCGCCCTGTGAAGAAAGATTTTGAGAAATTGGCTTGTTCAGCCGGGAAAAGAGAGAGCTTTGAGGTGACCTAATTGCAGCCTTCTGTAGAGGATCAGACCTAAGCATGTTTTGTGCCAAACATTCTTGCTATTATGACAGGAAGTACGTGGTCAGAGAGGATCTCACAGAGGTTGCTCTGGCTGTTCCAAGCCAACTTCCTGCTCCATCTTGAGACTGACTCTCAGACCCCCGTCTCTGTGTCCCCACTACTCACTTCTTGGGGAAGAGCTGGCTGTGCATACGTAAACAAAGCAGTGTGAAACTGCTTTGAATGATGAACTATAAAGAAGGGTGGGATGGCCCCCGTCCCTCCCCTTTCTCTGGCTCTCTCTTTCCTATTTCTCTCTCTTTCTCTTTTGCCTTCTATGTCTTGAAACCCCAGCTCCAGACCATCCACATGGCAGGACCAATTCAGGATCTAAGGACTATTTGTTTTCTGCCCTTGCTTTGCCTGAGGAAAGCACAGCTATCTCAATGTGAGAGATTGGAAGATTGCTGGTCCCAAACATTTTAGGGTCATGTGAGTGGTAGAAGGGACAGATCAGACCTTGCTCTGGTGAGGTGATGCCCTCCTCTGCCCACCCCACTCCCTTTGGGCCTGTATCCTACCCTGCAGGGGCTGCCAATCCCTGACACTGCAGAGGCAGTGGTCCACACCAGCCTCTGGAGCCTCTAGCCCAGCTTCTGAGTGGCCACCAGACAGGAAATCTCACCTGAAGGAAGGGCCCAGGAAAGACAAAGGGTATTTACACTGAAGCATGAGGCAAACATATGTCATGACCCTACTTTTCCTTGGATGCTATGTCAGCTGAGACACTGCTGGAACCCAAGAGTGGTAGCTAAATTTATCCTTTTCCATCTTACTGTCTTTCTTATGCTAATTCCCTCTTCTTAGAGTTTTGAGTAACTTAAATTCAGATGGATTTGGAGTTTCCTGGGTGGAATGGTCTAAATTAACGCTTTGTGAAATGTTTTATGTAGGTTGAATGCTGCTCCAAACTTTTGCCAGAGTTCTCTGATTTGCTCAAGTTTCCAGTAAAATTTGGGACTGCACTTGGAATACCACATCAGGTTTTGGGCTCCTATATACCAGAGAGACTGGATATACTGGAGGAAGTCCATCAAGGGACACATGGAAATCTGGAAGGAAACTGGAACATATGACATATCAGGAGAAGCTGAGATAGCTGGCCCTGGTTAATGCTGAGAAGAATGAGCTGAGGAGACACTGCTGTCCATAATTTCAGAGCAAAAGACAAAGCCAGGAGCTTTGTAAACTGGGAGCAGGGGTAAATTATGAGTTGCAATTTGATTTGCAATTTGAGTAACAATATGAGTTTCAATATGCAACATTTCAACTCAGCAAAAGGAAATTAAATTTCGTCATGAAGATGGTCAAACACTGGAACAGGTTGCCTGTGTAGTCTACATCATTGTAGAGATACAAAATACCCTGGTCTGAGCGGACGCCTACACAATGTTACCTCTGGAGGTCCCTTCCAATCTACATTGTTCTGTGTGTCTATGACTTATATGAATAATTAACTGAAAAATTTGCCAGTGAAATGCAGCAAACTGCTGATAGAAAAGACCAAGGACCCATAATCTGAATATGTATTTTTCACGCATAACAGCAGTTCCTAGGCTGTATACAAAGAAAAGCCAAAGAAGAAGTGAGTCTGGAGGGTTACCCTTTCCAACAAAGGCTTGTTTGCCTTTTGAGTGTATATACCATTTTTGGGTCAGGAACAGGGAAAACAACCAAAAAACACCCAAGCCTCATTACTAATTGCAGCTGTATCATTGGATGAGCTACCTGTATAACTAAAGTGTGATACAAAAAACTCAGTGAAATTTTTAATGTCTTGTCAAGTGGCTTGACAGTAGCAGTGTTGACAATAGAGGTGAGTACTATTTTGCCTGGATAATATATATGGACTCCTTCCTAACTTTAACCTTGGAGTTACATCCATTCCTTTTCCATGTCTATTGAATTTTGCCTATTCTGGCTCAAACATTACATCTGTTGCTCTTCAGTGACTATGAATCACTTTCTACATCCAACATAATCCTCTGTCCATTTGCAACATTTTTGGCTTGATGAAAATATTTTCCAATATCCAGGAAATCTTCCATTCCCTGATTTCACATTAAATAAACTATGAGAGAAAGGCTGCTGCCAAGAAAAGAGGAGAGAAAGCTCAAACCAGGAAAATGTTTTCTGTGTCTTCCAAACCCATTTGAACCAAAGAGTACTTTTTTCAGTATAGCAGCCAATCTGACACAAAATGACAAGGCTGAGTTACAAACATTTTTGATTTGAGGATATGTTTATCTCAATGCCCTCCAATATGTAAGTAAAAAACCTCGAGATTTTTGAGGCTTTTTTAGAGGATGAGCATCTATAGAACTGTGAATATAACTTGGCTAAACAAGAGCAGTATATTGGCAGCTGATAAGCCAGTTAATTTAACCTTGCTATATTCAGTGAATATTGCAGTGTGTTCAAAATGCTAAGGAAAAAAAAATTATCAACTGTTAACTTATGTTATCATTTCCCCATATAGAAATGTAACTTTCTCATCAGCATTGCAATTCTTCTGGACTTTTCCCTAATGTAAGTTGTGGATGCCTCGTCCCTGGAATTGA
>JANRGV010000051.1:59613845-59628621 GCA_024734035.1 Alethe castanea | reverse complement strand
GCCAAAGTTCAAGAAAAAGTTGAAGGCACCATATTCATAAGAGTAAAACTGTTGGAAAAATTAACTCTTGTTAATTGTCTGACTTGGAAATAATAGTTGTAGGGTTTGATTTTGGCTGGCTGCCAGATGACCACCCAGCTGCTCTCTCACTTCCCTCCTCAACTCAACAGGAGAGAAAATAAGATGTCAAAACTCAAGAAACGAGATTAAAGACAAGGACCTTATTTACCAGTCACCATCATGGGGAAAACTGACTGCACCAGTGCCTGGGTGTGAGCATCCAATGCAGTAATGAACTGTTTGGTGGAGAATCTTAGGAGTTAGAGGCTGCTCTGTACAGTTTGTGGAAATAATGCATGAAACTGTCATAAATGCCCATTTAGAATAGACTAGAACAGAGTGGAACAGAACAAAATAGAATAGCATATTTCAGTTGGGAGACATGTACATCCAATCCGATTTTCTGACCACCTCAGGGTTGTGGTACAAAGGGCATTGTGCAAATACCTGTTAGGCACTGCAGAGTTGAGGCATTGACCGCTTCTCTAAAAGGCCTGTTCCAGGGTCTGACCACTCTCTCAGTAAAGAATTGCATCCTAGTGTCAAGTCTTAACCTCTCCTAGTGTAGCTTTGAGCCATTTCCAGGCTCTGTCACTGGATCCTAGGAAGAAGAGATCAGCACCTTGCTCTCCATTGCCCCTCCTTAAGAAGCTGCAGCGAGCAGAGAAGTCACCCCTCAATCTCCTTTTCTCCAAACTGGACAAACCCAGTCTCCTCAGTTGCTCCTCGCTGGACAGATCTTCCAGCCCTTCCACCAGCTCTGTTTCCCCCTCTGGGTGAATCCAGGAGCTTTCACATCCTTCCTAAATTTTGAGGCCAGAACATCACATGTACAATCCCCTTTGCTGGCTGTTGGACTGTGCTGTTCTGATGCATCTCCGGATGAGTTTTCCCCTCCTGCTGACTGAGGTGGAGCCTGCTGTCCACCAGCATTCCCACACCCCTTTCTGCAGAGCTGCTATCCAGCCTAGCCTCTCCCAGTTCAGGCTTGTGCCAGATGCAGAATCTGACGCTTGTTAAATTGCACACCAGTCATGATTAACCAATGTTCAATCTATCTAGGTACTTCTCCAAAGCCTTTCATCCCTCAGGAGAGTGTCCTCATTTGAAGGACAGTTATCTGCCAATAAAGGCAGAAGCTTTTCTTTGAAATGGATAATGTAAACTCTCTCCCTCCAAATTATTATAAATTTGAAATTAAGGGGGGTCTCAGGCAAAGATATGGGAATTAGGAATAACAGTTCCTTACTGAGAAGATTAAAATAGAAATACAGTATATTACGAAAAAAAAAACAATCCCAACCCTGACAGAGTCAGAATACAACCTGACACCCTGTCAGTCAGGGTGTTGGTAGCAGTCCAATTAAATGGTGGCTACAGTCCCCCTGCAGTGGCAGGTGTGGTTCAGCTGAAGCACTGCTCCTGTAGAAGGGTGCAGTTTTCCTCTGAAGGTCCAGAGATGATGTTGAAAGGTCTGGCTTTTCCTCTGGAATCCAGTGGAAAGAAAGTAACTTGCTGTCCAAAATCTCAGTTTTTATTTAGGTAGAAAAGGCTTGGCTCCTCCCCCAGGCTGGAGCATCTCTCAATAGGATGATGGAATTTTATCAGTCATACAGTGGGACTTAATGGGCCATGAGCAGATGATATCTTCCTGGAGGGAGAATGGGTTGTGGAAAAGATAAAGATGATTGCCTCATCTTGTCTTAAAGATGGCCCATTAGCTGATAATGGGTGCCACAGAGATAAGGAATCACTACTCCACCCGGCTTCAACAGCTGGTGATAGAATACACATTTCTGGCCACATCAACCCAACACAGAAGCATTGGGGATACTGGAGGCTGAAGAGTTGCACACGAGGCAGGAATGTGTGCTTGCAACCCAGAAAGCCAACTGTGTCCTGGGCTGCATTTAAAAAAAAAGGTAGCAGTCAGGTCAAGGAAGGTGATTCATCCCCTCTGTTGTGCTCAGGGAGACACCAACTGCAGTCCTGCATCCAATGTTGGATCCTCCAGCATGGAAAACATGGAAAACAGGGACCCCTTGAAGTGGGTGCAGAGAAGGGCCATGAAAATGAACAGAGGGCAGCAACACCCCTCCTGTGAACGCAGGCTGAGTGAGCTGGGGTTGTTTAGCCTGGAAAAAAGAAGGCTTTGAGGAGACCTTGTAGTAGCTTTCCAGTTCCTAAAGGGGCTTAGAATAAAACTAGAGAGGGACTTTTTACTAGGGCATGTAGTGACAGGACAAGGAAGGGTTTTAAGTTGAGAGTGGGTTTGTATCAGATGTAAGGAAGAAGGTTAAGCACTGGATCAGGTTACCAAAGAAGTTATGGATGTCCCATCCCTGGAGAAGTGCTCAAGGCCATGTCAGATGGGGTTTTGACCAACTTGGTCTAATGGAAGTTTTCTCTGCCCATGGCAGGAATGGGGAGAGTAGATGAGTTTGAATTAGCCTTCCAATCAAAACGTTTGATAAATTATCTATTAAGTTTCCTAAGGAAAGAAAAAAAAACCCAACTTTTTCTTTAAACAAATTGGATTCACTGGTCTGTAAAGTGCAAACAGGAATTATATTGCAGTGAAATTATTTCAATTTTTTTAACTCCTTTCAATTTTTAAAATTTTATAATAATTATACTTTTTAATGAATGCACAGTCAGTATGTATTAAACTTCTTTATTTTTCTGTACTCTGGCAATATTGGACCTCATAGAGCTATTTTCAGTGCTGTTGAGAAAGAGTCTGTATCATTGTATCATTCTTTAATCTTATTCATTTGGGTGAATTCAATTGTCTTTTAAGCTAGACTTCAAATTTATTTTTGATGTAACCCTGGAATAAAATATGTTTTCCATTCAGAAAAATAAAATTTATATTAAGTTGGTGGTAATGCTTCACTTCTGTATCCAGGTAAGGCTCACATCCAACACATATAGTGTATTTTCACTTCTGCTTTCTGGTCTAGAGTCATCCCTGAATAAGAATTGGGGTGAAGGCACTGTTAACATATCCTGTTTAATCTCTCCAATTAGAGGGAACCTAGAATTAATATTTTTGAGACATATATTTGAAGGACATATTAGCCAATCTTTGTCAAGAGAACAGACAGTAGAAGATTTGATTCTGTATCTTCTTAAGCACTGAACTTAAACCCTCCAAGTGTTCCAATCATTAAACTATTTTCAGGGAGGTTGCAATAAATAGATGATGTATAAACTCAGAAGTAACCTCCATATTTACAAATAATGTTAAAAGGAAAGTTGTTATAGATGAATTCATGAGGGTTTGAGTCAATATGCTGTCCATGAGTACTGAAGATACTTTGCGTCTAATAGACTTGATACCCCAGAGACAGTTAGTGCTACATCATATAATTTCTGGAAATTAGCAGAGCTTGAGCACAAAATTCTGGGCAGCTGATCTTAAGAAAAAATAAGAGGTGACAGCATATTTTCTTGAATCTGTAGAAAATACACATTTTTGTTCAGTCCAATGAATTTTAGAGCTTTCTGAGTCACTAAACTCTGAACAGTTTCTTGGTTTTGATTCTATTGTTTCTATATTAGAGTTCTAGGGGAAAGAAAAGAAAAAAAGGAACAAAATATGACACTAGCGGAGAAGGGGATCTAACACCAGAGGGTGAAGTATGGACCAGATAAGTGGACAATAAGGTGGAGTTAATACTGGTTGAACTTCCAAACTTGCAAGAAATATAATGAGCACCATGAATTCAGCTGGAGGCCAGTGACTAGCAGCATGTCTTAGGGGTAAATACTGGCTTCAAATGAATGGATGAAGCTCCAAGCTTCATGAATGACCTCAATGACTAAGAAAAGCACAGCCTCAGAAAGTTTGCAGACTGTACAACACTAGGAGGCATTAATGACTAATCAGGTGATTGTTCTGCCATTTAGAGGGAACTTGACAAAATGAAGAAATGGCCAGAGAATAATATCATCAAGTTCAACAAAGGAAAATCACTGGAGGTTGTCGAGATGCCATTAGATAGGCAGGTAGATCAAGGCTGTTCTTCCCACAAAAGATTGGATCAGATGATCTTTCAAGATTCTTGGCCATTTTATGATTTGATGACATGCAACATTCTATACCTGATCAGAAATGCTGCCATCCCCAAGTTCTCTCTTAGTCATTGATTTATCCATGAGCTACCTGTTTGCTCTTGTATTGCAGAAGACGAACAGTTGCATCAGCAGAAATGTTGCTAGCACCTTAAGGGAGGTAATCCCTCCTCAGTTCAGCACTGATGAGGACACACCTGGATTGCTGGATGCAGCTCTGGGCTTCCTAGTACAAAAGAGACATAGATTTACAGAATAAGTTAATGACAAGCTGCAGATATGATTAATGTTTTGGAGCATGTGACATACAAGGAAAGGATGAGAAAACTGGATTCTATTCAGCCTTGGGAAGATGTGGTTCAGGGATATTTTATCAGATTTTATAAATAGCTGATGATTAAGAATAAAGATGGGGAAATCAAACTCACTTGAGTGATACTTATTGAGAAGACAAAGACAATATGTACAAATGGAAATATAAGGAATTCCATTTCTATGAAACTAAATATTACTGAAAATATGATAACATACTGGAAAAGTTTGCTCAGAGAAGTTGTGGAGTCTACATTCCTGAAGATGCGGACAGTCCAACTGGACACAGATGTAAACCACCTACTCTAGTGAAACCTGCTTCAAGGAAAGCTGTTGGACTAGGTGATCTCCAGAGGTGTCTTCCAGCATCAAAGATTCTGTGAAGATATAATATTCTGATGTTAGATTTTACCTTAGATATGAATTAAACAACCTCCCTATCTAGTTTCAGTAATTCTGCTCAGCTCTTTTTACAAGTGGGCAAATATTTATACGGAACAGTATGACCTTCAAATATTTATTTTCCACAAAGTTAAATTTTGCAGATGGTTTGCTTCTCCATACTATTTTTTCCAACAGTGAAATCTAACCCAGAATACCTGCCTCAATTACTAGACTTCATTCCTCATTAAGTTCCCTAATTCTTTATGGAGTGCAGCACCATCACCTCTTGATCATATTGTAAGAACTGAAGAAGTCTAATGAATGAACAGGAAAACTCAGAGTGCAAAGATTTTTTTATGGTAAAATCAAAAATGGCTGCATATCTCACCCACCAAAACTATGCTTTTAATGCTTTTTTTTTTAAAAGTGTTGTGCCATAACCTAAATGGTTACATGAAATATTGCATTCAATGAATATTGTGAAAATATTATATCGGGATAATAGTGGAATATAGTGTGTATAAAATCCCACATGTAACCTGTTTGCATTCTGATGGTCTGTTCCTGTAAAGTGTGCAGCAGAAGTAGTAATACGTAATGGATTAATACTTTCCATTTTCTGCACATAATAAACACTTGTTTATTGTGGCATGACTGCTGAGGTTTCTTGCAAGTATATTTTTGAACAATAAGTTATATTCTATGCTCCTTTGCCCTTCATTTTGAATTGGTCCCAAATTCAACTTCTCTTTACGAATAAGAACTAATTACTATGCTGGTATTTTTCAGTTTCCTGAGCATCTGTCTGGTTCTCTTAAAATATCCCACAGGTATTTACCACTTCTAGACTTTGCATCATTTCCTCAAATCCTGGCAGGACTTTGTTTAAAACTTAGCCCCTAAACATTACTTGGTAATGTTTCATGAGTTTTTCATTCACTCTTTGGCATGTGAAGACCTTAATTATATTCCTATGAACTTCTGGCATAGGTCCAGATGTTGAGAAAAGAAACAGCAAGCTCACCTAAACAACACCTCTAATTGAGAAGTGGCGGTATGAAAAGAGGCAACTAGCTGTTCAGTAGTAGTTCTCTCTTAGGAAACTGTAGTGAGGTGAATTTTGCTTACAGTTATGACATTGTCAACCAAATAAGAAATTAATTTGATCTAACAATATTTGGATCAGAAAGACTGTGTTTACAGTCTCCACTGCTATTGCATAATATGATAGAGTAATAATTAGGTAAATGATGAGCTTAAAATATATTGTGCAGGAGTCTGATAATTCATACATTCTGCTCATATATCTAAAAATATTAATTTTACCTGGCTACTGTATGAATATACAGGAAAAGGGAAATGAGTTTGAGATACCAGGGTTTACAACTAAAACTATGTTAGCTGTGTACGTGAGGTCTTTTTCAGCCCTAATTTATATCACCATCTGCAAAAAATGAAAGACAAAGAAGATGTAAAAACATGGTTCCTTTCCTGGCTCTGTGGAAAGATATTCACTTTGAAGGGAGAAAATCTGCAAATTTTTAAGTGATATGGGCTACAATAATTTTGTTTATGTGAATTTAGGTAGGCCCACCTGCTGTGGATCTCCTTGGGCCACAGGAAAATGACCTGTGTCTCTGTGGTCTGCATCATAGGCTCTAAGGGAATCTCAGATCCAGTGCCTGGAGCACCTCCTCTTCCTGGTTTTCACTCATCTGGGTGTCTGCAGGGTTGTTTCTCTCATATTTTCTCACTTTTCTGCAACAGCTTCTGTGCAGTGTTTTTTTACTCTTTCTTAGATAAGTTAGCACAGACATGCTACCAATGTCACTGATGGGTTCAGCTTTGGTCAGTGATGAGTCATTAAAGCTGCCTGGAACGGCTCTGTTCCCCATGGGGGGCAGCTTCTGGCATCTTCTAGAAACAACCTCTGCAGCCCACCCCCTACCAAAACCTTGGCAATCCAGTCCAATATAGGATATTTGAAATTTCTCTCAGAAACAGAGAGACTTTATTGATAAGAGCTATAATCTGAATTGTCCATGATAATAAACTCATACAAAAATCAGCTTCCTTATCATTATTTTTCACCTGCAGGTCTACCTTTAGCTCAATAAGAAGCACTAGAAATACAAAACACTACAGAACACACTGGGATATTGCATTTCTCATAAACATTATTCTGGGAAAAGTTAAGTTTCAGGTTATTATGAAAAAAAAGTTATAATTTTTACTGCAACATCCAAACACCATCACAACAGTTTTGCTGCCAAACTGCCATAGAGAAGGCTACAGCTGTTATCTCTAACAGTAATTATATTAATATTACATATTATGCATTTCCACATAATTTTATGAAAATTGACCTAGATAAAAATCACACAGGAATTGGTGTAGTGCTAAGCATCTTTACAGACTAAATAAAACTATTTGTGAAAGCTGACATTAAATCCATCCCCATATCTATCCCCCCACAAATGGGAAATTTATGCAGGTTTATTCGTGTAATACAGCATATTTGTACAAATTTTTTTTCTTAAAAGAAAAGTAAAATCTCCAATGGCAATAAATATTTTGATTCTTCTTTGGAAATTCCTACACACATTCAGATGATCTCATAGCAGTGTACAAATTAGGATAAAAAGTGAGGCTCACCATTGTTGAAGGAAAAGTACAGCAGCATTCACTATGACTTCTAGATCTCTTTCATGTTGGTGACAGCCGTGTGAATACCAAGCAGAACAAAAAAAATCCTATTTTTATGTATAAACTATTAGTATTAACCTGCTATCACACATAAATACCAAAAATAAAAACAACTCTATTAACTTTTAGTACTACTATTGGAGCAAAAATATTAATGAAGATGATAAAACAAATAAGCACCTCAAAATTTCTGTCTATTAAACATTTTCTGAAATTCTGTTTTCTGCTAAGCATTTAATTATGCTAGTCTATCAGCAGTTGGATTGGACCATTGATGCTCTGATATATATAAAAAAAGATGCTTCTACTTGAGATACTCTCTTAAGTCTCTTCACAGTCAATTAAGAGTGAAAAAAGGCTTTTAGGGCATATATTCCTTATTTGAAACCTCTACCTTAGAATAAACTATTATTTAAATTCCAGGTTTTGAAAATTATGTCAGAAAAGTGGTGCATAATTTATAACAATAATTCTCTGCATTCAGAATTGCAAACACATGCTTGTGTTTATGTTTAAATAAAACCCAAAGGACAATACAATTATATTAAACAGTTATGTTTCCACACACATGTATAATTTGGTTAATTAAAGACAGACACTGATATTTTAAAGCAGGCTAGAACCATATGTCTTGAACTTGGAATACCTATTTCAATGGATTCACCTATGGCATTAATCAGTCATTAACTTAGTAAGCAAAAGAGATAAGTGTTTGCTGGATGTGGAAAAGACCTTTGTCCCAAATACACTATATGTTAATAATTTTCTGCCTTGTTCCCATTAGATTCATAAGCTCAAGTGGAGTTGGAAATATTTCGATATCTGAGGTCAGCATAAAATGAAGCCAGTAAAGTCCAGAAACTATCCTAGCTTTTAGAAAATTATGGGAAAAACTGTAGGTGTTTTTAAACTAGAAATCAAAATTTGGTGACTAAGACTTTCTAAAAAGGTTTACCACTGTATCACTGTACAGACTCATCAGGTTAGGCTCTTCAGTGTGGTAAGCCAGTGTCTGCCACATATTTTTGCTGAAAGTACCGTGGTTCACATGTTGATGTAGGCAAATCAAAGTAAGTCTCTGAAAGCCCATTAGTGACCTAAGGGTTCTGAACAGATATTACAAAAGCTGGTATTAGCTTCTACAGAATAACTACTGAAGTCCTGTCGCACATTTATCTCAGAAGATACAGGCAGAGAAGCAAAATATGCCCCTGTCATTCAGATGTTTAGATCACAAAATTGTATATAGATGAACTTCATTTGCTATCTGATTCTACTACAGAGATCCTAGAGTTATATTTCCTCCACAATAACAAATTTACTAGTCACAAAGATAAGGTCAGCTTTGGAGAAGCTTTGAAGGATGTGAAGAAGTTTATACTATCTATTTTTCTGAAATTGCTTTGTATTATTACTATATTCTTCTTAGTGAAAATTAGACTTCTTTTCTGTGAATGCATGACCAAGCAATTAGGGTAGAACCATTCCTATATTTTTCCTCTCTCCATTATGTTTCTTTGCCTAGTCAAGACTTAATTATTCATGCAAATAAAAAGAATGAATATTTTCCAACACATGATTATAGCTGTTTTCACTGCAAACATTTCTGAGATAATTTTTGATGTGCATTGCAAAAAAAGAAACAAAACAGTCTGGATTTATGCTAAGTGCACTTTTTTAAAAATTCAGATGAACATTCATAGAGATTGCTTTGCAAGGGATTCTCTAGAGAAGCTGATTTCAAAGCACATGGAGCTCAACAGAAAAAAAAAAAGAAGCAGCTATTTGGATCAGTCCCTACACTCTCTATTTTTTCACAATGCATTGTTCTGCTTACCACAAAAAAAGTCACAGGGCAGAACAAGCTAGGAACCCTGCAGTCTGTTCACTGACAGGATTTATATTAACAGATGTTACCAGCAAAGAAAAGCTACAAGAGAAATTAGGACAGGTTAACATCTAATGCTACGGAAAAATATAACAGGCTAAGAAAGGTTTTGTTTTAAACTACTCTTCTTCTATTTTACTAAATTATGTGAGTGAAGTGTCAAAAGAGACCTAAAAATATTATGTTTAATTGCATGGATATGCACCCTTACTTGGAAAAATGTCACACTCATTTTCCTCATTTGTCCATCCTAAAAGCACATGATAGCATGCTATGAAAATCTCAGGTTGAGAAGTGTTTGAGTTATGAGCTCAGACTATTAGCTGAAATATTCTGGTTTAAACATTCCAAGTATGAATCAAAGAGCATTTAAAAATATATATTAAAAATCTGGTGATTTCTGGCAGTCACAAAATATTTCCCTGTTCCTCTGTCCCATCCTGAATTTTTAAGGTAAAGACTAAATTGTAGAGATGTTTTTTTAGCCTCACTGGGATTTAGCCAAAATACACATATTGATTTTGCTTTGCACTAACACCCAAAATATCTTGTAAAGTCTGGAGAGATCCCAAGAATCAGATGCAGCTGTCACCATAAGATTTGTCCTTTTTTTTTTTTTTTATAAAGAACATCTATATATGTTCACAGTATCATGTTTGCTTTCATGAACATGAAACAAAATATTGTTTTTCTACCAAATTTATGTTAAAGCTATTTTTGAAAAAGTCAGTATGTATTGCTTAACATGCAAATATTAAGGTACAATTCTTTCCAGAAGATATGCTATTCCTGTGACACCTCTGGGAAGATTTGTTCCAGTCTTGGAAAAAAATGTGAGTTTACTTTTTTATGCCTATTATTTAAATATTGAAGTGACCACCTAAGACTTGTCTCTAGATACTTCTTCATTTTCTCTTGGTAATTCCACTGCGAGTTAAAGAAGGGGACTTCATTGAGAGATGGGTCTGAAAGAAAACTTAGAAATAAATCTGTTCTTTCCTGTGACTGAAAAAGGACCCAAATCCTCCACATCTGGTGAAGACAATAGGTTTCTTATTTCATTCTCGAATTATTTCTCATTTCATTCTTGGACAGGATGTTTAGGCTCATATTTTGAGCTGTCAAAATCTTTCTTTAAAATCATGATTGAAATGTGCACTTAATTTGGTCTTGTCTACTCTTTCAGAAGCAGTTTAGAGTGTTTAAACTCTATTTATTTTCCCATGAAAGGATGTTACAAATATGCTTGTTGAAAGACTGGAGACAAAGGACTGAGATCAGCCACACAGTTGATATCAGCTGGCAGAAAAGAAAACCTACAGTGGATGAACTATGACCAGGTAGCTTCCATCTGTGGTGCCTGTTAAAAGTAGAGGGTAATCAAGAGTCATCCTTGTGATGTTGCACTTACCATTTGGACAAAAGATAAAAATAATATGGATTCAGGTATAGAAACACAAAATATGTTCATATTCTTAAGCACTTCTTTATCTTACTTCCTTTTTAAATTTAGTATGGTAGTAAAGAGTATTCTGTTAATAGCACTGACCATGAACACGTTTCTTGAATAATTTCTTTAGTCAAATTAATATGTCTATAAATCTATAAACTTTCTTTGGATTCAGGCTAAAAAATGCCCACTGAATATGCATGTCTGAAGCTTCTTATAAGAGATATAAAATACCTATAACATACTCTAAAAATCTACATAGCAGTCTAATTCCACTGGAAAAGTGCTCCTTACAAACAAAAACTTTTTAAATTATAAATGTGTATTGTATTTTTTAAATTATAAACATGTAAATTTATTGCCTATCTTTTAACAAGCTCAGTGATCTCAATGATATGGCAGTTTAGCACAAATGAATGTGTTTTCCTTTTTTTTTTCATTTAAAAACAAATATACAGGCAAAGGAATATATATTAATGTATGAGGAGAACAACAAATATTGCATATAGTAGTGTTGAATAAAAAAAAAAGAGGTTGTCCAGTTTGCTTCTGAAAAGAAAGTAGCCCAATATTTTCTACAAAATTGTGGGCTTTCTATGGCACTTGTTTGTGATTCCTATTTAATACAACACAGGATTAATTTTCCCATGAGCAGAATCACCTTGCAAAACATGCCTCATGGCCTACAGTAAGTGCAGTAAAACCCTTTTCACAATAATTTTTATGGTTCTAGGTGTTTTTTCATACTTATGATTTGTATAATTTTATATTAGATTTTTTGTACTTCTTTAACTAATAGAGGTACACATAGCACCATCTAGAGATATAAAAGCAAATTTTTTATATGAATCACTATCAGACAACCAGCATACAAAATGCTTCACAATTTGTAATTATTACTCATGCTATATTTTCAGATGACAAGCTGAAAGAAAATCACACCTTCCTAAAAAAATGCAAACACTTCCCTAATGCGGATTCCCTGCACGATGTTTCCAGAAATACACTGACTGAGGAGCTTCTGACTATAATTTGTGTTCTATGGCAAATTACTAAGATAATGAGTAGATTATGCAGTATTTAATGACATCTTAAAAGCCCCTCATGCTGAGTAGAAATATTAAATATCTCTTAAATAATATGTAGGATAAACACAGAAAATCAGACTGGCAATAATTATTATGTAGTGTTGTTCCACTTAAGAAGGCAATCACTTAAACTCTGCTCTAAGATCTATGAATAAGCAGCCAGGCACAGAGAAAAATGTGGCTGAAAATGTGGCACAGAGAAAGATGTGGCTGAAGGCTAGCCAACTTGCACTACAAGCAATATTCAGCCATCTAATTTTGTTCAGTGAAGGAATTAATCACTTTCATCTTTATGAAACATGTCTAAATCTACTACACAATAACAGTAGTTTTGGCTGTTGAAGAAGTTCATTTGCTTTATCTTTTGATAAGGTTAGTGGATTGAAGCAAATGCTATAGATGAGAAAAGAGTTTTTCAAGGCATTATGTCTGTAAGAGAATGAGGACAAACAGTCTGTTACTTTCTTTCATCGCTTTAACTGCAAATTTTCTTATGTTATGAGTTACTTCAGCCAGGACATTTCAGAACAGCCCTTCAAATGAAAGAAAGTTTAAACATCTTGTAAAAAACACAAGAACCCCACAATGTTATATATATAATTAGCACATTTTACTTTTAGGCTAAGGTGATCGTTGAAATCCTACTGCTATGACAAGATGCTTCAAGCTGTGTTAAATCAAAAAGAAAATGTAAAATGAATTTTTTTTAATATCATATTACAATAGTCCCCAAGTCCTTTTATACTGGTATATAAACAAGAGAAAATGTAATTAAATTAGCCACATTTTATGACTGCAAAATGAGCACACTGTAAGCAGCATTAGACTCTACAGTATTTACAGGGAGAAAACTTATATTGAATTTGAATTGTAATAAAACTATTAAAATTATTCAATATATTGTAAGAATACTGATAAGACTTAATGACAATATTTCTTTAGACTACAACTATCTCCTGTAAGCAAGTGATAATAAAGCAAATTTTCTTGGAGTGCTAAAAAATGGTAGTAGAAGTGTATATGAAGGTCAGATACAGATTACCTATGTTTTAAAACTTATTACTTCAAGACTCACCTTTTTGTGAAATATGATGGTCTCAGTAATATGTTGACACAGAAACACACAGCACAGCACTGGCAATTGGTGAGGAACAGCACTTTGGAAGGAAAGTTGTTTTCATCTTTCCTTCATTACTTGCGATGTTTTTTCAGGCTGTGCACCTGAAAATAATTTACTTTCCAATATTTTAACATTTGACCCTATTTTAATGACATTACTCAGGTTCTCATTGATAGCTTTCAATCATTAATAGGATCATGGAACTGAATTAGAAAAGATTGAGAAACAGTAAAGGCAAAATTTTATTTATCTAGAGCTAGATATTCTGCTCTTGTTTCAAGTAGTTTGGGACGTACCACTGAGTATTTACTAAAATTGATGTAAAAAACCAGAAATATAATCTAGTTTCATAGGTAGGATATTGGTTATTCGCATAGGCATTTCTTCTAGGAGAATAACAACCGCAAAGAGCAATTAATGTATTCTTTTAAACTTCGTAGGATAAATCATCTTCTAGAAGAGTCAGTTCCCCTGTCTAACATTTCCACTGCTCTCCTCTCTCTATCAAGAAATGCTGATCAACTGTTTATCTTACACATCTTGACTGCAGTCAAGTCAATTGCATTTATTATCATGATTTTTTATCATCTTGTTTTTCATGAAGCCACAAAAACATGAAGTTATACTAAATTAGCCTCCACTAGATTTAATGAACATTATCTGTTATTCTTCATAAAGAAAAAATACAGAATTCTGAAGGGTGGAGGTTTGCAACAAAGTGCCTTAAGTGAAAAAAAAAAATGAGATGGTATATTAAGTATGGATTTTTCTTTAAAATTTGTAAGCTAAAAACAGTGAGGTATTAGTTTTCCTAAATGACAAATGCAAGCATACCAAAAGCATCTCTAGCTTTTATTTTTAAGTGAATTTCAAATAGAAGGGAAAAAATGGGAATAGTACTATTACTTTTTTTTTTAAAAAGCACAAGTTAAAGAACACTGAAAGATGGACTGTATCATTTTTGAGCCCTATAGGTTGAGCCTATGCAGTAAAAATTAGCAAATCTAATTAAAAGGTGCAAAAAGTGTTTTTTCTAATAATCTGTCTTATGATTTTCAACGATCAAATACAACAAAGAATATAAATAAAAGCTACTCTTTGACCTCCCTTTGGAGTGCAGAAGTGTTGTGTACAGAACATATCAGTATGCAGCTACAGCAGGCCTCATTAGTTTGCCATCTGCCATGGTGGATAGATGCTAAAATGTTGTTATTGCAAGGTTCATTGAGCAGTAAAATTATAATATTTTAAAAAAAATGTATTTAAAGTAAAAATCCCTTGAAAGAAAACAGCTGCTGAATTATGACTGAGGCTGTGATCCCATTAAAATAAAAGACATCAAACAAATAGGAGAAATTTTAAAACAGTTATATCAGCCTTAGTTCCTTCATCCTGTAAGAATAAGTGAGAGAACCTTTTCAATATGGTCATAAGTGTTCCACAAAGCAATAGTTAAACGACACGAGATCCTATGTTTTACACTAGTTATATCAGTTTCAGCATATTTTCATTGCCTCCTCCCATTTCAGAATGATATATAATTTCCTAGAGCTTTTTTGTCAAAATAAAATGTAATCATATTAAAAAAATATTAAAGATCTGAATGTTATAGAGATAACATATCTGTTTTTAATAGTTTTTTATATATTGTAATTTTAGTAAACTACCCTTGCCAAATGATAAAGATCAAT
>JANRGV010000051.1:59602256-59613717 GCA_024734035.1 Alethe castanea | reverse complement strand
ATTTGAAATAATAATCAGATCTCTGCTGGTCTCTTTCCTCTTCCTGTAGTGAACATTCACTAACCACAGAATACATCCCCTGAGTTGGAGGAGACCTGCAAGGATTGAGTCCAACTCTTGGCCCTGCACAGGACACCACAAGAATTACGCCATGTGTCAAAGAGTATTGTCCAAATGCTTGAACTCAGTCAGGCTTGGTGCTGTGACCACATCAGGGAACAATTAATAATTTCTGCAATGAAAACAAATTATAGTCCTATATTGTCAAGCAATGGCTAGGTCAGCCACACCATTCCCCTCCTGCACTAAAATGTCATTCACAATCTGGGAATGGCAAGTCTTTCAAAGCTGGATGAAAGCTACTGCTGGTTTTGTGGGGCAAGTTGCTTCCCCATTGCTAGACATTGCTGCTAGCCACATTTCACTGCTCTGACAACTATTCCTCACTCCTTTCTTACCCACAAACTCGTGATAATATTCTCCACAGTGACACAATTGCCTTGCTAGGCATTTCTCACATGTTGCTGTTACTAGGAGCTTTACTAGGATGTCATGCTCAACTGCCTATTCTGACTGACATCTCCAATATTGTTGAGAGGCCCTTTTAATCTCTGGAATGAACATCATTTGCAATATTAGGATTTTTTGAACCAACACAGATGAATTGATTTGTTGTGGCTCTAACAAGTTCAGAAATGATTCTGAAAACTGTAGAAATGGAAACTGTAAAATAATACAGTATTCTATTATCAGTTATAATTTTGAGAATACAATTATAGTCAAGTTTTTAAAAAATATGATACCATTTATTCACCTTCATGTAACAGAATACACCTAGGAGTTGTAAAGAGAAGAGGGTACTATAAAAATGGAGAAGAATATTGTTATTGACTTCAGTAAGACTAGTTCTTATCTACTAGTCTTACTAGCTAAAAAGACTAATGCATTTCTCTAGACACTCATCACTGAACAAAATGGGCTTAGGGGTTCTAAAAGAACTCAGTACTAAGAAAGAAAATTGAACGTGAGTATGACATGACCTGTGAATTGATCTATTCATGGTTTTCCAGATACTCAATTTCATTTTTATCATCAGGAAATGGATAAAATGGTAGTTTTTTATGATGACTTATATGAAAACTACTATCTATAGTTTTGTGTGACATAATTGCAATTTATTAGCTAGGTAATTTACAAGTCAATACAGTCTTAGTCGCTTAGATCTTATGAGTTACTGTGACAATATGTCATTATTTACACCAGAAGTACTGACTTGATGTACTTGCACACACTGTAACTGTTTATGGATAAGACTATAAAATCTTTTAAAAGTAGAATAAAAAACAAGAATTGTCAGAGTATAACTCATGCTCTTAATGCAGCAATACCTTAGAAATTTAACTATTTGGGTTAGAAAGTGGTTGAATATAAAACTGAAATGAAATACACAGCAAGTTAAAATATGCTATAATTTAATAAAAATATTAATATCTTAAAGTGCAACCCAATTATGGAGTCACTACAATGTCACCATAGCATTCAAAGAAAATCAAGTCCTATCCTAAATGTTATAGTGTGATACAGACTAAGAATAGAAAAAGTCTTAGCAATTATTTAATGCACAATTTTGGTACGTTCTAAAAAAAGTATGACACTTGTTCTAGACACTTAAATTTTTTTAACAACTACAGAATGAATTATGGTAACTGTCTTAAAGAGCTTACTTTGTAATTTAAAATTAATGTTTAAGAAGCATGTTCAAGAGATGAAAGACTGAGAAGGAAAAATGACAGAGCAAAAGCAGAGCAACTGCTTGATTGACTGTCTTTAGTGCCATGAATTTCCATTAAGTTTGGAATAGAAGTAATCTGTGATAAAAGTATGGTAATTGCCAAATCTATCTTTACCTGTTTCATTATCATCTATTCTCAGATATTTGTCAAGGTAAAGTCCTTTTGTCATCATGCTGAAGTTTTGTTGCCAGGAGCATCTGTCCATAACAGGCTGGTGTTGCTCAGGGAGAGTAGGACCAAACTAGGATAAAGAAGTATTTAGCAAATCTTATCCATCTTGCAAGTAGCCAGAATCCAAGAAAGGTAATCACTGCAGTTTTGTAAACAATGTACATTTCTGAGGGCAGCATGGATCTATATCATTACTTCCTATATTGCCACAGTCAGAGGTTCACAGAGGAGCGGTCTATTTTCACAGTGTAACAGAATTCAGCCCTATGCCTAAGATACAAGATGTAAACATATGTGTGCATGAAAAGCACATCCTTAAACTGCTACTCAAGGATATTGGCTTTTAAAAATGTTGTGTGTCCATCCTCTTTACAGTACATCATATTTGCACTGAGACTGATCAAAACTAGACAAAATATTAAACTTGACTTCAGCAAAAACAGGATATAGCATGAACTCTCCACAGTTACAAAAGCATGTAGAATAAAAATATATATGTATATTGCCATACTTGAACAAACCTATATTCTCCATAATGTTGATTTGTCACTAATGATGAAAAAGTAGCAAGAGAGGCCACACCTACAGAAAAACATTTTCTTACAACATGCAATTATTTTCAGTTTAGTTTCTCATAAATGTCCACAGGCACTTTAATATTAGATTGTCCTATTCCCTTTTTAACCTTTACACCTGCTTTGATATCTTTCTGCTTACCTGGAAGAAGAGTTTCAGATGGATATAGTTGCTCCATAATTTCAATCTTGCAAAAGTAGAGAGCATCTATAATTTTTTCTGTAAATTATGTTACTTACTGTAAATTACTCTGTAAATTACCTTACTTATTGTAAGATAAATATCCTTTTATTAGGTGGCAGGCAAGGGCAAGAAAAAAGGGAGAAGGGATGAGTTGGAAGCTTCTTAATTGCAAACTGCAAAGAAATATTTTATCTTTGAATGAATGGTAAATGTAGCAAGGCAAAGTTGGAAAGGAAAGGTTATATCTTTCATTAGTCTACTCAACATAGCTTCCAACAGCTAAGCTTCTCAGACTACTAGCTCTTCCAAGCCTGATAAAAAGGCCTTTAAACTAAATACTGAGGGGAAAAAGCCAACCTGTATATTATTGCTGTCTTTCTGATTCATGGAGCTATATGAAACTTTCTTTTTATGCCTCAGCAGTTTTTAATTTTGCTCTTTCAATCTCCTAAATTGTATTTAATATCACTATGCTCCGTGTTGTTTACTGTGCATATTTCCCCTGTTAACTATTCAGGTTTGTAATTTGTTGTTGTTTTTTATATTTGGCTTATGGCAACCTTGAAAAAGTCATGGCACTTACTGAGATTCTGTCACTGCCAGTAAAGGGTGGTTTTTGTCATTAACATTTCTGAAATTTAGAAGTGACATTGAAATGCCTGGTGTTGTGTTTCTCTTGCATATTTTAATGGAGGTATGTTACATATCTATATCATCTATATCTATCATGTCCCCACTATAACCTTTACTAAAAGTCTAATTTATGAGAGATATTTCCCAAGGATAACACTCAGTGAATATACTAATTCAAATCCAGAATTAGACATTTCTGTCACAGCCGGTACAATTCATGAGTTGAGTCTGTTGCAAATTCTATGGTATTCCTAGGCCATATTCCTAAACTTTTAGATTCCAGAAGTAATTTTTGTTATGAATGTGTCTAGTGTTCCCATTTTATATCTCTTCTCTTTTTTTTTCTTTTTATTTTTACACAATTTGGGGAAGGAGATATGTTTATCAAAGAAAATATGGTTTTTGTAAAAGACAACAAAAATAGGCTGATAGCTGTGTTTTCCATTAAACAATACATGTGCCACATGAGATTAAAACTATGATTTCCTATAATTAAATTCAGATTTTGAACTAAATATAAAGAAGAGGAATAGAAAAGGTTATCTTCGTTTCTGAAATAATTTTATTAAAGTAAATCTTTGAGTCCTAGTGGATTAAGATGAAAATTTTTTTGTCAGTGTTGATCCCTAAACAACAGAATTTACTGGCAAGTAAGACAATCTAAATTAACCAAATTGAGCTATAAAATGCACAAAGAATAATAAAACAAAAAATAGAACCTCAGACACCTCTGCCCACTTGTTTTAATGGTGGCCACTGTAGAGTCATAAATGGTTGAATCACAGTTAACAAGTTAACTTAAAGAATACCATTATACCAGAAAATAAATATATCAGTATACTTTATAACTAAAAAAGAGGGAAAAACAAAAACAAACAAAATACTCAAACGGAAAAAATACCACCAAGCAAACGATTTCTGTCTAATTAGAGGCTACAAGACCTACAAATTGTAAATTAACTAACCAGGATGTAATGAGTAGCAATTGCCCCTGCACCCAAATGGAAGTGTACTGTAACAGTCAACTACCAGTGGTACAGCAGTGGTACTCTGAATGGCATAGGCAGACACATTAAAATGTATTTTACAAAGGGAGTGAGACATAAAAAAGATTGTGCATCTGTACATAGCAGGTATCTAAATGACAGAAAAACAGTAAGTTCCCAGAGGAAAGACAAGTGCAGGGCAATGTCAGTCAGAACATGACTGGTTCTGCCTACTTACCCAAAGTAAAGGGTATCAGGACCAAAGGAGAACCCTTCTTTTTAGGAGAGGGACAAGAACATAAAAAGCCCAAATGCCACCCAAAAAGAGAATTGGACAAGAAACATGGCAAGCTGGTTTTCCCACTTCTTGTGTCACAGAACTTTCAGGCCTGATCACCTGGATCTGTACAACTAAGAATCATCGTGGACCAGAGCCATTATAGCTTACTTTACAGCTATGGAGAAGTTGTTAATGAATAAATTTAGTGATTTTTTTTTGTACTCTGCAGTGTAATGCTTTTGCAAGCATATGTCATATGCAACCTATTAAAATAATTATGCTCTTGAATAATCATAACAGGCAGAAATAAAAATGCTTGCATAACTTGTGTTCTGGTTAATCAGAGTTGGAAACAACAGATATTCATTTCACAAAGACTTGGGATCTCTTTTTTCTATGACACACAAAGATTCAATCTATGAACAGATCAAAAGTCATATTTAGAAGTACTGCTTATTAGAAAGAGTCCATGAAGTGATTTTTTAAAAAATGTTTTGCTCATAGACATTGTTTTGTCTGTTCATTCTTTTTGTTCAGTTTTACCCTCTATTTTTATCCTTGCTTTTGTTAGCTTGGAAAGTGCAGGGACTATTGTTATATATACTCAGACATTTTAAAATGTTAAGCTTTACCATTTTTGCCTTGTTTGACTGCAGCTTAGCAATATTGAACTGTGTCTTAGGCATCTCTTCTATGACATAACCATGAAGTTTTTGCCTCTCCTAAAACTTTGTGGCTTGTAGCAGACTGAATAATTCAATGATACTGGAACATTCACATTCTCCTATTCAGTATTTTTGTCATAATTGTTCTAAACCCATGCCAAAGTCAGTATCCATGTTACATTCTGTCCGCTGCCTTTTTTCTCCCATCTTCATGAAATTGCTTGTAACAATATTTAGCCATTAGTAGCAAGTGGCTTAAGGACATTCAGTATTTTCTTCTATAATATTTGAAATTTGTCTATATGTCACTTGGCTAACATGAATATTCCACAGATTTAACAAACGAAAAATAAAAAAAAAATTTGTCTTCAGGTAGGTGTTTTACAACACGCAGAATTGGGAATTTTTTAAGACTGCAACGTATTACAAGGGCAAGCAAAGTCAGGATAAGGAGTTACAAAAACATATTGGGGATAAGTAAACTTCAGTAGTAATATACTTTTGTGATAGATAAGGAAACAAAAACAATTATTTAGATACTTCAGAGAAAAAGGGAAGATAAAAGGAAAGGTAAAGGCTGTAATTATCAGCAAGGAAATACACTGGAGGGGATAAAAACTAGAATTTGTAAGTACTTGCTCTACTTCAGTTCCCTCAAAATGACTCTAGTGTAAAATGATTAATTATGCTGGGAGTAGATGAACAACATAAGAGAACAGACATCAACACTGTTAAAGAGCAAATGAGAAAATACCTGGACCAAATTAATGTTTTGAATCTGTAGGGTCAGATTAAATCCATCAGAGAGCGCTAAAGGAATTAGTCAATGAACTTTCATAGCCAATGGCAAGTGCTTTTAAAAAACTCCAAGGAGTGATCCTAGAACTGCAGATTAGTAACTTCACATCAATTATAGAAAAAATACCATCTAAACAAAGATGCAACGTGAATAAAAGTAATTCTTATAAATGCTGGAATGATGTTTAAGGCACAGAGCAAAACAAATATTAGAGTTTAAAATGAGCTTATAAAGTAGGCAGAAGAAAATTCATAAATATGATTTCTCCTGCCTAATAAACTTATTTTCTAGAAACATATACACAATCTAGGTTGTTTTTTCCCTGTCTTCTTTCCGAATCAGTTTTTTATAGATTAGCACTTTACACTCATCAGCTTTTGCCTAATCTGCATTGATCATTATTATAAAATTCACCATATAGTAATAGAAACAATGAAAAAAAGTACTTATATGGGTTTGTGGATGAACAGATAGATGAAAAGCAGGTTTCATTTGCTTCTCAACAGTATTAGAAGTTTTAGAAGATGTGAGCATGGAAGTAGTATTCTGTAGTTGAATTACTGAATCACTGGGAACAAAAACTGTAGAGAGTTTTCAGCTTTTAGCAGCACGCACTGTAAAAGCCAAATTGTAGTTTTCTCGAACCAACAAGATCTCTAATACCTGAACAGGAAAAATTTGGTTTTATCACTGCTTATTCTTCTTACATAAGTCAGTCACAAGGTGGCTTCTAGACTAAATAGTATTGATTAGAATTTGGAGATTTTGCAGGGAATTTATCTTTATATAGTTCATTTATTGGCATTTATTTTAAAACATACATGGGACATTTGCTTGGATGGCACCCATGAAAGGCATAGACAGAGACTGTAGGATTTTGTCAGAGAACAGAATATGTCAGAGAAAGAAGTATGAAAGAGCAGGTAGCAGTATTTTAATGCAAATAAGAAGGTTGGAAGATTACCTACCAAAAAAAGTCTTGCACTGGATATTTAGGACTGATAGTAGAGAGCAGATGGATTTTGAAAAAGGAGCAGACGGATTTTTCATTGACAGGAGAGGTGAGCTGTCAAAGTACCAGATGTGGTTGAGAAGGAAGAACAACCAATTAATTGTCTGTGCCCTTTTTTGGCACATGTCAGGTTCTGCTATCCTTCATTTACAGAGGCTCAATTCCTTGACAATACACACAGGAAGGCAGTCTAAAAAATTTTAGGGTATTCTACATCTGGTACAACAATAAAGTGGTTTTCTTACCCACACAGGTGGAGACAAATAGAGAATGAATGGTGAGCTGGGCTATATGAACCTTTGCTGGGTATTTCCCATAGGACATTGGGCAATTAAGCTGCAGTTTAATTAAGCTACATTCTTCATATCTTGCCTTTCTTTCTGAATTTGCAGGGTGTGCATGTTTTCTAGTAGACCATGAAACAAAATACTAGCAGGTTCTTTTCTAACAAACGGCACACACTGTGTCATTATTGTCTGGAAACTACTACATAAATTGTCAATATGTTAGAACCATCACCATTAAGGCTGCAAATTATTTCAGTGTGATGACTCCCCACACAATGTAGTTCAGGACAATAAACACTATTTTTCTTGGAAGGGTGGCACTTATGAGTGGAAAAGTTGAATAGAATAATAAGGAATGTAAAGTGGAATAGAATGATATCATGTTTCACCTTTCTAGAGCCAATTATATAGTTCAGTGAAGCAAAAATTAAATAACTAAGAATCTAGCGAGGAAAATAGAAGTGCAGAAAGGTGGTAACTAAAGTTTCGTGTAAAGGCCAAACATTACTATGAGTATGAGCCAAAATCCTCTCAAAATTCCTTATTCCTTCTTTGCAGATCTACTATAAAAATGAGATACAGTGTTACAATTGCAAATATACTTCTAAGACCATTTAGAGAAGAACATGAAGCACATACCTGAGTAGTGTTATAGTTCAGATAAGGAGGGTATTTTTTGAGCAAATTTCACAGAAGTGTCCCTGTATTAAATACCTGAATTAGCAAATAGTAATAGTGTGGGACACCCAGGAATCAGTATGCAAAGCAGAGTAGTTGCAGCTGAGAATCTAATGCAAATACTACAAATATTTAAGAAATTTTAACTTGAAGATTGCTGAAGGTCATGAAGGTTTTTAAATTAGATCTAGTCTTGCCCTGTGAACTAAAAGTTTGTTAGCTGTGCACTTTCAATATAAAGGAACCAGACTAAAATTTCTGAGAGTTTCTACAATGAAAATAGTAAAATTCAGTAATAATAGTAAAAATTCAGTAAATGGAAAACCAGAAGAACTGTTTCAAAAATGCATTGCTGGATCAAATTAAAAAATCATGGTCATGTACTTTTAGTGCTCTTCAGTCTACAATAATGAGTAGTGTCAGAGCACATGACATGAATTTGTTTCCTATTTAACTAAACTGAAGGTTTTTTACAGCAGCTTACTGCATACACTCCAGCTGCAAACAGGTAACCAACCCACAGGACAAAAATAGATCAATTTCCAAAGCAATATCCAAAGTAAAAAAGAAATCAAAACAAAGAAAAAACTAGAGTCATGACTATATCATGAATATCAATCCTTGCCTCGAAGTCTCACTTGGCTGAGATCTTGTATAATTCCTCAGCACTTGCTGGAGTAAGGATGTTTTCTCAACCTATAAACAATGTTGTAGAACACACAGAGGTATTTCAAAATAATATCTACCATAACAACCAGATTAGAGCAATCCTCAAACCATGTAAAAAACCCACAGTTTTTCTAATTACAGCACGTTTTCAGTGTGAGAGGGAATAGGATGATTTAAAGTTCAGGAAAACAGCACAGACTACTTTGCCTTTACTGATAAACAGAGGTGCACTAGGGATATCTCCCTGGCCCCAGAAGCAAGTGACACTGGTTTGTGCAGAAATCACTTACAACTAGGCTCCTTTCTGACATGTTGTCTTCTCCACAGGTGTTTGGAGTCAAGATATAATATAATCCAGATAACACTTCAGAAGAATTGATCACTGTACTCACTGTACAGTTTTACTTTAAGGAAGAGATGCTGGGAATTTAAATCTTGGAATAAATTCCCAGCTTCATCCTCTTTTGATTGTAGCCGAACAACAGTGGGGTTTTTTTCCATTATTAGTAAAAGGTCATGAGCTTCTTACTAACCTAATAGTGATATTTCTTCTCTAGACTTGCTTTTGTTGATTTTAGCTTATTTTAATCATTCCTTAGGCATGAGGTCAGTGTTGTCTATTTGTTTTAAATTAAAATCTCCAAATGCCATTTATATTGAAAGCCTAACAAACCAAAATAAACATTTAGCAGTAAACAATAGCCTTTTCTGTCAAATAAGTTTGGGAAACAATTTTACTGGTTTCAATTTTAATCTGTGAGACCATGAGAAGGAAAGTGTGTGTGATATGAAAACATCTCCCTGAAAAAGTGAAGATGTTATTCTTGCTTAATGAAAAAGGAGGAAGAAGTGCTAGACACCATAGGGCAGATGAAACTATTTCTCAAATTCTTTTGCAATTCTGGATTGGGAAAGATTCTTGCTCTTATCCTGTTCAATGGAAAAGTTTGGCTACTCTAAAAAAAAGCACATGTAGAAATTCTAATAAGCAATGAATGACTGAACACCTAACTTTTTATGAGTAGAAAAAAAAATCTTTTTTGTCAAAAAAGAGAAGAAATATATTGTAATGTGCTTTATAGGAAAGTACATATATGAGTACATTTTAAAGCAATATCTGTTAAATGAATTTAATTGTGATTTTTAAATGAATGTAAACACACAGATATTTTTCTGATATGTACCCCAAGAGCAACTTTAGATATGGTAGCTCAGACAATCTTATTTCTAGGAAGAGCTGTATAAAATAAAACTAATTTTAAAATTTCTTTTTAGACTTACAGTTCAAAAAAGTCTAGGTTAATGTTGGCTTATGGCTACAATGCATGTAAGCATGTAATTTAAAACATGAGGAGAATCTTTATTCATATATAACATTAACCCATCTTTTTCCTCAAAATTTCTCAGCGGGATAGAGGTAAGAAGAACAGGTAGAGATTTGAACAGATCCAAATACTGTTGAATGGTTTTATCACCTATCTTAAAGAAATCTCTGATCATTGCATGCTGTTTTTAATTTTGTCCTGAGTCTTATAGTTACCCTCATTCATTGCACCAATGAAAATTTAATACTGAATGTAAGGTTCCACTTAGGAGGAACAAATTCAGGAACTACAGCATCTGGAATGCAGCTAAACACCAGGATGCAAGACTAGATTAAATCAGCAGGTTTTCTAAACAACCTTAAAAACCCACTGGCAGGTGAACGCAGAAATTGAAAAGGGAATTTATCTAGCTGGGGATGAAACCGAAATATCTCTTCTCTTTGATGATGAACTAATGAAGCAGTTTGTACAGTTCTTTGGAAAACTGGCTCTGTTTTATTGTTCTCATTTTTTTCCTTTGTGTATCTGGCAGAAGACTGTCATGACTGAAACAGTAATTTTGAGCTTCTTATAGTTCTGCATGGTTGAAATGCCTTTTTAAGTTAATTTTGTTGTTGTTGTTGTTGTTTCTTTGAGAATCTTTTTAATTTGTTTTTTTTTTCTGCTGCATCTGACACAGATGACTGGTCTATGCTTTTCCATATCTTTGCATGTCTTACTTTGCATTGCATTCTGATGACTACACTGCTACCAGATAAACCAAGAAGTTTCAGCATACTGAAAGCCCTACTTGCTTCATCACTACAGATCTACAGAGGTAGCTTGTTAAAATATAAAGCAATTTGTTTGTATAAGAACAATTTTTTCCTACTCCATATATAACTATATAGGCTCATTTTTTGTCTGTAATATAATTAAAGAAAAAGGCTTGTGACTCTTGTTTCTGATGCATAGTAATTTTTGCGCATACCTGACTTCTACCAAAAGAACTTTATTAGGTTGCCTACCTGTGCACACTAAAAAGGAGCACAAGGACCCAGTGGAAGGGGGGGAAATCCCAGGAACCGCGTCAGGAAAAGATTGCTCAGGAGAACCTTAGCCCTGTCCTGAGCCAAAAGAAATGGTTCTCCCATCATTTAACAGAATGAGCGGGAGTCACTACCTTGGGGATTTGGGACACCTGTAGGGACAGGATGTTGGAGAAATACACTACAATTATTATGAGATGCTTAGAGAAGGGGAGAGGAGAGGAGATTCGAGGAGATTCGAGGAGATTCGAGGAGAGGAGATTCGAGGAGAGGAGATTCGAGGAGAGGAGATTCGAGGAGAGGAGAGGAGATTCGAGGAGAGGAGATTCGAGGAGAGGAGATTCGAGGAGAGGAGATTCGAGGAGAGGAGATTCGA
>JANRGV010000051.1:59565127-59576313 GCA_024734035.1 Alethe castanea | reverse complement strand
CCCGTCCCAAGCCCTCGTGCAGGTCCCTAGGGGTTGGGCTCCCCTCCCCCCGCCGCTCCACGTGAAACCAGCACAGTCAGCTGATTTGGAGTATCTCATCTTTTTGTCTGTATCTGTATTAATCAATCTGAGAAAACTTCTAGGTTCCTAGAGTATGTTATACACACCAGCCATGTCCCAGTTCCCTAACAGAACGAGGCTCAGGAACCTGAGAGTTCCTTTTTCCTAGTCTGACTTCTCCTGAAAGTAAACCCAGACTGTCTGATTGAAAGAGCATAATACTACATTTTCCTTTTGTTAAATTTTGAATATCAATACCTGTCTTTTCCACCCTATCTTTTCTTTCAGAAAGTTACCAATAAAAGTTTCAGTGGGTTTTATGTTTTTAGAAGTGAATGTATGTTTTCTGTCTCTGAATACATACAGAATGTTCTCATTATTTTCTTTCTTCATTTTTCTATTGCTTCTGCAGTCTGAAAAGGATAAAAACTTAATTTCACTCCCTTCTCTGCAGAACATTATTACATTTAAGTTCTATTGTGGATGTAGTCTGCAAACATTTAATACACCAACGGATGAATGAAATATACAAACCAGATTATTTTAAAATGTAAATCATACTGGTAACAGCTGTATACTGGGAAGAACATTAAAATTATATTTCAGTACTAGCTGAAAACAAATCGTACATACAATTTTCTGCATTCATTGAAAATATTACAATCAGGAACAACAATAGATACCTGAGAGAAAAAAAGGCAAACATGACAGTTTCCCATTTCTTTCTAGTAGGTTGTTCAATTGAAAGAATAACTTTACAATGTTACACAAAAGGTTTTTTTTTTTTTCACTATTAAATTAGAACTATTACTTAGAAACTAGAAAATATTAGATCTTACAAATTATTATACTTTATTAAGACCACAAATAAATTAGTTTATATGGAGTCCAAGATAAAAAAACAGGCTATGTTGTGTTCCTTAAATTTTTTATAATCTCTTGCTAGTCACTGTTAGCTAATCAATATGTTTTTGCCAAGAAAGTGAAAAGCAAACAAATAATAGCCATAATTTATGTATGGATTTATTGCATTTGTGCCCAATTGCTGTTGAGCTGCATTGTTTATGTTGTCTATGCCGGCAAGTTTTCCTAAAATCTTGTTTTGGAGCCGTGTTCATAGCATATAATTGCATCATTGATGATACTGGCAGAGAATAACGGAAAATTTTGTTGGCTTATGCCCTAAAGAGTGAAAAGAATTTTTTAAAAAGGAATAAAGATAGAAGAAACCAAAATTATTGTTACTCAAGAGGAAAAAACAAAATTCTCTGAACGAGAAGCTAGTCTCCAGGTTCAAAAACTTGATTGTAAAAAAGGTAGCAAAATAATTAATACTTTTGGGAAGGAAAAAAAAACACTCAAAAAGCCTCAAAATAAAACAAGTACTCAAAAATCAAACCAAAAACACCCACAAAACTATAACATAACCAAACAAACCCACAAAAGAAACAAAACAACAGTTAATATTTAAACAGCAAAATCCTATTTCTTATATTAAAAACAGTTTCACATTTTTTTCCCTACAACTTTTAATTTCTCCTTCAGTCCTTCTTCCCTTTTTTTATGGTTCTCATCCACAATAATAGAGCTATAAATCTGGGCTGGGACTTATTTTGAAAACTCACACTCTGTCTCTTTGTATCTCCCTTGGATCACACCTGCTTTACCTCCATTCCTTTTAGCCCCTTTTCTTTATCGCATCCCATCTTTCTTTTTTGACCTCAAATAATGTTTTCGCATTTGCTTTGGCTTCCCCAAACTTAAATAATAGCCTTAATCATCTAACTTCACCACTACTTAATTTCTCCTTAGTCTCATGTTTTTCTCTGCTTTAATATTGCTCTAACTGACTTTAGCAAAGATAACTCCTAAGGGTAAATTTAATTGTGAGTTTTTACCTTTCATGGGTTTTGACTTATCTTTTTAAGATTATTGACACTCTCTCCTCTTCAGGAAGACACCAATACTTTCAATTTTCCTTTTACCCGTTCAGATATTTAAAATAGTTCCTTTCTGAAAATATATTTTTATAGCCCTCCAAAAAACTGCTAAAAAGACATGCTGCTTCAATGCATCACAAACTATACTGGATTTTTTTTTCTGTCGATTTATTACATAGAAGGTAATTTATCACATTTTTACCGATAGATTGTGATCACCTATAAAATCCTATATGAATATTAAAAAAATTTGGCTAGAAAGGATTTTTTTTATTTCTCATTTTTGACACAATTGCAATACAATTGTGGAAATATTTTCAAGTAAGCAACATCAAGTCATATTAAACTTTGGTAATAGCACATATGCAACTTGTTAATTTTTGAATTAAATATGGATTATATTGCCACAAACTGTACACCAGTAAAACCCATATAGAGAGATTCATACATATTGTTATTGTCTGCTCTGATATTTGAAAAAAAAAAAAAAGGAATAAAGAAACAAGAAAGGTAATAGGTAATAGTGTGTTTATTCTCTTTTTGAAAGTCATTCCCAGTGGCAGATAATAACACATTCTGAACTATTACTCCAAAGTCTATTGTTTATCCATTTGACAGTGATTAATGGAAGTATATTTGTATTATACATTATTAAATAATACATAACATATGACATCATATAACATATATATAACATACATATGTTTTTATATATATATATATACACATATATATACATCATCCGCCCTCCCTTGTTTCTGCCTCGTGAAAGCTACTAAAGCAAATTTTTTCACTCTGAGTTGGCTCAATAGGTCCTTCTCCATGCATAGTGACCTCCTGGAATTTTTACCCAATTTCCTCCTTGATGGAAGACAAGGACCTCCATATGTGTCTGCTACATTTAGTGTACAGGAAGGGCTGGTTTCAGTGAAAAATAAAGTCTATGTAAATGTGTACCCATATAATATTCACTTGAGTACAAAAGGAGTGTGACAATACTTTGACTGAGGTCATAGTCAGGAACAATGTGTGCTACACAGAGTGGACACAAAGTCACACACCAATATATGCCCATGTCCAAACACTGCCACTAATCTCTTCAGCAGTACTAACACAGTGTGCATGCACACTGCTAGCAATACAGTGCTCACAGCAGACTGAACCACAGCCCTTCCCCTACTGTCATAGCTTTTCTAATGGAGATTTATTTCTTGTCTTTAATCTAGAATAACTGGTACCCTTAAAGCTCTGGAAGCTGAGCCTTCTCAGACTTAAAGATTTTGAACAATAGAGCATTGCATTCATGAGCAGCTGGTTTTAAAATACATATCTTTAATCTGTGATGCTAATTATAATAGCTAATCCATGATAGCTCACCTTAGTACATGAATTGCTTTGATAAACACTCTCTGAATGTACATGGTGGACTTAGCTTTGCAGAAGACAACAAAACAATTGCTCTTGCTGTTTGTCTCCGAAGATAAGGGGTTTGTAGAGAGACCAGAATTTATATCCAGGTAATAACAAATAATGTTATTCCATTGTGCCTATGCTTCCAAAAAGCAGAAAACCCTCCATTTTCTCCTTCTCCTGACTGTCAAATTGGTAACCATGAACAAAGAAAAAAGATGGACCCTGACTGAGGTGTGGTCTCTTAAATCTACTTTTTCTCTAATTTTTGTTCTTTTTTTTTTCCTGTAATAGAGGGGAGAAAGAAGTTCCATCAATCTGTTGAGATCTATTTGTTCCAGAAAGAAACACGTTTACAAATATTGCACTTGTAATACATATCTGCAGCAAAGAAAAAAATCTCATGTTAGCTATCATGCTGTAATTATCAATGAAATCGATAATATACTGGCAAGGCAAAGGTTTTAAATTTAAATATTAAAAAAAAAAATTGGGAAGATAACACACCAGCAAAAGCTCTATGAACAAAACATTTCATATGTCAAAATTGAAACTGCTATCAATTACCTTTCTGCTTTCTTCAGCTTGAGTACTTTCATCCCTGGACAATATTGCTTTTGCTAACACAAATTTATTGTGAATACAAATAGGTTTGAACATGATTGCAGGAAGTCTTGTACTTCCTGGTTATTTGTGATTACCAGTTGCATAGTGCATGGACTATATTTGTATTATTTTAATTTTATTTTTCCTCATAAGAGCCAGCTATCCTAGAAGCTTTTCACATCTCTCAGGAATATTTTGATTGCATAAATAAAAGAGAAGCTCTTGATCCCTTGTGATAAAGAAATACTTTTTTATGGCTGAAGAACTCTGTGATTTTGGCTGCATATGCACAAGAACTCTAACGACTGAGTAGTTGTATATTGACCTCATATGACATTGGAATCAGAATTATTTGGAGAAGCTTTAGGCACTGAAAAGTATTTATTGTAAGAAACGTCAAGGCAATAGACTAGTCGAGCTATGAGAAAGAGCACTGAATACTAAGAGTTGTGGTTTGTGCTGGAATGACAATATTTTTGGGTACTTTTAATAAAAGGAAAAAAATTTCCACAGTATCTTAAATATGTACTTATATTCACTGTTGTGACAAAGCTAAACCAATTATTAAATAAAATGGGCAAGTTTTTCCTTATTTTTCCTATAAAAGCAAAGTGGCATATGGCATAGTTTATTTCACAGCGATGAACAGCACTGATGAGCTTGTCAAAACAAATTCTTAGAACTCAGTGCATAAATATTGCTAGCACATCACATGTTTTTAATAGATACTTGATAGATTTCATGGAGTTCTGGCTTTAGTATTTAGTTACCAATGTCACAGACTGATAATAAAGTTATAAAATATTTAGTTCTCAGGTTACTTTACTGGCAAGTTTCATTTTATTGTCATTCATTGGCATGAAAGAACATTAAAAATGAAGATATAATTTTGTTCTTCATTCAGATACAAGAAATCAGACACAAATTGAACTGGTTCTAGTGGAATTTTGCACTCTAAAGTGTCTTACTCCACAGACTGCTGATCAGAATTATCAGTTTCTTGTAATAATGAGCAATCATTACTTACATAAAATGATACATTTCTGCCTTTGCAGACAGAAAGGTAGGAGACATCTATAGACTCCTTTTTATAGATGTGTATTATATTTTAAAGTGATCCCATACTAAATTCAGAAGTTACTTTGCTGCAGCTAAATATGTTTTCTTGGCAATGTGTTGTCTATAGTATGTTGATACAGAAAGAGGTAAGTGTTTTCTTGAACTGTGATTCCTTCAGTTTCAATATCACAGCAGCATAAAACCCCTTATGTAGTCCTGTAACTTAAAAAATCTATGATGGGTAGGACGTAGAATGTGCTCAAGAACTGCTATTTTAGCAAATAATTTTCAGCCCTGATTTTAATTTGAAGTGGGTTATCTTCTTTTTCTTTTAACTATGACTAGCAGTTATATAATGCTCTTATTTTACAATCATGCTATTTATACATTTAGCATACTTTTTCTAACATTCTCCTAACTAATTAAAAAACTTTGATCAATCTTAAGCTATAGTTCTAGGATGAGTAAATAGTATTGAATAACTTTCTTTTGACTCCTCTCTTGATTGTGTTCAAAAAACTCTAGCTGCAAGAATTGCCACCTTTTTAGTCTATTTGTCTTATGACTCATAAGTACAAAATATGAGCATTTTCTTCTCTGTTTAATTAATCTTTATGTTCAGACATAAGACAACTGCTAAGGTTAAAAACGAATTAGTTACTGCATTAAATATTCCATAGGTAGTTAAAAATGAGAAATACTTTTTTACTAGGTTTCACAATATATCTACAATAATGCTAGTCACTTTATGAAAAATTCAATAACGTAAATACTCATTTAGTGACAAAATTAAGTAGAAAAAGTCAAATTGCATAACAGAGTGTTGGTTTCTAAAGGCTATTGAAGCCTTTGTGAGTTTACTAACTGAGTGATTTGAACTGGCTGTTTTATGAAATTATTATTTTCACTGTGGGACAATAATGCATATAATTACAAGTTCAAGGTTCTAGTGAAACTTTTTTTCCCCTTTACTAAAAATACCCGCAAATATTGACATACTGGCACAAACCTAACAAAAATAGCCTGACCAAACCAAACCAAACCAAACCCAAAAAACCTCCTACAAATATTGCTATGCTAAATCAAAAATCAAACAACCCCTCACTGGTATAGTATAAGCATAGCAGAATCCTTTAAGTACTTCCTCCCTAGGAGTCTCAGATTTCTGTCTGTCAAAACCTATGAGTTTCGCCTTCATTATAAACCAACTTAGTATAAGGGTCTCATATGGCACACAGCAGGTTATCTTGGATGTTAGTCAAGACAGCTCTTCATCCATGCATTAAGAATGCTGAAATAATCATCCCAGAGAGATGGACACAAAGGAGACTTAACTGAGACACTAAGTATGCATTTGATTGTGTAATGTTTCACTCAATTCAATCTGACAAGAAAAATATTTAAGAACTGAAGAAAGACTCTTTTACTGCAGAGAAATGGTGTTAATAATAGAATAAATAACAGAAAATTTCTTATAAAATAGTGCTGTCATCCATTTATTATGCAAACATAATACAACTTCATTGCAAGGCTGGAGAAAAAATAAAATTTGGGTTAGCATATGATTCTTGCACTACATTGTGACACTCTGCATTGAGAGTAGAAGCAGAGCTAAATAATGAACTTATGATTGCTGGATTTTTTTGCACAATGTAAGAAGCTATAAGATAAAACCAGAAAAAAAGAAGAATTTCTAGGACAGATTGGCCTAGGTGATCTTTAATAGTCTACCTTTAGATCTTGAGAGGTCTTTCCCAGCCTTAGTCACACAAAATCCTTGTCTAACTTCTAAGGGGCATTGCCAACAATAACATGATACAATATAGGTTATCTCTCTTCTCATAATTTCTAATTCTAGCAATTGTAGAAGTATGAAAAGTCACAATCCTAATAACATATGCATAAAACTAATTTAGAACAGAATGCAAGTGCCAGAGTGAAGTGCCTGTAATACATAAAAGTAATAAATAACAGTATAACATCTTATGGGTAGAGAAGGGTCTAGTTTAGTGTTCCAGGCCATTTCATCACACAGCAGGAGCTGTACTTGGGTATGAATTCACTTTGAAGAAACACAGATGGAAATTAGACCGCATACTGAAATGCATGTTAGGGAGAATTTGAAGATGTCCAAAAAGGATAAAATCAAAAAGAACAAAAAATTCCACACAATTTTTACTATGGACATTTATATATTTATGCAGGTTGTCTGGCTTTACAATGGAATAGGCAATTACCCCATAGATCCCTTATGTCATAAGGTCTCCTATGTTTGTAGGGGATGGAATAATTTAAAAATTGTTCCTGCAAGCCAGAAGAACAATCATTTAAATTGTTTTATACTTTAAAACATTATTTTATGGCTGCAGAAGAATTTTTACTTGCAAATGTGCTTGCACTGGCATCCCTAAAGAGCATGACATTTGTTTTGAACATTTCAGGAAGAAAATAGCCTGAAGTTTTGCACTTTTGCTTCTAGTATAAGAGAGCAATAAACAGCTAGCTCTACAAGTACTGTAGAGTATTTCTGCTTCTCACTTTGCTATTTCTTCTGCCATCTTCCTTTCCAAGACATCTTCTTTCAATCCATAGCCTGAAAAATAAATCAGATTTCACTGAGATCCCATTTCTATTTAGAAAAGTAGAAATGGGATTTCTACAGTAGATCCAATTGACTTTTAAAGTGAAAAATGGTCTAGAAAACAGTTTTTCAGTTATAGGGTCTGGAACTGACAGCTTTAATAGCTCTATTAAAATTGTTATTTAGAGTCAGTTCCTTCTTTCAGGACATTACTTGAATTTTATAACTTATATATTACTATATTGGATCATTCTAATCACCCCTGCTTAATATTCTCTTATACAGAAATACAAAATATTTCCATTTCATATACAATATACTGTACCCTGACTAAGAAAGTTCCTGTAGACAATTTAAGGAAGATTGTTCAAAGATCTGCCAAAAATCAAATAGAAGTTAAGTAAAGAAAACTGCATGAAGCTACATGCTATATTTTGAGGGGATTGAGGTGTGTTGTTTTGCCATTTTTTATCATAAAAACCACAACAAACACCAAAACACGGTTTTAAAATATTGTATTCGTTTGTAAACTTGCATACAAATGAGAGAAGGACTGTTTAGTAAGAAATCCAAGCATCATAGCAGATATTCTCTGGAATAGGACATCATTCAGTTAAGCAGAAAATTGTGAAATTAAAATTCAGCACTGATTAAGGACAGTAACAGAAATTCTAAGTGGAAATCTATGCTTTTCATTATATCTCTTCCCATTTAAAAATCAATTTCCATTTTACTATAAATCTCAGCAATCATAATCTCTCCCCTATATATATTGATAGAATTTCATGTGAAGGTTTTTCTAGTTTCACTTGTCCTCTCCTTGACTGGAGAGGTTTATAAGGTTTAAAAAAGAAAGAAAAAGTCCATTTTTTAAAAAAAATTTTCCTACCCTTGTAAATTATCTTTATAAGTTCTCTCTATAATCAGGCTTCAAAATTTTTTTATACAACTGCCACTATGAAGTGTTACCTTCCACAGCTTTTTTCCTTCTCAAGTATGATTTCATTACGTTAATAAAAGTATGCAAACATTCTAATTTTATATACATATGTACACACACGTTTATAAGCCTCTCATACTTTCAGATACAGCATTAAATTAATAAAATATTCATATCGGTAGGCGTATTGCATTTATGAAATTAAAGTGACGTCTGTATAATCAGAGTGTACTTATTTAGCTTTTAAAATAAACATTTTATGATTAAATAAATTAGTACCCATTATTGAATTGTGCAAGTTGAACATTTGCTAATAAATTAGCAGACAATTATGTATTATAAAATGCTATGTGACTAAGAAGACGTTATATTTTAGTATCATTAAACTCCAAATCAAATAATAAATACAGAAAGATTGGAGTAAGTAAGATGACATGCTTGAATTGTATACATTTGTCTAACTCATTTTATACTAGTGTTCCTGACCATGAAATCCAGGCTTTTCATTTTGACTCAAAATTCATAAGAAATCACTGCAAATAAGGAAATCACAGAATTGACTATCCATGTGTTTGTAGCTGAAACTCAGAAATGCATTTTCAAAATTATGATGTTTATAAACCTGTTTTCAGTCCAGAATGGAATTAAAACCTTTTACAAAAAATTAATAATAGATAAACAGTAAAATTAATTGTTAAAGCATTTTCATTTACATATAAATGTTGATACGACAAAAAATGGTTTATACAACTAACTTCAAAAATGAGTATTGGCTTCAAGTTTTAGCCTTATATTAAATCATTAGGTGAGTAGAAGGGCATCTATGTCCTTAATGGAGGTAATCCTTATATGCCAATCTTACTCCTGCACATTTATTTAGTCTATATCTTTACAGCTTACTCTAACATCAGAACATTCAGTGTTCTGAAATAATGACTCATCAAATTACTGAAAAATCCTTGTGGAAATGTCTTCCACAACATACAGATCTGTGGTGATTTAGATTGGCATTTTTAAAGAGAAGACACTCTATCTAGTCTTCAGGGGATTACATACCCTTGAGATTTTCTTATTTTCTTAGGGACTTTTTTAAGTGTTTAGTGGTTCTTTCAGTAAAAAACCCAAACAACCCAACTTCTTCTGTCCTTCTCTTTATGTACTCCTCTTACTCTGGATTGAAATTCTTTATATCCTGTTCTCAGTGGCTATATACAGTTCTCTTATCAAGCCTCAGTCTTGCTTATTTGCATGGTATGCTCAGGAGATTGCAAGCTGTCTTACAAACGACTAGCAGTAGCTTAAATTGATGGTCTATAGTCAGAAGAAGTTATTCAGGAGATTTTACAGATATTTATAGCTTCCTATAGTAAGTCCAAGTCCAAATAGAAAATGTTGAATATAATTCTTTTTTCCTTCTCTCCAATCTCTAGGTGTATAGAAGGGCTAAATGAGAATTCAATGAAAGTCTTCTTCACACTAAATAATTTCTTAGGAAACAGTAAGATTTTTTTCTTCTTCAGGCACTACCCAAGGCATTTGTTCCAGCAACATTTAGGCATCCCCTCAATGATATCTCCAGAAAAATAAGCAGTGTCTCTCTCTGCAGCAAGTAGAGCTTGTTGTATTGCCTATTGCAAAGCTGTTGAAAATTCTGGACCTGAAAACAAAGGGAAAAAAAGAAAAAAAATATTTGTTCCCTATTTTTTTTCCTCAGTACATGTTTCTGATTTTCTATCTTGGATTTCCCTAGGATACAGTTGTCAAAAGTTTCCATGGGAATAAATGAAATCACCCAGGGACACCTTTTCAGAAAAGAAGAACTGCTTCCAGCTTGGTGAAATGGGGGCAGGGAATGCTCAATCACCTAAAGTAATTTACCTAAAAGAATACAACTGGTATCAGTCCCAAAGGACATTCAGCTCCTTAATGGAACAGCATGATCAACAGACCAAGCACTCCTGGACAATTTTTAATCCATATCAGCCTATTAATTTATGAGATAGAAAACCTACCTTTTCAACCATAGTGCAAATCAGGTAAGAATGATGAAAAATAGTTCTCTCACAGCTTTAGTGAATACTTCTATATTCATTGATCTTCACATGGTCTTTTTTGATTTTTTTGGGTACCTAATCCTTTGCTTTGGGAAATCAGATTTTCTTTTCCAAGCTCCCTTTTTTCATGTTTCTTAAAAGCAGTTAAAATTTTCCAAATAGACAGTAAGAATTTGTAGTATATTTAAAAGTGGCTTACCTCAGTTCTGAAAGAACTTTGCAGTCTTTTAAATGAAAGAAAAAACAGTTTGATTTTATATCAGATACTTATTTTTATCAGAGTTTAATTTAGTTTTGTTGTTTAACTGTTATTTCCCAATGAATATTTAAAAATCTCATTAATTTATCGTCTTTGAAAATTCCAAGAAAGCAAACTATTCATTCATTTGTATCAGTGGCAGAAATTCAAACCCTGTGTCAGCAGATATGAAATAGATCAGTTGTGGGAAAGGATCAATATTTTTTTCTCTTCTCTTCTCTTCTCTTCTCTTCTCTTCTCTTCTCTTCTCTTCTCTTCTCTTCTCTTCTCTTCTCTT
>JANRGV010000051.1:59538948-59564820 GCA_024734035.1 Alethe castanea | reverse complement strand
TCTCTTCTCTTCTCTTCTCTTCTCTTCTCTTCTCTTCTCTTCTCTTCTCTTCTCTTCTCTTCTCTTCTCTTCTTCTCCTCTTCTCTCTCTTTTTTTTGCACAAGTACACTGAGAATAAAATTATCTGAAGAGGAATTCTCCTTCTATATCTTCCTTTGAATTTGTTGGATGCCACTCTGAAAGAGTCAAGAGTTCAAGATTTAATGTTCTAATAAAAGTATGCATCCTGAAGTGAGACATCTGAAATGATACTGCATCATCAGTAAAGTGAATCCATCAGATATCCTATACATTACAGTGAACAATTTCAAATCTCATCTTCCTACAGCACTCAAAGTGAAATGAAGCTGAATAGAACAAATCCTGATTTTTTACATTTGCTGTTATTAAAGAATGGAACAAAGTAGTGCCAAGGGGAATAAGAGAATAAAACTATGGCTATTCAGTTGTGAAGAAAGTAAATTAACAATACTAACCTCATTTCTTTTGTACATGATTTCATTTGATGCCCTGGAGAACAATTCCTTTATAGGAAAAAAGGGTGAGGAATGGACAACGGAAGCTATAGCTGTATCTTGCCTCAGTGCTATTGACAAATTGTATATCAGCATCAGATTATAGGATGTCATATCTTTTATTTGAGCTACACTTTTATGTATCTTCAGCTAAGTCCTCCTGATATTTATTTTCCTCATAGCTTTTCAATAATTTTTGATGGAAACTTTTGCAGTTTGTATTGTGAAACAAGGTTTAAACCCTGGAAGGGAGGCAATGTTTACGTTGTAACAGGAACCATGTAAGGCAGACTATTTCTTTAAACTAATGTTTTAACACGTTATGTTTTAGATTCACCTGAAATACGAAGTCCTTCTTTATTCTGGGCATATGCTAACACAACTATACTTCAAAAAACCCTTACGTGTTTTGATAAACTGAATTGGCTGAGGATAGTCTTCTTCCATAAATCTCCTTCATTTAAATTACTAGGTGATACATGGACAAATATTACCCATTTGTCCTTCCTGGTGTATTTAGACTGAATTTTGTTTATTGTGGGGTAGGTTTTTACTAGATATTTAGAACTTGATACAGGCATTTCTGGAATTGATTAAGATCTGAGTTACCTTAGCAGCCTTTCTTGAAAAAAAAAAAATAAAATAAAAAAGAAAATCAGATGGTATCCTCAATAGTGAAAATACCACAATGATATTAAGATGAATGGTTGATTTCAACCATTTTAAGAGAGAAAAATTAAGCAAACTTTATATGCATGTGAATAAAATGGTTCAGGCTATTTTTTTCTATACAAATATTTAGAATACAAACAGAAGAAAGGTAAGAAAATAATCCCATCCTGAGTTTTAGTAGGCTAACAGCTGAGCATTACTGAGGATCTGTCTTGATATAGAGCAAAGATATAAACAAAAAGTACACTGCTCGAGAGAATATATTCACTCCATATTATCTTGCTTGATTTTCAGCCAAAGCCTCAAGTCTGAATCACAACCAGACACAATGGGAAAGGAAGTATGCTTTACCCTTTTCCACTGAATCAGTCTTTACATATTAATGGTAGATTTTTTTTTCCTTTTTGTATACAGAAAAGGTAAATCTTTTCTAACAGAAAAGATTTACTTATGTGCAGTTGACAATATCATAAATATATTCTATAGCTCTCCAGGGCCAGGAGGTCTGAAAGTACTGTTCAATATATATGCCTCTATTTTGTCTATAAAAAGTATTCTTTCTTCCTTTTACTTTAAAAATTACTATGAATAATGTAATGCAATTAGACAATTTTATACTCTTCCTTTTTTTCTTCGTTAATCTGTACATTCACTTTTGTTGTTTGTGTTTCCTCAGCTCAACAAATATTATTTCATTTAAAACTCAAAAGATAGTGTGATCCATAGAGAAAGCAAACTCATTTGAGATACTTCTACAATTTATCTTTGGAATTTGTCACTATAACCTGAATTTCAAATAACCATCTTTCAATTGCTCAAAACTCATCATAATACAAAATATGTTCTCCCAGGTTTTGACCTCAGCCCCACTGGTCAATTTACTCCTACCTTACATCAGCTGCCTATCGTTAGCTAAGTGGATGCATGTCATAAATTAATGTTTGGGGAAAAATTCCCAAAAAAACCAAAGCAAGAGTAAAAACACTTGAATTAAATGGATGACTTTATATACATTGCTAAATGTTGTGTATTGTCAAGTAAACTAATTGGGAAGCTATTGGGAGATATTTAAACACAACAGAATTGAAGATGTTATGCAATAATAATTCATATTACTAGCTAAAGTAGCATAAAAGATGTTCCAACTGTATTACTTAAAAAGGTAAAACCCTCACTGGATTAAAATAAAAGCTTCTTATGAAATTACCATGAAATTGAGTTGAAGCACATGCAGAGCTAAAGAGATTGCTTGGAAAGCATTCAGCTACAGATCTGTTCTTTTTTTCAGGCCTCCTGAAATCTCAGATGATTTCAAGGTAACTAGTTTCAATTATTCGCTCTGCTGTTTAAGCAAACCATGTCGAAGCCCGCAATGGTGTATATCTACAAGAGTTACTGCTGACTGGTGAAACATGGGATATGAACTTTTCTCATGGGAAAAGGGGAGAAAGGAAAGAAGGAGAATCTATATCAGCTGAAAAAAAAATCCTAAAAGAGGAAAGTAAACTTAGAAAAGGTTCACTGGCAGGGTTGAAATAGTACAGTCAAATGGAAGCAACCTTCACATGAATTAATACCATTAAACTGTTCTTGATATGTTCCAAGCCTGTCCCTTTTAAGACAGGTTATATGGAGTCTGTTTTTACTTTTATCTCTGTCCAAAGTAAAACCATAATGGGTAACTGTAACCATAACAAGAGCTATCTCAGATGTTTTTTCTCCTGAATCATGAGTATACCTGTGAATTTAGGTTAATCATACAGTATTTACAGGGAGTCCACTTTAGAAGTGGGAGAGTCATGATTCATCCATGAAGTGTTGAAGAAACGACACAATATGTCACAGGGCTATGGTTTAGTTTGCATGGTGGTGTTCAATTAAAAGTTAGGTTTGATGATCTTGGAGGTTCTTTCTAACCACAATGATTCAATGATTCTGTCATCCTCCTGATTAGGTTTTATGACCTATATTTACCTTTGGAAAGCAGATTATGACATGAAAGACAGCAAGAATCTTCTGTAGTCAACATGCAATTCAGATTTACATCATATAAGAGGAAAATTTTTTCATACATAGTGTAATTAAACCACTATATATGCTGAAGCATACGTTTACTACTAAAATGTTAACAATTGTCCAACTTCAATATATACTGCACATCCTTAATGTCTCATCTTGACAACTCTGATCATATAAATATATTCAAACAAAAATTAGCTGTGTATGTAAATATCTTCTGATCCTCTGTGCTGCTCTGTCACTATTTCTGCAGCCTCTGATGAGGCATGAGCCTCACTTCTTTCAGGGTTCTGCATTTCAGAAAAGGTTGCTGGCTGGACCCACTCTGATCATATCAAGTACTTTGGAACCAGTCGTTGGGACTTTCTTCAGCATTTACTGCTATCTGTGAGCTGCAGGAGTTCCATTTGGATAAGATATGTACAGTACTACTGAAAAGGTTATAAAGGATATGCTAATACAACTCACAATTCAAATGGAAAACCAGTGGTGGGGGAGGGAGGATTGGGATAAGAAGAAATGCTTTTAGAAAATCGGTATAAAGCAATGAGGGAACTGAACAGATCAAAGCACTATTTTCTGGTAGTGGGAGGACTAGGTGAATAGAAGTGGAAGCCCTGCAGGCCTTTCATAAAGCAATTAAGTTTGATATTTTCATAGGGGAAAGGATCACCTTCTATAGGGTTTTTACACCCAAATACCAGCAGTAGGCTCTGTGGGAACCATTACAGTGAGAGAAAGAAAAGGAAGTTGATGTCTTTGAAAATAACCTTTTGGCAGAATACGCTGAATATTCTAACTGTTCTATACTCCTTGGGTGAAATTCTGGCTTTATTGTTATAGTGATACAAGGGATCATTGACTATTGTAAAGCTGAGATTTTCTGACAGAGAAACAAAAAAAAAAAAAACCAGGAAAACTCTGAATTTCTCCCTGAAGATAAGTACAACACTCTTACTCTGAACTTTATTTCTTCCATGCAAACTATTTCTCTAGCATTACTGAAAACCTTATCCATTAATAGTGTCACCTTCATCAGCAAACACATAAGTCTCACAGTTCTAAGAGATCTGCCATGAGAAATTTCTGTTTTTTCAGATAGAAAAGTTTCAGGAGGGAAGGTTAGAAAAGATCTTATTCAGCATCATAACAGGAGTCTTCACCTGGAGTCTTCACTCTGTTCTCTAAATAGGTCATATTAGTTTGTTCAGATTTTCTGGCTATACTTGAACATAAAAATCCATAACCTGGATTACAGTTCCAAACACCTCAGTTTTTCAATTTGCAACATTAAGACTTAAATGCAGAATTTATCTATAAATGCTTCTCTATTTTTTCCTCTAACTACTTTTTCTTCCATCACTAACTGTTCTAATTACAATTGTAATATTATCAGTTTTCTCCTAGTGTATTAGAATGCTTATTTTTATTTTTTCTTGGCTTGTAATTCTTCAAGACATTGTTGCAACAGATGCTGAGCACCTCCTGAGGACAATCAATTAATTCCCTCTTGAAGGGAATAGGAAGTCAACATCCTGTGAACTTCCTATGAACTTTATTCGTAATAAAGATAAACACACAGAAGGCAGTCAGCATGGGGATGGATTGAGCCACTGCTTATGTGCTTTGAATTTCCTGCCCCATGATTTTGGTGAAGCAACTTGTACTTGCCTAATAACAAGTTCCAAAGGAAATCTGCTATTGGGTCTGATATTGGCTTTGGATAGGAAGGTCTTTGTTCATATTAAGCTCAAAGAACACAGACCTGAGGATTGCAGTGTCAGAAAACAGAGCAGGATGCATCTTCTTAGCTTTTCCCTGTCAGACACACACTTCTGAAATATTTATGGGATTCATTGTTCTCTCAAGTATAAGGCATTCTTGTTAACATTTGGACATAATTTAGGGCATATTTCATAAGTGCAACTGTTAAATATTTATAACTAACACTCATTACTTAAAAAGCACTTCACATATACATACTTCTTTAATTATTCACAAAGAAAGTTTGGACAGACCTTCTGTTTATTGCCCTGCACTTCTGGAAATTAGCTTTTCATGTATTTCAGTATTAATGTCCTAAGGGTCTTTTTTTTAATACATGAACATTGAAATGCCTCTATTCCTTTAAAGCATCATGTGCAAGACTACTGTTATAGAATACTTAACTAGATAAAACATGACTTAATTGAAAATATTACTGCTCATTACAGTGGAGTTGCACTTGATGACCTTTAAAGACCCCTTTCAACCTGAACTATTCTATGATTTTATGAAATTTAAAGATCTGAGGTCTCCATATTTATACTCTTTTGCTGCCAGAGTAGTCACCTACGTTATTTCCAGTTGTGTGCTTCAGAGATGGCACATTACAAACATGTAGGTACAGAGATTTATAGTTCCTTTCATTTTGAAGGGTAACTAATTTGCTAATAAGTCTCACCATAAAGTTCATTACAACTATGAAATGAAGAAAATTTGAGTCTCTCTACTCTGTAGCTCCTATTTTCAATCATGAGTTGGAAAGTTTAGATTGAGATATTTCAAATCTCTAATATTAGCAGAAAGAATTATGCTTACTGAATTCATCATTGAATCATTCCTGGAAATATATATCTGTATCTGACTATTAAACATTTTCAAATAATATCTCTGTTTAATTAATTTCATTTGAAAGTTATAATTTAATATGTTATCTTCATGTTCGGTTTTCAGGTAGAAAAAGAAATGGAAAAATTACTTCAAGTTCAGGTATGAAGCATTATTATAGAAGGTTATCAAACATTTATTTTAAGCAAGTTAATGCAAAGAGTCATCGGAATTGTTAGGTGAAAAAAACCATAGGTTTCTCATCTTAAATTGTCTGACTTTACAGTGAAACCTCTATGTCAGGCTATATTCCCTTATTCCAAATTACAAAAGCAGAAAATATCCTGGTGTGAAAAGCTGTTTATGTTTTTTTTTCTTCTCCTTTGTACCTTTTTCATAATCCCTTCTACTTTTCTGATGTGAGATACTACCCAGTGTATTTTACAATTAGGTACATTAATATTACAGCATATATTTTGCAAAGATGAATATCTTTAATTACATTAGCATTATACTGACAAGTCAGGAAATAGAACCCACTGATTAAAGCACTGGCATAGAAAAACCTAACAAAAAGTAATGGAAACATTAATTTTTTTTTTTAATGGAGATGAAATTTAAAAAAAAAAGAGGGGTATACATTCAGAAATTGCTTGTCTGAAAGATTGAAATGAAAAAATAAAGGCTTGACTGCACTATTTCTTGCTAACATCATCTTCAAATCTCTAGTAACTTTTTTAGCTGAGCTGTTATCTCTCTAAAGAGGCAGAGATGTACAGAGATACACAGGATAACCCATAAATAGGGTAGTTTAGGTATCAAAAGCATCTTACCTGCAGCAGCAACAACCATAATGTTGACTAATTTGCCATACTTTTCAGCACATTATCAAACTAGATTGTTCCAAATACACAAGATAGATTTGTTTGTATTTAACCCTCTTCTGTTTACCCTGCTTTGTAGTATATATGCAGTGATATGAACACAAATTCTTAGTAACTTGAGATGCAGTCTGTATTTTCACTTGTATTTTGTGAGGGTTCAGTGAGCCCACATGTATGTTATAGTCAATAAATACCAAAATGTGGGCTAGTAGCAAATATCAACATCAAGACTTTTCTACCTTGCACTTACAGCTCTAAGATATCTTTCTAAAATTCTTGTTTGTCCTAAAGGCTTCAAAATGGAGCAAGCCACTGTTTCATAGACTTACATTGTGTATCTCTAAAGGGTTACTCCACTGTGAAGTAATGTAGGCTTCTAAAAGGAAAGACATCTTGAAGAAAAATCTGCAGTAGTCTAATTGTAGTGGTACAATTCCTGGTGCTTTAGTGAGCTTGTCTGCCATTGCCTCAGATGGCTGCATAGAGCTGCATATGTTTGACAGGCTACATTGACATATCTATAGAGAAAATAACTAGGGAACAGAATCCTTTTTTCAATAAAAAAGTGCCAAAATTTCTGAATGAGAAAAAAAAATATTTTCCCCATCATGTTAGAAAACCGATTTCTCAAAAATTTCAGTTCTGGATTTCTTTGGAATCACAGAATTCTGTCTTGCTTTACGAAGACACAATAATTTTCATTAGTGCCTTTGAAGAAGGATTTCTTGAAAGCTGGACATTCAGACTTACAAAATGAACTGATTTTCATGCTTAGTCAGGAAGCCAGGTTAAGTAATGAAAATTTGGGCCATTCAGCCTTTCTGCTTTCTCTCATACACTTCCCTGTCACTCAATATCATTCCTGACTGTTCGCCTTGTCACTATGACTTGCTTTTTTCCATTGCTGATTTGATTTGAAAAAGGTGGTTTTAATTGCAAATATATATAACTTTTATACCACACTGGTATACCACACTGTTCCATATGACAAAATCATTCTTGCAGAAAATTCCTTTCCAGTTCTAGTAATTAGCACAAAGGGCAGGCAACCACACTATGTTGTAACTGGAAGGTTCTGCAACATCTTTTACTTGGCAGCTCACTTGGCTCCTTTATTTGCCAGGACTACTGAGAAAAGAGAGAACTAAAGGTTATAGCACTCCCACTATGGCATCATTTCTCACAATGCATTTATGAGGCAGGCGGGAAGAAAATAGCACAGTGTTGGATAATTGCTCTCTCCCTCTTCTTCATCAGTTTTTTTTCAATAATCATTGTGATCAGAAATAGTAAAAAAAAAAATTAGGAATATTTTCTTCCTTTGCTGTTTCATTCCTCACAATATACATACTTCTAAGAATGCCATTAACTCTTTTTTTTTTTTTAATTAACTATGAATCAATAACTTCAAGCTCATTTTCCTCCTTTTTAAAAGCAAAATGCCACTTTTTAAACCCCAGGATTCATTATATAAATTATGGTGTCATAAGGTCAGAAACAGCATATCCTGTCGCTAACTTTGTTGAAGTCTACTGACAGGGAGACTGAAATAAATGAAAAATAAAAATGCATGGAAAATCCAAACTAGGTGCAATTAAATTTTGGTTGTACCTCATTCAATTACAATGATAAACTCAAATGTCCCAACCTATTTGCAATTTCATAACAATAAAAGAAAAAAGGAATATATACCTAAATGTATGTTATGAGTAGATTTTAAAAGCCACAGTTGAGTTTTAAATCCCATTTCTTGAATGAGGTTTTTAGACACCTTTTTTCTTGATTTTAACAACATTCCATTTATTGTTGCACACAGAAAATTCAGCTGCAGTCATTGGTCTAAACTCCACCAGTAAACTTTGAAGATTGATGCTGATTGATGTTATTCTGCTGTCACCAGAGAACATGCATACAAGGCTGCTGACTGCAACGAGTACTAGTTGATCTGCACTGAGAAGCAGTTAAATCAACTACCATTTGATGTTAACCGTGAGGAAAAAAAAAAGAAAGAAAAAAAAAAAAGGGTAACGGACCTGCATTACCAGCACTAGACAGAACTGCTCTACTGCCCTTTACTTGCAACTCAAAAGTATCTACACTGTCAATATTTCACATTCTACATGAGTCTGAACACAGGTGTCTAAAAGGCTAAAAACTGTAACTATGTGAAGTCGGAAAATGTAATTTGGATTTAGGCACATAATGGGACTTCAGTCCTCCTGTTAATCTGTAGCACCAGAAATAGGCAACACAAATTGAAGCAAAGAAATGAAAAATGACACAAACTCATGTATTTCTTGTTCAGCATTCTGCAGGATATAAGCACCTGCTTTTAATCATAATAAATTCTCATTAAATAATAGACTATTGTATTTTTATTATCCTCCAAAATTCTAAGATATAGCATATTATTAAAATTACAGAAAAAATGTAATTCTGTTTACCTAAATATGAAATTAAACAAACAAACAAAAAAACACCACCAAAACCAAAAAATCCCAGTGCATTGATTAAGAATTTATCCATGTACTTAACCCTGACAGACATTGGCTCAAATCTTCAGGTGTGACCTTCTCACTTTTTACCTTTGTGTCGGTGCACATGCATGCAAATGTTAAACAGTTATGAGTTTATCCTCTAATTGGGTCTTAGGAAGGTTAATCTGCTGCAATTTAGCATAATTTTCCTGCCCTGTTAAACCTTGTACTTCATACACTAGTGCCTCTAACAACATGGATGAAAGAATGCTGCCCTCTGGGTACGTGTGAAGTTGTACTTTCCCTCTGGTCAGCATCAATCTGACTGCTTTCTCTAGCAATTGATCATATACACTTTTGTTCACATGATTCCAAAACTGAAATCTATCTACCTGTCTGCTTTTCATCATTGGCCTGACCTATCTCTGCATGACTTTTGTCTGCAGCAAATAGTATGAACAATGAGCAGCAGTTTCTGATTTGCACCAAATTTTTCAGACCTTTGGAACATATATCATAAAATTCATCTCAATAAGATATCTAGTCTATAATAATAGCTTGAAGTCCTTTCAGAGGTAATGCATCATCAATTTTGCTGCTGCTTCTCAAATGCTATGTGTTTATGCTCTCTCAGGACTCTCTCCTACAAGCAATACCATCAGTTCAAAAGATATTTGGGCTGGCTGTGAATAGCAAGACCTTCTCAACTTCTTCAGTCCTTGTTACCCTGGTTCCTTTCTTCCATGACTTCTGGTCCAGAAATGAAAGCACAGACTACTTTGTTTTGAATCTGAGACTAATGATTTGCAATGGTTGCAATTTTTTCTCCCTCTTTTGGGTTCTGCTGGGTTTTCCAGTTATCTTTGGATAATGAATGCCATTCCCAATCCAGAATGGAGGCATATAGCATATGCTTTCCAAAACCACAGTTGCATTCTCTGCTTAGGAAATGAAAATCATTAGTTCTAAAAAATCTCCTGTCTGCCCACTTAAGATCTCCCATTTCCATGAACTTTACAATATATGAATAAAACATATTGAATTCAAGTGAAAATTATAATTAACATGGGACTGAATACATTTTCAAAGTACTCTAGAAAGAAATTATAACCATTTTAAAAGTGCAGAAATTTGATAACATGCTTTTAATGTTTCAACTGTATAAAAGCAGCATTCTCTGAAGTAAAACATTCTTAAAAGTATTTGCTACCACTTGAAAAAGAAAAAAACCACATTTGAATACTTTGTAGCAATTTTTCCATAAGTAAATGTTCAAAATTTGAATACAAGGTTAAAGAGTTTTCTTCAATAACATCTATCAAATTATTTTTTATTATAAGCAAATTCCCATTCTTGATAAAGTGGGCTAAAAGTCTCAAAAAGACAAAAGTGGCTAGAAGTGGCGCAATCAAATGTGGCTGTTAAAAGAAAGATTAGTTACTAATTTTTCTAATTCCTTTATTTATGGTACTATACAAGCATCATATATGAACAGGTTATTCTCATTGAAGACATGACAGATAAGTATAAAACAGGTCAATACACATTTTATAGACTTTTAAATGGTAGTTCATAAGTGTGATAACTTTTTGAATTCTAAGTATTTTTTTTAACAACATACTGATACAGAAATAGGATTACAATGTACCAATTACATATAGGAGAGAGGATTTTTCACACTTTGAATGCTATTATGTAGCTACTGAGATTTGTGCCAAATGAGTTCAAACAGTTGTTTTGAAGCACCGGCAGAGCAGATAACATCCATGTTGAACAAAATATGAGCAAGTGTCAGTGATGGTGAAATACACAAACCACAGGAATATTTAATACTTTTCTTTTTACTCACATATGAGAGCCTGTTAAAACTTGACTCTTTTAGCAACACATGATCACTTTTTAATAGAGGAATAAACAAAACTCAGGGTCATCACAGTAGAAATAATTGCTACAAGTTAAAATTTCTGGGCATTGCATTAACATTCAAAGAAGGCCTTCTCATGAGATCTAAACATAGCATTCAAAACATGGTACCTTCCAATAGCTTGCAGGTGCAGGAACCATCTGCACAGAAAAATTCACTGGCTGTGGGCCATTACAATGTTACCATACAGTATCTGTCACTAAATTACGATGTCATGTTGGTAATATATTTTCCCCACAATTGTGAACTTTAATTGTCTGTTTGATTTCATATGGTAATATTTTACAAGGAAATGCAATCATGAGAGCATGTACTGTAGATGCATAAGTAATTTAAACAGTCAAGCTGGATTATTTTTAATGTTCAATATTTAAATTTGGGTTATTTTGCGAGTTTACAGATAAAGCCTAGGATGCATAAAGCTCTAAGGGTTAGAATATAATGTATTCAGTGTTCATTCATTCCAAGAATAATAATTATCATAAACAGACAAACAAACAGTAGCTCAAATAAACAGACAGACAATAAAAAGCACACTGTACTGACTTCCAAAGCTGCCTGATGTGCAGAATAGGTTTTGGTTTTTTTTATGTCTAAAACCCTCAAAATACGAAAGACTTCATATTTCTACAAGAAACACTTCAATAGTACAAATTCAGCTTTCAAGTAACTGTTCAGAGGATGATACAGTTCTGCTAGGATAAATGCAGTGAGTTCAGCACTGACTCATTATTTTTGCTTATCATGTGTAAATCATAATGGGTATGCACATCTTGTTCAATAAATAGCACTAAATAGAGAAGCCTTCTTATTCATTTTCTACAATACAGATTCCTTTTTCTGAAACAGTGAAAAACACCTTCACTCATGATTCACTCATGATAAGTCTATTCTGTAGTTAAAATCCAGCCACTTTAATATGGGTAAATGTTTGATTTCAATTCTTTCTCTTCTTAAAAATCAGTACTTATCTCAGCTTCAAAGCAATAGACACTGGTTAAAGCTTTGCCAGTCTGCCAAGACATGTATGCAGACACATATGCAGCTATGCAGACATCCCTGTCCATACATGTGTAAATTTTAGCTGTAGGTTGCCATTTTAATACTCTACGTTTAGGTCCGGTTGAACTGATCACTAGGAGAAACTAAGCATAAACAAACCAACAAACAACAAAAAGGCCCCACAAGCACACAGCCAAAAACAAACAAAGAAACAAACAAACAAAAAAATATAGAAAAAACAATCAAAAAGATAAAGCAAAGACTATTTTATTTTCAGTAGGCAGCACACTAGTATGGATTGCAAAATTCTATGTTCTACTCATAATCTAGCAGGAGCTCAGCTCATGTTCATAGATACTCTTCACAGCTGGTGTATGTGGCATCAGTAATTGCAAGGTCACAGTCACAACACTATAATCAATATTCTGTCATCACTTCTAATATAGGGTGATATTTTCAAGGTTTAAAATTTTTATGAAATTAAAATGTTATCTAGAATTATTATGATTTAAATGTATCCAGCATAAAAGTTTGTGCTTTTCTATTTCAGGATTAAAAAAAAAAAGTCTTCCATTCTTTTTGTATCAGAGCAGGAATCCTTTCTAACTTTAGACAATGATTTCTCCTCACACGCCTGTCTTTCCTCACCTTGAAGATTTTATAATAATGAAATGTGGCAACTAATTAATCACCATCATAATTTTGAAAAATAATATTTTAAAAAAACCCACAGAAAATAATCCCAACCAAACAAAACCCAATTGAAAGCTAAAATCTTGAAAATGTATTCCCACTGCTTTCAGTTTCTGAGAATTGATAAAATCAACTGATTAAATTATTGGTTAATAATAATCAATATTATGGTATTACAGAAGTAATTTATCTTGTCTTTCTAATATATTTCACTTAATGGGGACATAAGGTACAGATCCTGAAAGGTTCCCAGATACATTTTGCCATAGAACATACAGGATATAGATAACAAACACTAGAAAAACACTTTAAAGTCCCAGGATAACTTGCTGTTCTTTTGCTATGACCTGAGATCTGTTTTCCAGCTAATTGAAAATTCTAAGAAAGGAATTCTTGCATGTGTTCCTAGACTCAGCAAATTCATAATGGTAAACTATGTAAATTCAAATTCAGTAAAATACATAAACAGCAAAAAAAATAGATTACAATAGGATTCCCTGAATTCCTGCAGAGAGACATATGTCATTTTTTTATTATTTATATATATATATTTATTTATTTATTTATTTATTTTTATTTTATTTCCAAGCACTATCACAAAGTCGTTTCCTAGTTCTGTGCTTATTCTTCTAAGGGAAATAAACAGATCCATATTTTTATTTTATGAATGTCTTTGTGCTGACCTACATTGGATCAAGAGTAACACAAATGCATTTCTTCATGTGCTTTATAATATCCTCATTTTCACATCTGAAAAAATTCCACTCTTCTATAAGTCTATTATAGAGTCAAATGAAACTGTATAATTCTTTTGGGATGCATACTTCATCTCAAGAAAGGCAGATATCTTAATTTTCTCCTTCATTCAACAGGTCAATTATGCAACAATTTCTGTAGGACCAAGAAGGAAGCTGTAAAAGCAATGAGTGAAGTTTGAGGAGTCTATGCACCTTTAGCTACATTGGATGCAAGAAGGCTCAGGATTTTTTTTTTTCTATTGATTTACTGACAGTGAAATTGTGACAGAAGTTTAGGGACTGTCCAAGAGAAAATCCTTATCTTTCCTGTTTGATTTTCTCCATATACTTTATCTAAGCATAGAATACTGTCTCTGTTGTAGATTTGATAGTGGCTCTGATACAACATTGGAGTTGCCATGTTTTTATGTATATATGTATATATGTGGTGTATAAACATATACTAAACCATGTTTACCATTATTTCATTATACATTAAATATATTTAAACTCAAGTATTGACGAGAGCATACCTCTAGGTCTGTATATTTCAGCCAATTTTACACTTGGTTATACTCACTTGCTCATATGATTCTCTTTATTTCTCAGAAAATGTTATCAGTTTAATCTGATTCTTTCAAAAACATCTCTAAGAACCCCAGAACATACTAGAAAAGTTACACAACAGACTGAAGTTTAGATAAGCAAATAATTATCTTTAATAATAAAATTTAATAATATTAAAAATTATACTTTATAGAATAATATGTAGTAGAGGGGAAAGAGAAACAAATATTTTAAGGCAAGGGGTTCATCTTGGAGACTTTTATCAGAAAATACATACTGTCTAAATCATGCAAACATATCAACTAATATATTGGTAAAATAAAGTAGCTCCTTGTGGAGGCTGGGTTTTGAAGTAAAGAACTTCCAGGCCAAATTTTTAGTGTCATTCTTTATTAAGTTTCTTGTGTTATATTTGTTATAAATTAAAAGAAAACAGAGAGATTGTCTCAAATTCTGACACGATCCACAGCTAAACACATAATGTATACTAATTCCTAATTACATATAAAATCAAAGTAGTTTTAGTGTGGTATAAATAGTTGTAACTTAGTACATATTCATTATTTTAGAAAAAAAGAAGAAGCTTTTTCCAATAATAAATACTTGCTATTAATTAATAAAATTAATGGGACATGCCTTCAGGTTTTTTTTCATATTCATTTTAATTATTCTTCTGAGATGGATGAAATACAGATGGAATTGTATTTTGAAAGTGAGAAAAATACATGTAGATCCCAGGCCAAAGTACAAAGCTGTAAATCCTTTCTTCAACGTACATGCTGCGATATAATTTTTTTATTATTTTGTGCCAATAAACACTCCGACTTGCAAAAAAAGGAGAGTTCTGCCTCACAATTCACATTTTTACCTGAGATACATTCAGGATCATTAATGAACTCAACATTTATGCCATTTTGTATTTGTAATAAAAAGAGGTTAATTTTTTGAATAAAAATATTACAATACAATTCAATCTTTTTTATACCTAAATGTTTTTTATATACTATGAAAAAAAGAGAAAATGGAGAAGCCTCCTTCCCCTTGCTAAATTTTTGCCATTTAAATAAAATAAGCTAACATATAATAACCACTATATAGTAATGTCTGCATGCCATAATTAGGCAATACATTCTACTCTCAGCTACATCCTATTGCAACCACCTATTACAGCAACTGAACAAATTTATTCTACAAAAGTCTTTTTTGCTATGGCAGGAACCTTAATTGAGCAAGAAATGTTTATCTCTTCTGGGATTTAAAGAGTGAGAAGCATACTCAATTTCTGATTTTTTTCTGCAAGGCTCTGAAATACCACATTTATAGGCAGTCCATGCCCAAATTTGATATTGCTCTGACAAGTTACTCTATACTTATTTCCTCAAAAATGCATGTTAGATTTTTAAACTGGATCTTTGAATAAGCAGTATTAACAAATGATTTTGATATAATTGCAAATTATTTCAGGGACAGGATTCTATTAATGCAATAACTGTCAAATTGTAATACCTGTGATTCTACAGTGATTTAGCTTCAAGTCAAAAGCAGTTTTCTGAGTCTAAAAAAACCCAGTGTTAAGAAAATTATATATATATTCAAATATAAAAGGAAATTTACACTTTCCAGACCAAAGAAGCTTACATTACCTCCAACCTCTCTGAAATATAGCCTGAGAAAGAATATAATACCACTATAAATATATCCTGATTGAAAACACAAAAACAGTTTAAAAAAATCCAGCATGCATCAAAGAAGGAAGCATCGGGTAGTTTAGTTTTATTTGAATTAGAACAACATTATTTTCTTTTCACTTTCAGAGTACTTTGCTTGTCTCATTCTTTTTTAGATAGGAAAAATATTTTACTTCTCCCTGAGATGCTACTTTTTACTCATTTGCAAGGAAGGGATTGAGTTTGTTACATTAATTGGTCTCTATCTAAGCACTTTGATGTTGGCTTTCAGAAAAAAAGAGGATTTGGGAAAATATTCTGGAGTCAATATGTTATTATTCTATTTCCATACATCCATTGAATCACAGAATGAAAGAGGTTGGCCGGAGCTTGTGGAAATTGCCTAGTCCTAATCCCTCTTCTCATAGTGAGGGGAACTCAAATAGGTGGCATCTACTCAGTTTTGGATACCTCAAGAATGTAGACTGCACAACCTCTCCAGGTAATCTTTCCAAGGATTTGGCACCCTAAAAACAACAAAAAAATTTTTGAAATTTTAACAAAATTTTCTGGACTTGGATTTGTTTCCACTGCCCTCTTCTTCATGTTGAAAAGTCCAGCTCCATCTTCCTTACACCTTCCCTTGGGGACCTGCATGTGCTGGTTCACACAGCATCCCAAGGATAACTCAGACATAATATTGACATTATCTGCCTCCAAGGTACAATCACCTCTTGATGAGTAAGATGTTCAACTAACGTCACTCAAGCTCCACCCAAATTTAAAGAAATATTATTTAAGTAAGTACAGAATGAGGAGAAGCCAGGGAAGACTTTGTTATAATTTCAGCTGATGGGCTGAACCTGTCTTCTCTCCCATAGGGTCACTTCTTGGGTAAGAAAGAACCATACTTCCATGGATGCTGAATGATTATCTCGAGCTAACTTAGTGATTAGAGATGGTGAGTATATCACTTTGAATATGTTTTTGCAGTCAGATACTATCACTAGGAATCCTTGAACCATAAGCTGTCACAATTTCATTAATAAAGAGTGTTATTCTATAAACTATTCTGTTCAAGGGTGCTAGCAGCGACGGACAGAGGGTGACATTCTCAAGTAAGTGTGTGGAGACCCATGAGAAGGTCTGTCTGGTATGTGTCCCTTAATTAGTCAGTCAAATTTCCCTTCAATCCTGCAGACTGTTCAGTATAGTCCCCTTAAGGGGATGCTGACAGATTGGCTGGGCACAAGGCTCTCCCCTTTCCGGGGGCACCAGCCGAGTTATCAAACACAAAGGTCTGAAGACACCTACCCTATACACATGACACCAGCACAAAATATTTGACTAAAGACACATACAGGCCTAAATACAACCTGCTATCATTAATTTTAATTTCCAGAAAACAGGTGAATCTCTTGAGAATTTAATTTCTAAAATTTCCATAATTTAAAAACATCCAAAGTGGTTTGCTTTTAAACTTAAGTGCAAACTTCCCCTGGGATAGAAATTTAAATGCCAAGTCAAATTTCATCAAACAAAGTTGTTATAAATACTGACAGGTGCTTAGCTATAGTGTCTGTGGGTTTAGTTAGGTTTGTTTTACTTGGTTGGTTGGTTTTGTTTCATGGTATTTTGTTTTGTGTGGGAGGTTTTAATCCTACAGGAACATAACAGGAACTTTACAGTAAACATAGTAGTAATTTTCATTTGCACTGAAATACAAGCAAGGAAAAGATATTAGAAGACAATAGAGATTTCTAAGCATTTGGATGGAAAACAGTATTAACTCAGATAACAAATGGTAATAAATATGTAAATTATGCATTCAGAAGTAAACAAATGTTTTTGTTGCAATATTAGAAATACTTTTAAGAACAAAGTACATCAGAAATATATTTTGATTTCAAACTACTTGTTTACCTTACTTTACAGCTTTTGTTTTCTGTCTTATTTATCCTCTTTTCAGTATTTCTAGTATCTTTATTGGCCCCTCAAAAAGTTCTCCAAACTTTTCTGCTTGTTTTTTTTTTTCTTCAAAAATGTACAGATTTCAATTCTTAACCTTTTGATTCATCACAAAAAGTTTTCAGCTGAAGCTTTGCAGATAAAGACATCTTTCTGCACCCAAAAGCATTTATTACACTGAAATGTATTCAAATAAAAGCCCTACTTTGGGGACCCATGCAAAATTTTATAAATATCAATGAGATCAATGGAATTTTGATAAAATCTATGCTTTAAAACAGTACATAGATTTCCATGATTGTTTACTTTTAATAGCAAATATTAATCGATATTATAGATTTATTAGATCCATGTTTTAAATTACATGTACATTATAGTATTTTATGGCAAAAAATAGGCATTGGTCTTATCACTTCATAGCAAGGTTAATGAGAATTAACTGTGTAAAAGGTGAATATGTTCAGAATTGATTCAAATGTAGGAATAATCAGGGTTAAATAATAAAAATATCTTTCTGGATTTCAGAGTTTAGTTCTTTCATTTTAGGGCATTGACTGCTGAATGTATTTACATTCTACAGCCCTGAAGAAACAATGTTCCTTCCAAATCTGGTGACACAGTTCTTGTGAAGTACCTTCTGACTTTTCTTGCAAATGAGCAGTTTATGTCTGCATGTTATAATCTCTGCTAAAGGACTCTCCCTTCTTTTCTCTCCATGTTGCTGCTGGCAAGAAATAGTGCAATCATTTGCCATTAGCCTGAATGGAGACACGAGGCTCTGTAAATGACTAATCAGCATGCAACAGCAATCAGAATGAACTATGTTGGCATACATAAATGCTGACAAAGCAGCACTCAAGTTTAGAAAGTTAAATTAGCATTTATGTTGAGATAACAATACCAATTTAAAAAAATACATTTTAATAAATGTTGCTCACTCATTTTTAACACAGAGGATGATACTCTGTGTCCTAAGACAGGTAAGGTCAACGGTTTTGCAGAGGTATAAACTATGGAGGTATAAACTCTAGTTTCTAAAGGATTCCCACAGACTAGTTTAGACTAAATACCAAAGTTTTGGATATCTTGTGAAGTGAGATCACTCCTACTTTAATAATAAAAACAATCAAAATTAAATGAAAAATGTATTGCATAGTATTATAAGGAAAATTAATTGGAGGGAAACAGAAAAAATTCCATATAAAGCACTTTGGAAAAAAAATAGTTAACAATCATTTTGGTAGGAAGCTGGGATATTTAGTTCCTGTTTCTAATTTATTTACTTCTTAGCTTTTTGCATACCCTTTGCTCATTCCTTTCCAGATGCATTTTCCCTTGTGATAGGAATATTCATGTCTGTATTCCCTCTGATTTTATCATTGCTGTTACTTCTCAAATAATTATCCTTGTTTTGGCCCATGTGTTGTTTTTTAAGAATGTACTGTGGGGGCACAATTATTATTTTTATTAGTAATTTGTTAAGCTTTGATAATGATATCAGACTAATAGAAAATCTTAATATATAGTTTTTATTATTAGGGACTCAGCCATTGTTTAAGAAGGGAAATCCAGCCTCAAAATATTCCAGATTATAAAGAGTGTATGCTACAGTATTTCTTTATCTCTTATTCCGCATTTATAATGGGTTTTAGGTCACAGGTCGTAGTCATGACACAGGAATTTAATTTTATCCATCATAATAAGCCCATGTATAGCATGTAAAACCTTCACAGCATAAGGCTTCTTCACAGTCTTTCGTCCTGCAACATGAAAGTAGCAAAACCAATGTTAATAATTCTTTCAGAAGATAAGCTCTTTGAATGAATGGCAAGACTATGAAAACTGGAACTTCGTGGTTCTCAGAATACCATAGTGTTTTAAATAGATTTCTGTGAATCATTTTAAAATAGTAAAAAGGATTTTTTCACATGTTTTTCCCCAAAAGGAAACCCACAGTGAGATTTTATTTCAGCTGTTGATGTAGTTTGCCTTGATAATGTGAAAGCATATTCCTCAAATATACTTGTCAATTATTTTGAAAATTAATGCTATGATTTTTCATTTTAAATCATATTCTAATTTTAAAGAATTAACTGTACTTAAAAATAAAAACTCCATTTATTTACAATTTACAATAATAGGTAATTCTATTTCAGTTAGAATGATTGCAGATGGTTTTTAGTTCTTTTACCACAGCATTGTGTGCTTGAACTTGATGACAGAATTTTTTCTATTTTGACTTCCATTGAATATACTGAAGAGAAAATATGTGTCAGATATTATCTGTTTATGCTGTGTCTTTTCAGTCCTATACTATACTTATTTGAGTGACTACATCAGATAAAAGTCACCGAAAAATAGTGAAAGTTGTATCTGGTTTCAAAGCAACAGATAATATATGATGGCAAAAAAGATTTAGAGATTAAATGCCTGTTATAAAGTGGCAAATCGAGAAAAAAGAAAAGTACAAGGTTTTGTTCCAAAGTCATCAGTCCAAACAAGCCTATTGGGTGCTATTAATATGCTGTGGAGTATCTAACCTCTCTCCATTAATCCAAAAGTCTTTTAATAAATCCTGCCACACCTAAAGAAACATTTCAGTTGTTTTAGATCTTCCAGAGACTCAAACACAGAGGTGTCATGTTAATAAAGAATTAAATTGAGCCCTGAAAGAGTGCTAAGAGAAAGAAGACAGACTACTTATGTGGAAGATGGATAGGAAAACTTTTTAAGCATTAAGAGAGTTATGCACAGTTTTCTCCCAAAGTTTAATGAATAACTTATGTCAAACTGAGAAGCAAGCTCAGCAAAGATGAAACTTATAATCCACTTATGTACACTTTTTTATTTATTTTTATTTACCTTGAAGTTTTTTTATGCTTCTAATGCAAGTCATATTAATATGTATAAATTAAGAGAATATCATATTAGTATTTTAAACATCTTTGAAGCTCTTACTAAATAAAAAAAAGAAATATATTTGAGGATTTTTATTATTTCATTTTGAAGTATCTCACAGTGCACATGCTCAGCACTTGTCTAGAATTAACATGCACTGTTTTGAAATTCCCACAATTCCCTGAAGTTTAAGCAAGTGTTGCTTGACCTGTTACAGTTGAAGCCCTGAGAATCTCTTTTGATAAAAGTCTAAAACCCCAAGGTGGTATCTGCATATCTGAATGCAGCACTCTGAAAAAGTTAAAGATGAAGTAACCTGTTGAGCCCTTTTGAGTTTATTTAAGAGCCAATGAAAGAGAAGCATATTGTCATAAGAAAATACATGAAAGTAACCCCAGGAAAAAAGTTTAATTGTTCAGATTATTTCCTTATCTTCCTCTCAATCCACATAACCATGACTGTGTAATATGTGCGGAGAAAGCTGCATCCCGCTGATCTTACAACCCAGGGACGGAACTCCAAAACAAAGCTCAAAAAATGTATGGAAAAGAACAAATGAGTCTGGTTCAGAAACAAACATAAGAAAGAGAGGTTGCAGAACCGTTTTCCTGAAAAGTTTTAAGAACAGACTCAACATTCCATTTTGGAAAATCCTTATATTAGAGTTCCTTTCTAAAACAGAATATTGTTTTAAGGTATTGTTAAATGAAGAAAAATCACTTGTGACAACATTTTCTACAGGAGCAGGATTTCATATCTATGGAGTTTTTTCAACTACTCTGCAAAAGTGAGATAATCTGATGTTTTATGGTCTGTACAGTCATCTACAATGACAAACACAGAGGACTAGCTCAGAAACACTGTTTTGCAGACCTAATTTCTCAAAGTAAAGCAGAAAATGTTACAAAAATTGGAAGCATTCTGTAATGTCTAAGTAAGTATAGCAATGTAATTTTTTAAAAAAACTTGCTGTGAAAAAACTACAATGCACAAAGAAAGTTAAAATAGTAAGATCTGGTGATAAAAAGTTTTAAATTATGATAGCAAAGCACCGGAGTTATGTCCTGTGCAACACACAGTACTGCTATTTAATCTCTTTGTTGATTTTTTTCTCCTTCTCCCACCTTTCAAAACAGGAGGGGATATGAACCTACCTCAGCAAACGACTGAAACAAAATAGGAAGAAAGGCTCAAAACTTGGCACAAGTGTGGAACTCTGAACTTCTAAAGTCTGAGTGATACTGTCTGTAAGTAAGCTATCTCACAGCAAAATGATGCTGGATGCTACAGTTACAGCAGGAGCCACATCAGGGGTGTCCCAGATTTTTGATTTTTCATGACCCTTCTTACTGAGTTTTATCGTGCTGAGGCATGAGACTCCTTTGCCAAAAGACATCCGCAGACTTTACTTTCACAAGCTCAAACTTCACATAACCTACACAGAAAAAGAAGCTGTTTTTTTCTCACAGATATTCTTGTTTTCAGCTGTGAAGGCGAATGCATAATCAGTTCCTAAAGAAATGAACATATTCAAAGGAAAAAACAACTATCCATAGAGAAAAATGGTGTTATGACTTCAGGAGTGTTAGTGCCAAAAGTACATTTTGACTCTTCTCCTCGTTAATGAAAATCAACCACGATGACTCTCACTACAGTGAAATAAGTTGCATAAAATCTATTATTTTTCACATGTTGTCATCAATGAATGCACTGCATAGGTTGACTGTGTGTTCCTTCTTTACCCTAGAAAACAAGCCTCTTTTGTCCATTAAACTCATAGAGGTACCAAACAAACTGTTCCTCTATATTTAATAAAGTAACTATTTTCTTAAACATACTATCTGTGAAGATAATGCTGAAACTACTTAACTGGTCTACCTCAGAATGAGAAAACTACCCAAATATCTCTAATATACTGGCACTACAAATAGATAATTTAGAGTTTAAAGAAATTTTAAACTTCAAGAGACTTGAGAAAATAATTTTATCTGTTCATGGGTGTCATGGGTAACTCAAAGTCCTATTAGTTCTATATCTATCTCTACCACCCAAAAAAATCATCATTTCTTTTTTAAGTCCCTGCATCACAGCCAGAACCAGAATCTGAGGATGAGGGGCATTGCCAGTCCTTTTAAAGGCAGAGCATGTAAGATTAGGGTGCTCTCTCTGTCCTGGTAGTTTTTGCTGAAGGCCAAGGTTCTGCTTGTATTTCTTTTCTCTTTATTAGAGGAAAAGGATTGCATTAAAAAAAAAAAAGAGGAGACCTCATTTTAGAGTGATGCTCTTTAACCTGTCTTATACCAAGACTATGGGAAACTGCAGACTGGGGCTTGTATTTTTCACTGCAAAGACAGAAGCCACCGTTCCACAGCCAACTTCCAGCATGTCACTTTGGAAACATGCCTACTCTCAATTCAGCTGAACCTATAGAAAGGACGAAATATTAAGTACATGCTGAAGGGGGGAAAAAAAAGAAAAAACATGGCTTTATTATGGTTTCTGATTTTTTAAATAGCATGGATTTATTTTTGCTTACTTTATCTGCTCCTTTACCACAGAAAAAAATTCCACGTTCGTATTTGCCACTCTGAAGTGTTTGATTTTCCTGAGTCTTAAAAAAAATTCGCAACCAAATCAAGTGGAATAGCAACAAAACAATCTAAAATTGTTAACAGCCTGCATATTACTTAAGACGTCATGGTTATGATGGATGATACAATGATGACAGATGAGTCCTCACTCCTATTCTAAATTCTATCAACCACATAAATCAGTAATGTCATTAATATAATTACTAGCTGCTCACTCACCTTCTGCAGCAGCTGTTGCTTTTTTCCTGGCTTTGGTCCTTTGATTACTCCATGTAACTTAGTATTAGAAGTCAGTATAGAATTTGCTTGCAGCAGGTAAATACCTAGAGTTTATTGGAGGAGAGAAATATATTAAGGAATCACTGATTACATTTTGGCTTCTGGTTTGCTATTTAATTGGAAAATATGTGGGGTTCATTCTAATACTGTTTAAAACTTTGGATAACTTTTAAAAATTTTGATTGTTGGCTGTTGAGTTTTGGACTTTTTTGTTTGTTTTGGTGAGCAGTTGGGGAGAGTCATTTGGTTTGGTTTAGTTTAGTTTAGTTTAGTTTTCCTGCTATTTCCCAATCAGTTTGCTTTGTGGGGAGGTCACTGACAGCTCCTTGAGAGAAATGCATATTTACTTAAGTCAGCCGTTTGGTAGTGTCAAGCAAAATAATTTAAGCAGCAATTTCTAAAATATTGCTAATTAATATTTTCTTCCATTAGTTTCATTTGACCAGCTGAGGCAGACAGCATTCCAATCAGCATTTAGCTCTGTGAAACTAGCATATCAAAAAGCTTGTGACAGAGGCTGAGTCTCTTTGATCTGGTCTATGATCCCATAGATAGTCCCACAATAAACAGCATTTAGATCCCTAAGGATTTCATTAAATGTATTGAAGATATTGTATTAATTATTTCTAAAAAATTCAAGAAGAGTTGAGGGCATTTTTTTATTATTCTTGCCATATATCAATCCCATGGAGAGCAGCAGAAAATAAATTCAAGCTTCATTGAATTTAATCACTGAAAATATTTTGTGGGATCACGATCTAGGTTATTAAAGTAAGGGTATTCATGTTTATAAATATTTTTGAAGTCTTCAGTGGTACATACTTTTATTGTGCAATTCCTGATATTCTGATCCATAAACTACACTTTCAATACTAGAAAAGTTCTGGACATTTTTAATTTTCCAGAAAAATTGCTAAATATTTCATTGCCATCTATTATTGCTAAGATTTAATTACAGTACATTTATGTAATGTATTAAACAACATTTAATAGCAAGTAATGAAGGATTGTCATTAATAGTTAAAACTGAATGACAGTGATCATATAAATAAAGTTCATGTCATGACGAAGTATTATTGTATTTCTTTATCATTCTTTGTTAGACTTCACATTACTTTAACTGTTCAAAACTTGACATGATCCTGGAAACCTCCTGTGAATTACTAAGGTCTTATTCTTCAAAATAAAAACTCCTGATTTTCAGCATAGAAGGTACGTAGCAGAAGCACTTCACAGGCAAATATTTATCTCTGATACATAGAACCCATGCACATTCTACAGAGCAGAAATAGACACAAGGATATTTCTTCTCATAATAATTCTACAAGTTTCTTCTTGTTCTATGAATGGAAGTTTCAAAATACACTTTCTCAAATTGTTTAGCACTTCTAATCACTATTCACTTCAATATCAGAGACACTGAATGCTATGAAAATGAGAAATGAAATAACAGTATGAAGAATAAGAAAAATCCCCTTCCAACCCCTTTTTACTCTGCTCCCACTTTCATTTGGCATTTCTCTTAACACAATAATGATTTGATTTTTTTTTTCAGTCTAGCAGTTTTAAATGCAATGAGAAGCAAAGGTGAATGAAATCAACTTACTCCATATATTTCCTGCTAGTATCTCCTCAGTCCTATGGGAATACATGACACCGAGGTTCATTGAACCCCACTGAAAATTTACTCAGAAATTATATTTTTGTTTTGTTTTTTGTTTTTTTCTTGAAGGCAACTAGATTATCAGATTATTTTCCTATTTAGATGCTTCTGAAAGAACTGTTGCAATTCAGAAATAAATTAGAAGGAGATTTATGACTGTTAAAAAACATAAAATGCGTGGCAAAAGACTATATTCTCTCTTGATTGTTCTGAAATAAAGAAGTGTGTACTCTTTTCTTGACTGTGGTCCCATTAACAAAAAAAAAAAACAAAAATAAAGTCTTAAAATGAATATAACATGTAATTATTGATCAAAAGGTGACATGACCACATTTCCTTAAATTACCCAGCACATCAGCTTTCATGGCAGACTTTTATGAGTAACATTTAGAACCTGCAATGTGGTCTCAAAGTGTGCTATTCCTTTCCTATTCTATTGATAACTAATTTCAGTCCAAGGATTACAAGTTGGTTTTTCTAATGAGGTTTTAACTTGCTCTCTCAATACACATGATTTCTTGATGAGTAAGACAATGAAGATTATGGGGAAAGGTGAAGCACAATATATAATTTTAATATTTCCAATCATTCTGCACAATATTTTCTTTGTTAAGGAGAAATAGCTATGGAAAGAGGAAAAAAAATGAAAGAGAAAAAGAAAAAAGAAAAAGAAAAAGAAAAAGAAAAAGAAAAAGAAAAAGAAAAAGAAAAAGAAAAAGAAAAAGAA
>JANRGV010000051.1:59495589-59536753 GCA_024734035.1 Alethe castanea | reverse complement strand
GCAGTCACAGCTGAGCTGGGTGAAAGCTGTGTTCAGAGTCTGCAAACCAACACTTGCAGTCACAGTCCAGCAGGAAAGAGCCACAGCCAGAATCTGCAGGACCCTACAGTAGGAGCTTGCCGTAGTCAGAATCAGGATGGCAAAGCTGTACAGAAGAATAAACCAGGACCCTTTTCATGTTGTTGAATGAGAGTCTGTGTCTTAGCTCATCTCTACCCTTAACAAGAGGTCTGCTGAAACAGCGCAGTTGACAGGGTAATGATCAATCAAAGGTTGGATTCAGTTATCTCAGAGGTCTTTTCCAGCCTAAATGAGCCTATGATTCCCTGAACATGTTAGCCTACAGGATACTGTCTTTGTCTCAGGTAGCAAAACTCTTACTTTTGTAGCTAATGAATGGGTGCACGCTCCTGGGCACAAACTGGGATCTGTCACCACTGGACACAAGATGACAAATATGTCTTGTGTCCTTGCACTTTCTCAAACATGTAGGGCAACCTTTGTAAACCATTTTAACCCTCATATTCAGACATTAAATATCAATGAAATGCTTCCACTTTTCTTTGGAGGATCAGATATACAACCATGTACACATTAATTAATTAGTTAATTGATTTCTATGGTTTTCTCCTAAGTAATTTTTATGCTTTATGAACAGAACAAAACAGTCTATCTGTGAATGTCTAAGTAACAGATATACATGCAACATCATTAATATAATGTGAATTATTACTCTGTATTCTTATGAATAAACTACTTCATCTCTTGTGAAAATTCATCCCTGGTGAAAACATCACCAGACCATTGCCAGAAGGTAAATCAGACCCCAAAATGAGCAAACAGATTTTATGACAGAAAAACTTTTCAACTTTACATTTTCCTTCTATTAAATAGAGTTCAAGAGAGATGATGTGCATTTATGCTTTGTTAAAAGTTAAATTTCTGTGAAGAGGAAACTACAGACAGTCTTACAATAAACCAGAAAAAAATGCACTTGAAAATGAAGCTGCAACAAGTGCCTCTGAAACTTCATAAAAAGCTCTCTCAAAATATATTAGACTACCTAAGAATACAATCCAGCAGGAAAAGACACACAAACAGGCGAAATTATTGGCAGTACAAATCAAAGAATATCAGATTCTTGTGAGTTGGCATCCAGAAGCCAAACATTTGCTTGGGAAAGCAAAAACAATATATGCTCCTTAAAAGTCAATTCCTGTTTTATAGAAAACACACTGCAGAAGCAAATAGTAGTGTGCAAAGATAAGACTGATATTTAATAATATCTAATATATCTGAGACAGGGGAAACTATCCCAGTTTAAATCTGCAGTTAAGATAAAAATGTAAAAACAATGATCTTCTATACTTCTGTAACACAGAAATTTGTTTTATTCAAGGCATAGCCAGGTTTGCAGGCAAATCACAATTCCTTCCACATCCAAGCAAAGCTGCAACACTCAGCCTTGTGACAAGAAAAATGAGTTAACAGCAAAAACAACTGTGTCTCGTGACACATGTGAATAAACAGAACGATACATCTTGCTTTTATTTTTTCTTTTTCCACTCAAAAAACAATGGACACAATGTATGTGAGGACCTAGAAACTGAAGTGCAGACATCAATCACACTGGCATTTCATAGTGCAAGGCCTCCTAGCAGAGTCTTTGGTAATATCATGGCAGTACCTATTCTCAGAAAGAGTATAGTCCCAATTCACATTTAGCATTTGCACATGCTTTGGCTTCACTCATATCCTGCTCCTTCAGAAGCTTCATCACCTGAAATCAAAAGAATGATACAGAAGCTTAGGTTTTCTTTCTCATTTCAAAATATGGATTAAGAAAATATTTATTTCCCACTGAGAGTTAACTTGGTGTTTTGAATTCCTACTGGCAGGAGGAAGAAAATTATTTTACTAGAGCTTAACTATTCCTGAACAAATAGAAGAAACAAGATCATCAAATTTTTAGAAATAACCATAGCACATGACTTTGGATATACATATTTTATTGCTTCAGTACTAATCTAAATATCTGGAAAGTAGTGAGACAGCATAATACATTTAATCTCAAAGGCATGAGTTGGAACTGGCCATTTCACATGTGACACAGACCAGAAATGTCTCCAAGCTAAAGTATCTACTTCCTAGCTGAGTATTTGGAGCTACTTCCATAGCAATGATCTTTCTTTTATCTATTTTTACCTCATATATCTGAAACATCAGCACCTGAAGTACCGAAAGCTGCTGTCAGCTTTTCCACAGGGTTTCCAAATTCTTTAAATTTCATACTCTTTACCCAGTTGGAAGTCTTTAACAAGTATATAATTTCCTTTGAATTCTCTTATAGTCATTGCTGATAGAAGTTATAGCTGTCATTAATATGAAAATATTAACATTTCTAATGTCATGAACAAAAAAGAAAGAAAGAAAAAATGTTTTGTTGTAGTCCATCTTCTCACGTGCAAGAAAGAATTCTTTTTCTAAAAAGTTAAAGTGCAACATATAGCGTGCATTTATATTAATCATAGTTGTGAGCCTTGATTTGAGAAGATAATTTTGGACAGAATGGAGTTGCACTTTAAGTGTTATCTTTCACTTTCCTCACTGAAATAAAGTAAACAAACACTTAGTGTTCTAAATATTATATTTAATGGGAATGTTCTTTTTATACTTTTTTTTTCCAAGAAATGTATTTATCTTCTATCTACTACAGATTTCCTTGGTGATAAATTGCTGAAAGAGCAAGAAACAATGATAATGGTATCTGAGGTAGTTTTCCTGGAAAACCTGTATTTCCCAGAGTACTTTAATATTTTAAAATGTGATGTTGGTTTTATATATGTGTATGAATGCAGAAATACTGTATGTAAGAGAACAAGTCAAGACCTTAAAAATATGCTGAGATGATGATAACTTAAAAACATAATTTGCCTTGAAACTTCAGTTTTGCTAAAACTTTGAAACAATATGTGAGGGAGGCTGGAAAGATTGCTGTCTCAAAACGTTTCAGGTCTGTGTGCATGGTAGAAGGGACAGGTCAGACTTTGTTCTGGTGGGGCAATGTCCTGTTCCACAGGTCCCACCCACCCACCCACTCTGCAGTGGCTGCCAATCCCTGGCACAGCAAAGGCACTGTTCCACACCTGCCTCTGGAGCCCTTAACCCAGCTCCTGAGTGGCCACCAGACAAGAAAATCCCACCTGGGAGAAGGGCCTGGGAAAGCTGAGGGATACTTAAGCCACAGTATGAGGAAGCACCAGTCTTGACCCTGCCTTTTCTTTGGGTTCTGTATCAGTTGACACACTGCTGGAACCAAGACTGGTAGCTATATTCTTTCTGTCTTTTTCTCTCTTGCTCTTCCTTCTCAAAATCAAATTGACTTAAAATCAGATGGGTTGGAGTTTGCTGAGTTAATGTTTTGTGAAATACTTTGTTTATTAAATATTATTCTAAACTTTTGCCACAGTTCCCTGATTTTCTGAAGTTTGCCAGTAAATTTTTTTGTTGTTTTGACCTCTTGAGGAATATCTTGTCAATATTTTCTCCTGTGTGTCTGACTCAAGATACAATAAAGAATTTTAAGCCCTTTTAAAATATTCATCAAGCAAGCTCTGGGGTCTTACAATGTGAAGCTAGGTATATTTTTTTTAAAAGTGGAAAAAATTTCACAACAACTCCTAATTTGCACATTCTTGTAAGAGAGACACTGGCCGGAAGAAGGTCTATTCCATACACGACAGATTTGACATTTGAAATTATTTATTGTTCACTATAACTGTTAGAGGTACTTTTAAACATTCCCAATATGACGATATACAGGAATGTCAATATCTGAGTTAAAAAAGACCAAAATACTTTCTTGCAAGAAAAGTTCCTCAAGAGACTAAAAGACAACCATTGGTATCTTCTGACACAGATAATTTGAAAACTGCTTTGACTCTGTTTCTGGCTTTGATTAGATAAATAATTTTCTAGAGTTTTACATCTCATTCAAATCCTTTACAATTCTTAAGATTTAAGATATACTTTCTTACTGCTTTAATTTTTCTTTCTGATGAGATCACTTGCATGAACTCAGGAAGTGATCTGATAAAATCCTGTCTTAGAGCTGTACACACTGGATTAATGGCAATCAAACAGAGAATATATAAACCAGTAAAAATAATAATTTCTTTTAGATCTTTGAAAGTCCACAGTGCAATGTTTAAGCCAAAGGCATAATAAATTTCTGCTTTATAAAAGAGATATTATAGATTTACCATGTTAATATCTAATAAACAACAAGAAATCCGCTGATTATTGAAACAAGTGCATAACACTCACAGTCCACAATGAAATGAAAATACAGATATGGACTATCCCTAATTTTTTTTTTTTTTGTTTAGCCAGAAGTATTATACAGGTTTTTTTTCTCAAATACAAAACTAGGCCAGACTTCTTTTTGTTGCTATTAATTTTTTGTTGAAAAATAATTTTCAGTTTTAAGGGTGCTCAGATGTATATTGTTCGATAGCATTTGTGAATCATCCAAATTTCCTATCAGGACCAGAATTGCAATGTGTATATCATGAACTAGGCTGAATTAGCCTAGAGCCACATTTTGTTTCAATTTAGGTGTATATCATTGTTTAATCTCATCTATTGTAAGATATCGTAAAGGCTAGACTTCTGAGCAATTTAGTGGCTGTTTTCATAAACAGTGAAGGGAGAAACACCTCCAGAAATTAATTCACCTCATCCTAGGAGAATTATAAAGTATTATAAAGGGGGTGTTTTCAGAGACTTTATTTCCTATCATGCTCAGTGAGTGATCATTCAGTTTCTTAACACTCTTTGACCTGCAGTGATCTGTACATATATCATTTTTTTTATACTATACAATTTTATAGAAATTTTTCTTTTCATCATGAACATGTTAAAAGGGACTTTCCGCTATTGTGAGATTATAATTTAAGTGATCATAATTGTTCTATCAGTCACTGAGAAACGGTAATCTCTTTCAGCATACGAAATATATTTCTTATCTACCGGGATTTAAGAGCAATGGCTTATGTCATTTCATTTTCCAAGCTCTTGCTTTGAAAGTGTCAGAAAAAAGAATACTTCACTTGGCACTTGTTGACAGCCTCTGCAAAACACAGTCCTTGAACATTTGAATCATCTGTCTTTCAGCTGAATGTAGATTGTCTAGAAGATTTCCTGAATTTTAAAGCTGAGTAGCACACATTTGTAATGATTGAACAAGGTCAGGCTCTTTTCTTTCCTTTTTTTCCTTTTTTAAGACATTCTTGGATGTGAACTTGTATCGTTTTTACTTCCTTTTTTTTTATCCTTTGAAGCTTATATTGTCTCTTTTTTTCACATATGTTGTAGGATTATTTTCAATTTTTTTTCAGCTATCACATTGTCTTTGAACTGCTGTGATTAAAAAAAAATCTTGCTATTTAACATTCAAGCAACACAATTGAATTCACAAAAAAGTATACCTCTAGTTGTTAAGCTAGACTTCGCTGATTTATTAAGGTTTCAGCAACTTCATGTAATCGTGTAACTGGGATTACTTACCTGGAAGACTCCTAAGTATAAGTATTTATTAACACACTTCCTAAATGATGGTCATGTTCAGAACTGATGGTAATGGAAAGAAAATTATAAATGCAAAATACATATAGAGCTTTGTAGTTAGATTTTAAATTCTATGCAACCACAGATTCTTAAATATTTTTAGTCATTGAAACACAGGAGAGATCTAAATTTAAGGAATCATTCAGATAATCTTGACATAACAATGAAGAACTTAAAATTATTTTTTGCTATATATTGAGTGTATTTTATCATAATGAAAGTGTTTCCTTAGGACCAATGCTAAAGGTTTTCTGCAAAGTAACTCACGGCATTCAGAGGACATACAGGAATACGAGCTAACAATATCTCCTATGTGATAGTAGGAAACAGACACCTCTTGGAAATGTTTAAAGTGGTTTTCTGTGATGTTGTAAAAAGGTGCAAAAGCTGTATTTCGACATAGGTTTACACTTCTTGAACTGTAGGACTCAGAAATGTTCCAACAAGGCAAGTAAGTAAACTGAAAGTATAATAAAGCATTTAGTTCTGCAAATTAGATAAATGTTGTGGAAAGTGCATCTTCTACCACCCTGTGGCAGTTTAGAATCACTGCATATTAGCATACCTCATTAAATATATTCAGATTAATTCATACTTCCTTAATGAATTTACTCACCAAGCAATAGGAAAAGAACTCAAGTTAAAGGATCCCTGCCCCATTAAACATGTGTATATGCAACTAATAAGTTACTTTAAAGTATATGCTGTATTGTAAACATCACTTTTTTTGCAAGCAGTGTCATTTTTAGGAAAATGAAAATGTATTATCATATATGTTTTTCATTATTTAATTTCTAGTAACAATTATATTGTTATAAAAGTCATAAACTCTGTCCTATTGCCACCCACAAATATAGTTATGTTAGAATAACTGTCTTGCAATTTGCCAACTCTGAAGTGTTGAAGCAGTCAGTCTTCCATTATGAAGCAATATTGCTTGTTTTCATTCTCCTGTATAAAGATGTTGATTTCAGATGGTTTTTAACGACATACATTTTGGTTTTCAAACTATGTGCCAAGGTCATACAGAAAAAGTATTACCTGGTATCATGTTTATTTTACTCCTGTAAGACAGCATGCTTACCAAATGTAATATCAGTAATAGAGTAAAATTAGCACAATAATAATTTCTGTTTTCAGAAAATATTCTAAATGTTATGCCATTTAATTCAAGTTTCCAGTCTTTATTTACCAGAGATTGCTAATAACACAGTAGTATAATCTCAACAAAACATTAGACAATCTCCCTTTTTCCTGTCTTCATCAGAAATCTCAGTCAAATCAGCAATTTCAGAACTATGCTAATAAGTCCTTCAGTTATGGGAATGTACCTTCTTTTTTGCCATAAATATCTTTCATTGCCAGAAAATGCTAAGAACATGACAGTAAATCAATCAAATACTCTTTTCAAAAGCATGCTCCCTTTTCTAGAAATTAAGTGTAGAGTGTGCATGAGACCAGGTCTGTAAAGAAATTAAATGAGCAGTTGAGAGCATGAAGATATATAGTCTGCATTTTATTACACTGGAAACGTTGAACCAAAATGCTGTTCTCATTTTTTTTTTTTTAGTTGCAGGCTAGCTGTTTGAATATTTTTTAGCAAATTCTGAATACTTTCAAGAGGTTAAGTCACCCATGATATGCAACACTATGCTTACAAGCTTAAAGGAGGAGATGAAGTGTGATTTTGATATGATTACAAGCCTATACTTACAGAAAGATAAGGATATTACTAGTTAAGCCATATATAAAGCTTAAAATTATCCTGTTCAAAGCAAGAAGCTTCAGTGGTGTTAGACGTGATATTTTACTTGAAGAGAACTCAAACATTGATAGGGATCTTATTTTATTGTTCTAAGAAAAATAGAGATCATTATTATTTCATTCATATAGTACTATGTCTATATTCATTATAGACAGAATGAATGATCTCCTAGACCTCTAGGTGATTGGTATATTTTTTTCTCAAGTAAATTTGTGGTCTCTCCCTCCCTGCCCAGTGTTTCTATATATTGTTTTTTTGTATAGATTAAATATTTCTTTCTATTAAGCAAAATAAGGTTAAAGATTCATATAGAGATTCATATTCATGCAGAAAGGCTTCACTGATGGCTGGCACAAGCTGGTGGTTTGTATGTGTCTGCATTCGTACTGCATATGGTGTGAAACTACTCGTGTTAAACCGCTGAACAATGTGACAAATTGCATTTACCATGCACCTGTGGCTACCTCACCTGCTTTGTAACCACTGAACCCTGTCCATCAGGATTTATTCTAACATTCTGATTCTCTAAGGAGCTTCACAAAGAATATAAAATATCTAAAACCTCTGACAGAGGTATACTATGTGGTATGCTACCACATAGTGGTTCCCCTCTGATTTATGTTGATATGAACTTCAGAAATGGCAAGGAATTGTACCTTTTAGCTAATATGAAGTATAATAGGATGTCTATCACAGAAAGAAAAATTTCAGCTTTTCTGTTACTTGGGGATTGTAGGAGCATAGATTGAAATTAGTGTTGCAAAATGAATGTCTTGAGATAATTTCTGTTTTGCCATTTATTTTTAAGGGGTTACATCCTTATCTTGTTCTGTTTTCTGAGGCTTCCTTTGCACTGTGTTAAATAATAAGACATTCTATTATTTTGATTTCTGGATAAAGGCCTTGTGTCCTTATCATCTGTTGCGCCTTATCTTCACAGGTACATACATAGATTTCATATAAGATGGAAATGAAGGAAAAGCTGCAAGGAGGAAGGAAGTTTATTCCTGGGGTTCAGAAGGCGGAAGAGGATGGTCCTTCAGTCTCTTTTTTAACGTCCACAGAAGCTATGATGCATGTAAAAACTGAAACATCACTTTTTCTTCTTTTTTGTTTCTTTTTTTTCTACTTTATTTAGTTGTTTCTCCATTAGTAAAGACCAAATTCCTAGAGCAGTGCTCATTCCATTTGATCCACAGCTGTTCTTCAGAGAGTTAGAAGAGGAAGATTTATATGTTGATTTATTATTGATTTTGATATATGTGAGAAACAAGAGGGTTTTTATAAGGTAGCAACTCACATCCGAACAGCTCAACCCTTCTGACTTGTAGATATACAATCTTCCTGGTTTTGTACACTAGATCTGCCTCTGAAGCAGACACTCTTTTACAAATGCTGTAGAGGTGATACTTCTTTTTCATCTGCTTATATATGTGGCACTGAGGAAATCTGTATGAAATTCTTCCCAAAGTCTTGTTCCCTTTGCGAGCTGCTTGCAGCCCTTTGCCTGCAACTTGACCTGTGGTTTATGTAGTGCTAAAGATGCTATTCCTTATTTGCATTTACTCCATGCTAGCATGCACTGGTTTTGATTGGGATAGAGTTAATTTTCTTTGTAATAGTCAGTATGGGACTTTCTTTTGGGTTTGGGAGCAAAAGGAGAACACAGATGTTTTAATTGTTGCTGGGAAGTGCTTGCATAGCCTCAAGGATCTTTTCTGCCTCTCACCCCACTCTGTCAGTGAGGCTGGGAATGCACTGGGAGTTGAAATGGGGAAGAGCCTGGACAGCTGACCCCAACTGACCACAGGGATATTCGATGCCACTTGGCATCATGTTCAGCATATAAAGCTGGAAGATGGAGGAGAAAGCAGGAGATGCTCAGAGTGGCAGTGTTTTTCTCCCCAAGTGATCATTTCACATGATGGGGCCCTGCTTTCCTGGAGATGCCTGCCCGTGGGAAGTGGTAAATAAATTCATTGTTTTTCTATGCACACAGCTTTTGCTCTACCTATTTAACTGTTTTTTTTCCACAAACCATGAGTTTTCTGACTTCTACATTTTCACATTTCTCCCCTATCCCACAGAGAGAGGAAAGGAGGGGGAAGTCCTAGAATGTGGGGCTACTGACCAAGGTTAAACCAGTGGAGTCATAATATTTTGATGTTTAACAAGTACAGAAGTGGATTGTTTATTCATTTATATATGCACCTGAAGTCCATGCGATTAGCATTGTTATGATTAAACAACTACCAACTATTTCTGAGATATCAAAAAATAAACTATAATATAAAACTAATCAATTATTAAATAGATCCTTGTTCTCAATTCTTATGGTTCTTTATACCAGAACTTACTTTGAAAGCTAAATATTGTTTTGGGGAAAATGTACTAACTTTAAAAATGTTTTCTCCTCATTTTCAAATGGATTTTTGTTTGAGTGAAAAATTGCACTTATAATCTGGAACCTCCTTGAGTGAGAAGTTCAAAAGAAGTTTTAAGAGGTCAGTTCCGACTTAATTTCAAATAAAGGGAAGATCAGATCCATCTTTCTACATCAGGGATTTTCTAGTCTTTATGTAAAGGGGACAGAGACACAGGTGAGTCAGAAGCAGTGCTCTAATCTACATAAATACATAATCATATTTTGATGATGCATTGTCATGTATTCCACTCTGATCTGTGCATAGTGAGATGTCTCCTGTTATTTCACCATTATTCCTTTATTAGATTGGAAGTTTCTATACCAAGAGGACTTTCTTCTTCTTCTGTACACAAAATTAAGACTAGGAAAAAAAAGAAAACCATGCATCTGAGCTAAGTATGTGTATAATAGGATTTTAACAATTTGTTCTTGAGATTGTACAAGTATAAAAAAATATTGTAGCTTCTCAGAATATTAATACAAACAGAGGAAAACAATGTTCATAAATCCTAAAGTATCACCCTTTTCCAGTTCAGAAAACTGCTTGTTTACCATATGTTCTTAATTTCTTTGTTAACACTCCAAATAGCTATTATTAATATTTTAATCCTTTTGAAGGCATTAAAGACAGAATAGGGAATTTCAGTTAACATGTATTTGCCCAGCTTGTAAATAAACTTTGTTCTGGATTAATGTATAGCCCTACAGAGTATTTCATTGAGGTGTCAGGTGGTTAGAACAGTTTTATATCTTGAAGGATGGAAGGATGTTTTCATGCAAAATCTTATTACAAGATGACTATGTTATCCTGATTTAAACCAATTTATTTGGTGCAACTATTAAGTCTTGAGTGATTTACATTTTTCTGTTGAACATATTGGTTAACGTACACAAAATTATTTTATCAAAAAAGATATTATAAAATATTAATGATCAATGTATTACTTAAAAGTCACAAATGAAAGGCAGTTTCAAACATATTTTTTCAGTATTTCTTTAGCTTTTCTAATTATATAATACTGTTAATTTAAAAAAAAAAACAAAGATTGATATAAAATATGAAAATATATATTCCAACTGAATGTAAAAGAAAATTGCAATGGAAGTAGTAGTTCAATGAAAAAAATTATTATGATTTGAGTGGGGCTTTAAAGAATTAGTTCCCTTTACACAGCCAAAATGAACTAAAGAAGCCTGAGCATAAATGAGAATCAGCTTCTTGACACCTACTTTTTCAGGTAAGTCAAGGCCAGAAACAAGACTGTGATACAGGTCTAAGGTCCATCCAGCAAGAAGCACCAGAAAGGGAGGTGGTGACTGGCACTTGCTCCACAGCTTCCCTGGTATAAGGACTGAAGCCTTGAGCCAGGCAGTCTGGAACTCTGGACCATGGGCAGGGTGGAAGGAAGTCCCCAGAGGAGCTTTAGCAGGGACCACGAAGCCTTTGAGTGTCCTTAGAGCCAGGACAGAGAAGTCTTTCAGGATACAGACACGTAAGACCAAGACAGTCTGGGGACAAAGTTGAAATCTACTTCTCTACTTGCCTTCATAATTCTTCTGTCTTCGAAACAATGAAGTTTATATACTCTCAAAGGATTATAATACATTTTAGATCCTAAATAGACCTCTGAGCCTAGGCTGAGGAGTAGCAAAAATTCAGACATGCTGGAGTTTTCTTTTCTTTGCTTTAAGCAGATGCCTATATTTCTGCATTTTACAAATGCTTTTGTAAAAGCATTTATGTCTCCCCATCAATTCTATGAGGAGTGTAAACACTTTATACAGTTAGTTTGCATTATTCCACTGATGCTTAGGCTTTTAGTTGGAAACCTAAAAGAAACAATCCAGATTCTCCTCTACTTCAGATGTTACAAATTTTGTGGACTGCTATAAAGTTTACTGAATCACACAGAATCATGGAATAATCTGAAGAAAGTGAACATAAGACAAAGGAGACACACATAGTCTCTTGTTTGGAATACTGCTTCATAATGGAAGTTTTGAATGAATAATGACGGGTGGTTTGAAAACTCAGATAACATTCCCCTACTATAGCAAAATTAATTGCTTGTATCTAATTGCTGTAGACTAAAAATGTTATTATTGGCAAGGCAATACTCTAAGGAAACAGTCATATTCACTCCATGACCTCCTCTATGTCTTTTTGCTTCTATGAGTCATGCATTTCTTTACCTTACTATTCCCTCACACTTCTGTAGTCTATGTGTTGAAGTATTTTGTATTCCATTTTCTTTTAATCTCCTGCTTGTGTGCTATGTAAACCACTATTCTTGCTACTGGCAAGGACACTTTTATGCAATAGAGCTGCTGCTTCTTCTATTGCTACAATTTGCAGTGGAACCAAGGTCTGGTTTTGAGTTTGCACCAGGATCATTTATTTTGTTTCCTTCAATGCAGCATGGTTTCTTATGTTTGCCAGCTTGTCTTTTGATCATTATGATATAATCGCTATTTGTGGCAGCTCAGTAGATGTACTTGTCACTTACCTCCCTATTTTGCTTCTGTCACACTATCCATATTTGTTTTTCACAGTACTTGCATTTACTTCTCCCAGTTACAGTTGTCAAAGTCTCTTAGACTTGCTGTTCATCAACTTTCTGGTACCTATTTTATTTATATAATTTCTTAAAATTGTTGCATCATCTAATTTTACAGACAGTCCAGCTAGGAGGAGGAAGAGGAGGAGGGTAAGGAGAGAATGACTTTTTTTTTTTTGTTGTATTGTCTCAGATCCAGACAATTTCACTTCCCATTCTGACATCTCAGTAATCCTTGTCTTTTTTTCACTTTTATTTTTAACGCTTTTTATGTCTAGTAGGACAGAAGGCCTCTCCAGATTTAGAAAAAGGGTAGATAAAATAATGCTGGAAACAATTTAAACTGAGAATTCCTAAACTATATAGTATCTGACAAGCATTACAGGGAAATGAATTCAGAGATTAAAATACCATTTACTAAATTTAGTTGGTATTGCTGGAGGATGCAGAACTTGAAAGCAGTATATAGATATAAAATTGGAAAAAACCATAATAGCAGAGAGAAAAAACCCAAGAACTAAAAAAGGATGGACCACAAGCTGTGAGGATGTTGCAAAGCTCTATAGTATGTGTTGTTTCAGAAGTGCAGTTTTTTCAACTAAAAACTCATGGATAAACTGTACATGGTTATATGTAACACCTTTCGGGACTTGAAAAAGTTAATGTAGTCCACATGGCCTGGTCTTTCTCTCTGTGAACTGTACTAAGAATTCTAACAGCTGATGCTACAAGCCTGCTGTAGCTAAAAGTCAGCATCTTTTCCTTATATCCTTCAAAAAATAAAAAGAAAGAGAATTCAATAAATCCACCTACCTGAGCTCCACACTGTGTAACCCATGGATACTTGCTGGTGAAAAGGAAATGCATGGATTTGTGGCTCAGACAATTAGACTTAGTTTCCAGGGATACACTCTAACCACTCAACCACAGTGCAGTTTTCTCTCCCATCTCTTGAACCTGAGTTAAATAATAATAAGTGCACACAAATTCGTATAAGATAAATATACCCTTAATGTGTCCATAAATGACTGATAAAGCATGATCATTATCAGTAAGGAGCAGCAATGGAGAGTGGAAAAAAGTAAAATAAAGTGGTTTGAAGTGATCTCTGAAGGATCTCCTTCTCCTGCTACACCAAGTGTAACTATGTCTTACATTTGATTGTGTCAGCTGTGGCCTTTGATTAGCAGGATCTTGAATTTCTCCAAGGAAGGAGGTCCTGTCACTTTTTTCATCATGTATTCTTTTTAATGCAGTATTCTGCTGATGACCTTTTTTCCCAATGTCCAGTCTGAATTCCCCAAGACACAACTGGCCTTTGCCCTTTTTTACACATTCTTTACTGAGAAGAGTCAGGTTACATTGTGGAGCACCAGCCACATATGTTTAGAAAGCTTTTAATTTGCTGCTGTCCTTGTCAGATTAAAGAAGTGTTTTAGCTATGTAATAGTGAACTTTCATGTGTCACATTTACTTACTTGATATTCAAAATTTTATTTTATTGAAGTTATAGAAAATCATTAAATTTAAAATTGAGGGACAATACCTGTTACTAACAATTACCTAAAGGTTTGGCAAAATAAATTCACATTATAAGACAATAATAACAAATATTTTTCTTCAGGTATAAGGGTACTTTGAGGAGACCTTCTGTTGAGGCTTTTAAAATTTATTTATCATGCAAAGGAATATAAACATAATGAAGTACTCATGAATATCACATTTGTACAGAAGTAAAAAAAAAAGTGTGACTTGCATATGCATTATTGAAGACCACTTTGGTAAAAGCTTGCCATTGAATATTCTTTTCTCTTTAAATTCATCTCATTTTCATGTTAATGTCTTTAGAAATGTCAGTTCAGTACTTTTGCTGCTACAGACTTTTCAACAAGTAGCCATAAATAATGAATTAGTGGCAATATTGTTCTAATAACTTATTTAGGCCATAATTAATTCACAGCTTTAGGCATATTTAAATAAGGGTCTGCTTTTAAATTTGTAGCTTTCAACAGACCTTGTTGTAGGCTGGTAAATCCAATCTGGGTGAAGAAAGGCCAAAAAAGAAGTAAGACAAGGAAAAATCCCACAGTTCTCATGGCTTCATTTTGAAAAGCCTAACCTATAGGAAACATATGCTGCAAAATAAATTACCTGCAATATCTGAGCCCACACAGAAAATTCCTTCACCCCCTCTTTGATTTGCTATCAACTTTATAATAGCCATCTCTGGGTTCGTCGTTGCTATTCCCCAAATCCTGCTTTTCATACAGAGGAGTTAATGGGGTTATAATTTCATAATTAAAGCAGATAATTTTAATTTCTCTGATGACTCTTTATTATGATAATCTTGTTAAGATTATGGTGTTCATTTGTTGCTGTGAATGATCATTTGGCTTTTTTAGAAACTGTCTGTTCTACGGAGCCACTAAATAATTAAGCAAGCAGAACATTCAAACCAGTAAAGTCTTGCTGTTAATGGAAGACCAAAGTCAGAGTTAACTCTCTGTAAACCTATTAAGGGATTCAGACATAGAACATACCAGATTTACTGTCAGTCATCAAATAAGAGATAAAGCTTCATTAACTGAGTATCTAATTTCACATTTAATGAAGAGCTGGCCTCCTAGATTGGATGACAGTGCAGGCTTTCATAGGACAACAAACATAAAATTAAATGCTTCTAAACTAATTAGTTGATCCGATAGGAGGTCCAAGAAGTGAGGTCCTGGAGAGGAATGTCTAGCAGAGAAATAGTCCTGAATAAAATGTTGCCTCAGTTTCTTTAGTTGTCTTCTGCAGTGTAGCATCATGTGTGCTTTAAAAGGAAATCTGTGAATTATTATTTCATTCTCTTGTTTGCTGAGTTTTTGTGCACATCGGTCTCCTTTACATTAAATTTTGTAGTCAAGATAATGGAAATTATAAATCTGGTATATGACAGTGTGACAATGCATGCCTTTGCAGCGTACGCAGAGAGCGCCTTTGCAAACATTGTCAGTATAAATATTCCTATTCCTATTCGCTTTTGCAAACAAAATGCTTTGGTGAGTTTTATGAAGCTGCTTTTTTGTTTATAGAGGCATAAACCACAGAAAATTCAAGATTTCCAGATTAACTTTCTGTTCTCTATTGTGGGATGTTTAGGCGGGTCAAGCTCTTTTATTTAAAAAGCCTTTGAATCTAATCTAGGTCTTGAGCATGTGGGACTGATGGGGACAGGACATCACAGATGGCACAGAAGGAGACACAGATCAAGACAATTCCATACAATAATAAACATTTTGGCTTTGGAAAGCTGGTCCTTAATATTTTCAAGTGTGGTGGAAGTAGAAATGACAAAAATACTAAGATTGAATTTCTGCATTTATAACAACATTGCTGTAATAAATGAAAATATCTCTTGAGGTTTTACATATTCACCAAGATTTTAAATAAAATTTTACTTATATGACATTCTTAATAAGCTCAATAAAAGGGAAGATATTGCTATTTAGAAATAAACAAGGTAAAAATGTTTAAAGCAAATTTAGCATTTGATATATTATGATAAAAGTATATACTATGAATAAATATTCCAGTTAGTGTCATAATTTCAATGCCTCAACAGCAACATAGTTGCTTATGAAAAATCCATCCTCTAATGATATATTAACTGGATGCAGTTTTAACTTTTTGCCAACCTCCACAAGCAACTACATTCCAAGGGAATTACTATAAGGAGTTTATAGAGGAAAAATAAGACATAACGGACATTTAAAAAAGATATTATATACATTTCCCTGAAACTATTCATGTGTAAACACAAAATAGCTGATATGTAATAAAGCAACATAAAACCATAAAAGTGGAGATCATGCCTTTTATCTAGTAAATGTCTTGCATGTCATTGTACCAGATCATTTTATTGTGATGTGTATTTCTGATAATTTTGTTGTTTCTTATGGGCTTTTGTGTATTTTATGATCTTCAGGATTTTTCATGTTCCTAACAAGGTTTTCAAGTGTCAATGTTTACTGCTGTCTTGAGGACACTATATGTCTTTTCCTGTGTAAATTTAGCTTCTGTGTGGATCTACTATGTTTTAGCCATAAAATATATCTGCTAGTAAATCTACACATCAAGAACCTGAAAACAAGAAGTGAAATTATTCTATAGGTTTTATTCATTTTATAAAAAGTTACATTAATGATATGGTGACTGCATAAGGGGTTCACTTCTGGGACAGGCAACCTCCAGTCTATGAAATAACTGATCTTAACGTCACAGATAATGAAGACTAAATACATTTCTACTGACTGTTGGTAAATCACATTCGGTCTATTATAAATAATGTTTCCACATGTGGATCCTAAATTAAAATAGAAAATACCTTCTCAAAAGCAAAGGATAGCTGTCTCCCATATTTTACATATTATGGTGAAATTGGCTCTGGTAAATTTCATGAGCAATTTTTTTATCTGAACTAGGACTATAGGAAGATCCATAAAGCAAACTTCACCTACAAATGTTGCTTCCCTGAATTACATGCAGAAAGGAAATACTGATAAATGAAGACAGAAAACTATCCTTCCTTAATCGGGGAACTTTCATTCTAGAGGCTGTTTAGGGTCTCAGTGCACTCTAGTTCTGTTATCCTCGGAATGAGTTTCCCAATGCCTTAGTATAAACGGAAAGCCTAATAACCCCTTGTAACCTATGCGGAGGTAAACACATAGTAAAAAATGGCACAAAATGTACATAGAGAAGACTGAGTTTTATCCATCAGATTATTTTCATCTACACTAAATAATGCTTGTGTAAAATATTATCACATTTCTGACAGCTTTTATCCTTATTTGATAGGGCATATTTCAAATGACACATCCAATCACAATATCTGCCTATCAAGTATTCAATTCTTCGTTGTTAATAGAGATTATCACACCCTTATTCATGAGAGTTAGAATAGAAATGAGGAAGAATTCTCAAGGTGTAGAGAATATTCAGCATGCGTAAGGGAAAGAGACTACAGCTTGTGGTGATGCATTTTCTTGTGCATGAATTAGCATGATGGATAGTTCATTGAAAACATTCACAATCAGTTTTAGAAGAGTTATTTAAAGCCATACAGATGACTAACCACTGAACTTTACTTAGCATGTAATGGTAGGAAATACTGTGCTTTCAGGAACCAAATATCCAGAATTATTGCTGTGTCTTGTATTCTTAAAAGGTCCCCAGACTCGTACTTTTCAGAGGTCTACCCGTCTCTTTGGGTAATGGTTTCTGCTGATGACTTCAAGCAAATAAAATAGTATGCTTGTTTTTTTTTTGTTTTGTTTTTTTTTTTGCAAAGACAGATATTAAAAAAATACTTTGAAACTAAGTTAGTGGATTTAGGTCTTATCTGTAAAACCAAATGTAGGATTTGAGTACCAAGGCAGTAATTAGACAGAAAAGAGAAAGACATCTGGAAGGTTACCAAGGGTATATATGGCAACCCCTGCAGCAAGTCTGCCACTCAGAGGATTTGTGGATCAAGGACCCACCTGAGACGTGGCAAAGCTTTATAAGCTTAGCTCAGAGGACTACGAAAGGATCATCAAAAGGCTGTTGTTAGGTAAGAAAACCAAATCACAATCTGAGGGACACACGATTGCTATGTTAGGAGAAAGTACTGAGGCACATCTGACAGTCCAAGAAAGATGAGGATGCTGCAGTCCTATGCCCCAAGGTCCAAAAATTGCAAGTTATAGTGAGTGATAAGACCTTCCCTCAGCTTCCCAGTTCCTCATTATAAGACTTGTGTTCCCGACCCTTTATCAGCTCTTTTTCCCTTCTCTGGATGCATTCCAGCACCTCAATGTCTTTCTTGTAGTGACAAGCCCAGACCAGGACACAGGATTTGAGATATGACCTCACCAGTGCTGAGTACAGAGGGACAATCACTGCCCTGGTCCTGCTGGCCACACTATTGTTGATACAGGCCAGGATGCCATTGGCCTTCTTGGCCACCTGGGGACAGCTGGATCACGTTCAGCCAGATTTTCATCCCCAGGTCCTTCTCCAACAGGCATCTTTCCAACCACTCTTCCTAAAGCTGTATAGTTGCGTGAGGCTGTTGTGACGCAAGCGCAGATTGTAGCACTTGACCTTGTTGAACCTCATTCAGCATGCCTAGGGCCACCGGTTCAGACCCCTCTACAGAGCCTTCTTACCCTCAAGCCATATGTTATTGGGTTCTTAAAAGATATTTCCTGAAGAGTACTAAATGTGAACTTCTGAAATGCAGTAATGTGTTGTCTTATTTTTTTTTCTCCCTCTTCTCAGATTGCTGCAGCAGTCAAAGCCACCCTCAGCCTTCACATGTTCAACTACTGTTTTTTGTTTGTACGTTTGAGGACCAGCATCATGTCCTCAATTATCCGTTCTTCACATGTGACAGGAAGATGTTGTCAACATACTCTGAATTGCTTTTGTCTTTCTGTGCTGTCCTTCCAGAAGAATTCAGGATGGTTATGCCACACATGAGGATCAAAGCTTGTGATTGTGAAATATCTATTTCTTCCTGACTAGGCAGTCTGCAGCAGATAACTGCAATATCACATCACCCCTCCTGCTTGGCTTGCCTGCCCTGATTCCAAAGCTCTCAGCTGGATCATCATCTGACCCTATGCAAACCTCCATCATTCCTACTTCTCTCGAACATAAAGAGAAATTCCCTCTTTTCACTTACTCAGCATGAGTATAGCAACCAAAACCTTGTTTCTGACACCTGCTGCACAAGCAGCTCTTAGCCCTTTCTCTCCTCACTGGTAGGACTGATGAGAAAAACATCCAGGCTTCCATGTTTCGGAGGTTTCAGGGATCCTTTTCTGCAGTCAAGTCATAGATCCTATTCTGTAGTAAGGATCCTGCAGATGGAGCAGGTGCTGTTTTCCTGGTGCTAGAAATCAGGAAATTCCAGCCTTTATTGTCACAAGAGTCTCTGTTTCTGTTCCTGAAGCTCAAACTTTGAAAAAAATAAAGAAAAGGACTTCTGAGTTAATAGCAGGAGGATAAAGCTATATCATGACACTGGAAATGAGTAATTGGATGATGGCTATGGCAAAGAATAAATGCCAAGATACTTTGAAACTTTATTTTTGCATGGGAATGTTGTATGCTGGAGAGTATACTACAGAAGTCCTAAGGCATTGCAAGATTCATTGATTTGATGGAGTATGGTTTATAGAAATGATACCTTTCATAAAGATATATTCAGTGAGGGAGAGAGAGGAAATGATTTTTGAAGATATTCAGAATAGGCAAGCTTCTAGGCATTTTAGTTGGTGAGAGTAGGCTCTTCATGAATCTTAGGATCTTTGACTAGATATAAGTAAAATACACAATAAAAATTCAGTCATTTTTATGAGGCATATTTAGACTTTCATTTTCCTTATACCAGCAGGATGAATTTTGTTAGTTTTCCAAAAGGAAGATTTATTTAACCAATCCACATGACAAATAAAATCTTACTGTTTACTAAATTGAGAAGCTAATGGACAGAAATGGAAGTTTGAAGTCAGTTCCGTCATAGAGAAATGCCAAATTTGGTGAAATAAAATGGAATATCATCTATCTTGAATGGTTAGAAGTGAATGAGAATAAATACTAAGATTAAATTATAATTCATCAAGTGAATTCTTCCTGGATAGGTATATATATTTTTGAATCTCATTCCACAGAAGTATTGCATGGAGTCAGCCAATATACAGAAACATAATAATTTCTGGCAGATAAGCCAAAAAGCTTCAATTTTGCAAATTTTTTTGATTGTGGAAAATACCTGTGAATTTATTTTAAATAAAAATTTTTGGCATTTTTAGTGTTAATAGCTTTGATGATAAATAGATATTTTAATGATTTGACCCACCTCTTATTGAAATTAATGGGACCGTGCGTTTTTCTTAGCAGTATAGAATGGAAGACAAAGCTGTAGGCAGAGAGGACTACAAAGAAATACATTGTAGTTACAGAGAAAAAAAAACAAAATTGAAAAAAACCTAACCCAAATCAAACCAAACAAAATCAAACTAGACCAGACCTAAACAAAATGAAAAAACCCAACCCAAACCAGCCAACTAACCAAAATAATCCCCAACAAAAGCCCAACAAACAAGGGAAAAACCAAAGACCCAAAAGGAAACACAGTGTTTGAATAACAGTCTCATTGGTATTACGTGACACGATTTTATCAAATAATTTTTTATCAGTGGCAATGCTGTCCAATCATGGAGTCCTTCTTAAAGGTTAAAAGCTGCATGGTACCAGCTGTGGGATATCTACAGGGTTGTTACTTTTTGAATATGGAACCATGGATTTTGAAGATGTTCTTTCCTGCTGTGTCCACCATCTTGCTAATACAGAGTACAGCCCAGAGTACAGCTGACCTTTTTCCCTCCATTGGAAACCTCCTGGCTCCTGTTCATGTTCAGTTCCCAGATCCTTCATTGAAAAGGTATTTTCTTGGCAGTTGACTCCAGCTTGCATTGATATGTTGGGTACCTCTCCAGGTACAGGACTTGACAATTCCCTCTGTAGTTTACATTCCTGACACTCCACTTCTCCACTTTGTTGAGATTTCTCTGATTAACACTCCTGTCTTGTGCTTCTTTCTTTACATGTTTTACATGCCTCCCTATCCTTAAAAGAGGGATTTTTCAAAGATCTTAAAAGTAAAATACTCTTTTGAGTAATGAATGTGAGTTTCAGACTGAGGAGTAAAAACAATGACCCTGTGGCATACTTTGAAATGACTGATTTTGGCATTTTTGTAGTAGGGTACTGGAAGTTGTGAATAGCATTAGTGAACCAGAAGCTCTGCCCATTTACGATCTATGACACAAAGATGCAATTTATTAATAAGTTTTATAAATCTGAAAATGTTAAAGATAAGTGCCTTTTAGCTCTTTATCTCACTCCTGACTTAAACTTCATCTGGCTTTTATTCTGCAAAATATTTTCAGCTCATGGTATGGATTAGAAAAAATACTTGAATCCAAAAGCTCCTTCCCCTGGTTCCAGCCCAGGTGTCTTTAGATTTATTTTAGTTCTTGACCTGCAAAAAGGATAAACTACCTGAATGCAGTTATATAAATAGATGGTTAGTGCTTATTGGCACTTACATTAAATTGTTTCATGCATTACTTACATTAACATACATAAAATGCCATCAATTTGATACACAGTACATTCAGATGCAAGGTAGACTCATAGAAAAATGAAAAAAAAAAGCAAGATGTATTAGCAACATGCTAAAATTATTGTGATTTGGTTCTGGAGCAAGAAATTAGAAGCCATAATTATCATCACATCTCTCCTAGCAAATTATTTGGGGTGCTGACCACTCACTGTAGACTGAGCCCCTTATTCTTTCCTCCATGGAAATGACTGTTCTTAAAACCTTCTATGCACTAAATGTGTGAACATCTATAAATTATTTGAAATGTGGATGTAATTGGACAAATCATTGGAATTGAAGAGTGATAAAAATGTTTTCTAAATAGCTGTAGAGGAGTCTTCAGAAAACTGCAATTATTTATTAATATTTTGTCAGTTTATAGTATTGACATTTATTGCTGGTATGGATCATGGTTGTATAGTTCACTGACTACTGATGAATTTAATTGATAAATCATGTCAATAAATCCATAGATTACAAATCCTAATCTGTTTTATACCATGTTACTTGATATTTGTAGAAAGATACTTGAAAGTCACAGAGATAAATCTTTCTTTTACTATAACTTTGACTTTAGTTTCTCAATGAATCAAGTACCTGTGCAGACTCAGCCATCCCTCTGAACTTTTCTTACAATTCATCAAAAGACCTTTGTATCATTCTGGGTCTTTGATACCAGGTTTCCCACAGATGGGGAAGTAACAGATCTAGTCCAATAATGTTAGTGATAATTTGATGGTAAATTCTTTCACCTTTCTCCAGAATAGTCAGTACTTTCTCAGCCTCTTGTTTGGAGAGAAAGCAAGCAGCCCTCCTTGGCTACTGGCGTGTAGTCTCTGCCCAGAAGAGAATGGTGGAAGGTACCTCTTTAATGAGGTCCTTCTCCTCCTGCTTAGTTTCTAATCATGACCCCAACACCAAAAAGAACAAAAGGAGTTTTATGTGAAATTTTATTTAGGTACTGCTGATGATATACATGTAGCAAAGAAAATACAGATTTTTTTTTTTTTAGATATACAAAAAAGCAATCAAAACTACTTCTATTTAAAATTATGTATTTTTACTTTAATGGGCAGAATACTGAATTTATTCATTTATTTGCATAATTCAAAAATCAAAATAGTAGATATTCAACAATGGTTTAATAAATTTATATTCTGACTGTCTTTTTTATTTGGTGAGTAGAAAGATCCATGCCATACGCATAGGCAAAATTTAAGGTAAAATTGCTGGAAAAAAAGGGTGGTTAGAGAATATTTATGATAAAGCATAAGTATTATAAAAGCACTTATCTGTGAACTTAACTATAAAGTGACTTTCACGGCCTAAGGTTTTGGTTGAGAACTCAATGTTTTGTTTACTGCATGAGCTAACTAATCAACAAAACCAAATTTGCTGCACACGCTACAGGACATCTCTGCTTCTGCTTGCTGAGAAAGAATTTGTCTTTGTGGAAGTATCACATATCATAAACAATGTGATAGCTGCAGTTGATATTCTAGTGATTTTACATAAACTCAAAAGAGCATCTGAAGCCATTTGCTAGTGTGTTGTGTGCTATAGTTAATGAACCATAGAAAGGTATTGCTGGAGCTAAGAGAGTTGGATATTGGGTATATTTTTACATGCTTTAATGTATAAAGACAAAAATTACATTTCTCACTACGCTGGCAATAAGAAATGCTCTGTGCTGTGGTGAAGCTATAGACTCTTATTGAGACTAGAGTCATGGAATTTAGAGGCTTTGCATTCTTTTTGGCTAAATATTAGTATTATGAACTTCACATGTCCTCTACGCCCAATAAAGGAGAATAATGTTAGGCTACAGAATAGGCAAGTCACTCAGCTGCTGACTATGACCTGGCCTGATATTAAGCTAACTGAACAAGATATGAAAAACTACTGTTTCTGACATGAAAAATTTTTGGATGTAATAGATAACAGTGCAACAGTTGGCAAATGTTAATGATTGCAATATGAAGGACCATCACATTTCACAGTTGCTTAGGGGGCAGTTATGTTAGAACTGACTAAATATCACAGACTGCTGGCAGGGGATACCGGGGACCTTTATAGAAGTAGGATTTTCTGATGTCAACAGCACATTAATAACTAGATCTGTAATACTGTAAAGGTCAGAGATTACCTTGGTAATGGTATAAGAAATAGAAAATTTGGGTATATATAGAGCAAAATTGAGGCTAAAGGTGAAAAGTAATTAAATGAGAGTTACATGTTTTAGAGGAGACCAAGAAGAGAAAAAGGAGCTATGAGGACAGCTAGAATCAGACAAGAAATGGGAAAGAGACAGCAAGTTATGTGATTGGTACTATTTGGGAATACCCATTGGACAAGACACAAGTCTTGCTGGTGATCTCCACAGTCTAAGTCAGGGTAATAAACCAAAATTTTCTGACTATACATATTTCCTCAAATAGAAATGCCAGCGAGAAAAGTGCTGACACATGGAGACATCTCAGGGTGCTGGTGCCCATTTCAGGTTTGCCAACACTGATATTTATCTACCACTTCCTAAAAGAATTTGACTGCAGATATATAGACAACCAACTTTGGAAAAGATAAAAGAACAAACCTCAAGCAGAACTTCTCAGTTCATAAAAACTGTATAGCATTTTTAATAGATGGGGGGAGAGGGCCATATGCTCCAAATCTTCCATTAATGGAAGTCTGTAAAACATAAATAAAATTTTTGTAATAATAGGAAAAATATAGTTGACATTGCATTATAGGAATGGAGTAGATAATGACATCAAATTTCTTTAAATCTTTTTTTTTCATAACTCTAATAATGTTTGTTGTTTTAAACACAAATTCACTAAAATGTTATAAGAAAATATAGTTTTCAGCTATTCTGAATACCTTTATCTTATGATGTGTATGGAACTATGCATTGCATGCCTGTCCACTCATTTCCTTATAAATGCTGGTTCAATATTCATCCAACATGTGCATTTCTATAGTTTGACCTAAAACTTAATTGCAACATTTCAGTGTATATTGACTTGCTGAAGCAGAACTCCATTGATTTATCAGTAAGACTATTTAAAAGATGAAATTACTCACCTGGGAGTATCAATAGAATGTCAGTGAAGAATATGTTTGTTTTTTGCCTGTAATATCTCAGTCCTGAAATAACACATATAAATAAAACTCAAACACAAAAGGTAAAATTTTTCTTTTTCCCTGTCACCCATGTCAGCTTTTATTTTTTACCTTCTTCTCTTTCAAACAGCCTGTTATACAATAAACTTTCTCACAATCTTCAGAGAGTATTCCTGAAATTATGGTTTCTTTTTGTTGTACAAATTTTAGAGTGAAATTGAAATCAGTATGGTTCTAAAAACTTTTTAAAGTAATTTTTAACCAGTTGTTGAATATCAATAGCAAAAGCAACAGCATACTAACAGTATCATAAGTTTACAACCAGCTGCCTATGAGAAAAGCTGAAAGCAACAGAAATTATTAGCTTTAGCTTTTTTTCCTCACTTCTTTTGCACTGAGCTCTTTCAAAACAAATGATCTTTTGAAATGTTTTCTCTATTTTTTTTTTTAACAACTGAATCTCCCACTGGTTCTGCTCCGATCACCTAAAAACCATAATCATAGCCAGGTACCCTTTAAAGGCTATGAGGAGCTGCAAGGCTCCTAACAATTTGAATGGCTCTGGTTTTAAATTTCTCATCTTAGTAACGGATGGTACATTTTTTCCTGATTCTTTCAGAAGTTTTATTTTTTAGTTTTGGTTTGTAAGCATATTGATTTCCTACTTCTTTTATAGGATGCAGGTGTGAGAAGGATCTGGGACTGCCCTGTGCTGGACAGACACATGGGAAAGTTCCATTTGTCTCTAACCCACCAACCACAGGGCACGACTGAGCCCCACAGCTAAGGGAGCGACGTCTTAGGGAAGGTGTATTTAATGAGTGGGAAGTGAGGAAAAAACATGAAACAGTCCTGCAGACACCAGAATCAGGGCAGAAGTGAGGGAGAAGGTGCTCTAGACTCCTGAGCAGCCTGTGATGAAGTGATGATGAGACAGGTTCTCCTCCTGCAGCCCATGGGGGATCATATTGGAGCAGATAGCCATATTACAGCTTGTGGAGGACACCATGCCATAGCACCTGCACGCCTGAAGGAAGCTGAAGACCATGGATAGCTCACACAGGAGCAGTGAGATGAGGGAGATAATCTGAAGATTAAAAGTGAGAAAATTCATTGATTCAGATGAAGACATTTAATACGTGAAGAAAAAGCTGCATGCACAAGTTGTTCTGCCATCTAAAGGAAAGCAGAGCTCCATCATGCACAATGGTTTTGTGACACCACCACAAATATTCTGCCCCTACCTTCCGTCTTCTTCCTTCACCTTTAAAATGCTGAATACAGATGCTGATGACATATGGCATGAAATTATCCCTCTGGTCATTTTGGGTCAGCTATCCCATCTGTGTCCCCTCCCAACTCCTTGTGCACCCCGGGGTGGTGAGAGAAGCAGAAGAGGTCTTGACTTTGTGCAATACTTAAAACATCCCTGAATCACCAACAGCTTTCAGCACATATCCAAAGCACAGACCCACTCTATTTGCAATTAGCAATAACTTAGGTTATTTTTCCCCAAATCAAGACTTTTTAGCTTGTGGCAGAAATTGGTAAGCAATTGCCCTGTGTTTTTTTTAACCCATAGGCTTTTTCATCTTATTTTCTTCCACTGTTCCAGTGAGCAAGCCGGCCAAGTCTAACTCTGCATGCACTGTATATATGCAGATTTTTTTTTCTTCCCTTAAATAAATAAAATAATACAAAATAAGTAGATACTCTTGTCTTCCTTATTGAATGTGGTGTCTATCCTTTTGGAATTCAGGTTTAATAAGAGTTCACAGAGGAATCAAATCCAGAAATAGGTAGATATTATGTAGAAATGCAAATATTATCTTCTCTAATTTAACCATGTCCCTGCTAGTTATACTCCAATATCCCGATAAGAAGCTATATACATAGATTAAATAATTTGTATGGGTTTATATAACAACAGCTATTTTAAGTTCTGTAACACTTTAAGCTAATAAATATCTATTCAGAATATCTCTTTTTTGCTTTTTCTTTGGTTTTTGTTATAGAAATAATAACAAATCCTTGTGACTTAATCATGATATAACTAGTATCTTTTTAAAGATTTGTATAATGTTGTTCTACTTACTCCTGGAAAATTACCTGGAGATATATGAAATAGCTAATAACCATCCCTTCCTGATATCTTAAGTGAACCTTAATTTTATAAAGCATTTAAACAGGAGAAGAGGAAAAAAACTCAAACCCAGTAAAAAATATGCATATGTTGTTTTTCTGTAAAGCCAGACAACTCTATCTCAAAAGGATAATTTCCTTCAAAATCTCTTAATTTCTTTTTCTCTTTCCTGCTATGCATTTTACCCTTTACACAGTGGTGATAAATGAACTCATTCTCTTTGATTCTTCTGCCTCTCAGAATGGCTTTCAAACTTTATAGCTTTCTTTCAATTTCTTCTCTTCCACTTCGACGGAGCAAATTTTATACGTCATTAGAAATAGTACAAAACAGAAAAAAATTCACAAAACCCCTCAAATATATTTCTAGCTTTAAAATTGTGTCTTGAGAATTTTCAAAAATAAATGATATGTCATGGATGATATATCAGGATGATTCATTCAGGTGTGACACTGATATTCTTATGCTGTTGTACATCCCCTTTGACACTTTTCTCCACATACAAAATATTTGAATTGCTGAGTTGCAATGATTCACTGAAGGGGAAATAACATACATTTCTATATTTCAAACTGAAAATTTGCACCAATTTCTTCTCAGCAAACTAGTCTTATAAACCTTGCATGTGATCTGCTATTAACTTATTCTTCAAAATGTGAAATAAGACTCAGACTCCTTGTCTCTGATAATTTTTTTTTAAATATCAGCTGAAAGAGAATAGTCCCTGTGGGTGACAGCAAAATTAACAAAGCCTGATGCGTACATGTGGAACAAATTCCTTGTGTGTCCTTGGAGCCATCATTATACAGGTTCTCAGTAAAGTGTTTTCTTTTAATCTTCTTGCAATCTAACAATGAGTTACATATACTTCATTCTGTCCTAAGGCATAAAAGCCTTTGCTGAATGTGAAAGCTATAGCAGTTTGGGCTGGGGTTTTTTTTAGTGTTTTGGGTTGGGGTTTTCTGGTGCATTGTTTGGGGTTTTTTTCTCTTCCCATGAGGGCTTTGTGACCTAAGCAAGAAATAGAGAATTCAGGCCGGGAATTTCAGGTGAAAAGATCAAAACAGTGTTAGTCTTTTTCAAGTTAAAATTTGCATCCCAGAACAAGATACACACAGAACCTAATCTCCTAGACTGTTTGGACTTGTGCGTATGAATTTGTTTATGATACAGTTAACCATACCAAACATATTTGCAATATTTCCCTCCTCTCTCCTCTGTCGTGTGTCGGTCCAAACATCTGTGATTAAAAAAATATATATATCAAGAAGACTGAGTATTTAATTTCTTAACTAATTTATTTTTCCTCAAAATCTCATTTGGCCTAGATTTGAAAGAGCCTTTCAATATTTCAAAATGTAAACATTTTCTCTCTTCTCTGGTGTAGGAAACTGAGCTGCAGAAACAGGAGTAATCTAATTCGTATGAAGGGACAACACAGAATGGATAATTCACCTTAATTCTATCTACTTCTTGAGACAGTAGGTACTCTCCATCTGGAGCCCACCTGCCTAATAAAGGCTTATATAATAAAATAAATAAGGAAATAAATAAGAAGTACTGATCACAATTGTCTACAAAAGGCTTCTTTGAATACCACATGACATATGCTTTTCTATGACAGCATCTGTAAATACTTTAAAAATAAAAATTCAATGTATAGTTCTGAATGAAAAATAAATGAAATATGAAGCCAATGATTAAGAAACATGTCAACCTGAAGTAAGTAAATGCAGCTACTTTAGGAGTAGGAGAGCCAATGCAAATTCAGAAATGCCTCAGTCATAAACTGGCAGTTCTGTGTCAGAACTTAAAATAGTGAACCATTCAAGAACATTTAAACCTTGGTTTCTGTGCTGGCATAATTAATGATAGTTTTGATGTTGAGTTTTATGATTTGTTCTGGGAAATGGACTGAGACTACGAATTCATTTCTCATTAATCATTCAAAGATAATTATTTTCAGTGGCTACCATGTGGATTGGACTTGAACGAATATCTTTAAGGATAGAAAGGAGTTTGCTCCTTAAACAAATATCAGAATTCTTGCTCATTATTTTTGTCAGATTTGGTTTTATCATGAATAAGAAACCCAGGTTGTATAGAAACAATGCATTTTGAAATATAGAGGTAAAGACATTGAAGATTAAGATGCAAAGTTGGGGTCATTATGAGATCACTTTTTATAAACTCTATTTTTTTAAACTTTACCAATACCTTCATTTTAAATTCAGACAGATAGATAGTTACTAATTAAGCAGATGGTTAAGATTTTTTGCACCGCCACAGTCAATAAAGGACTTAATAAATTACAGTCACTTTTCCCCCCAAAATTAATTTCAATAAATTGTGCAGTCTAATTTTCAATCACATCACTGGAATTGGTGCAATAATTGAAAACAAAACAACAAGCCAGTATTGCTAATGTGCAAAGGAAGCTATGACAGCAAGATTTTCTTGTACTGGCAATCAGCAGTCCTGACAAATACAGAAGCCAAATGGCTCATGATACATTTTAAAATAAACAGTGAGTTCTACTTAAAAAATTATATCCTCATGTAATTGTTTTCGAACAAAGTTTCATACAAACCGCATGAAAATAAAGGAATTATATTTGCCTAACAAGGTGACAGACATTTTGTTTCATTGTTGCTGAATTGAATAAAATGAAGATATTATTTAAATAAGTACTAGAAAGTAGTAGAAAATCCTGTGCAGGAAAAGTCATCAAAATCTGTGGCAATAGCAATTACATCCTGGAAAATTTGTACTTGAGGAACGATGTAGAGCTCTCAAGCCCAAACATCATCAACATTGAAATGACCTTCTTTGTCTAACAGATATTCTGCTTACAGTGGTATTTCCATACATACACTGCCCCAGGCTGCTATAGAGAATTGAAGATAGTATTTGTATAAAAAGGAGTATTGCCACCATATACCCAGCAGGCTTAAAGCTGCTGAAAACTTGGCCTGTGGTATTCATCAGAGTGAAACCTGTTTTACACCATCCAGAATAAAATGCAGCAGTAATAAAACAGCTCTGGTCTCAAGGTACAGACGTGCAGTTTTCTCTTTGTTGTGAGCTATAATTGGTGAATATATTAGTATTTGCAACTTGCAAGGAAGAGAGATATTGCCTCCTATTGGCTTCACAAATATTTCTAACTGCTTTGCATCCTTTGCCTTCAGGAAGGGTTTGATATTCAAGTGCCATGAACTGGAAGGAGAGAAATGTGATATTGTTCTTAGACAGAAAACTGAACGTTTCCCTAGCTAGAGGACTGCAGCCAGGAATCTTTCCCAAGGAAAAAATTAGAGATGCATATTCATTTATCTATGAGAGGATTTTCTATAAAGTGTATCTCTTCTCTATAGGTGGCACAGAATGCAATTAATTAATTCCTAGCCTTAAAATGAAGCAGCATTTATCCAAGAGTTTAATAAATGGCATGCAGCCTTGATACATTGCCAAAGCTTGCTTCAGTTTATTTTTTAATGATATACTGCCTTTTCAGAAATACACATTCATTAGTAAAAAGCATTAAACAAATGTTGTGCAGAAATGAAAACAAATCTGTTTGCCAAATTGATAATGCTTGAGGCAAACATGAGGGCTGGATTTTTGTTTGTTTTTATTTTTGATTTTTGAAAAAAAGCAAGGATCCTACTCCTGATTTCATTTTCATTTGAGCGTTTTTATTGTTGCTTTCTACAATAAGCTTTTAAAGGTAGTAATTTAAGAAATGCTCTACCTTTAATAATTGCTTTCCTGATTTATGCAACAGATATTACATTTAAGCAATGTTAAAATATGTTTTTAAAATGTATTTTCCTTCTGCACTTTCCCCTGAAAATTGACAATAATTTTAGATACCTTTATTGCATATTCTCTAGACCATTAGCAAAGGTATAGAAATTTGCTTTTGTCTAATACTCAACTGGCAATAGTTTTTTATGATTATGAAACAAGCCCAAATCTCAGAAAAATTTGGCCCCAGAGAAACAGCGAAAAATCTTACTCTTCAAAATGTTAAGCACATATCTATTCTGTTCATTACATTCATGAATTTAAGGTGGTCAGAATATAACATTTCAAACAAAATACAGCAACATTCATCTGCTATATGTTCAGGTATGCCCTCGTTCATTTGCTTCTAAGCTACAAATTTTAGAACCTTTTCAACAGCAATAAAATAAGCATGATATGAAATTCAGTTGGTCAGAGTGATCTTTCTGCTGAAACATAAACAATCACATGCCAGCAGTGATTGCCACAGATTGCCACATTGCCTTCTTAGCCCCTGATGAAAAGAAAATATTGAAGTGAGCGACAAGTAGATATGATATTAAAAACTTCAGGGGTTTATTCCAAAGAAAATATTTCATCAGAATAAGATGATGATGATGACGATGATGATGATGATTATCATATTCTTTTTTATCACTTGAAAAAACCAAAAATAAGCTAGATCTGATCTGAAAAGTAGTTTATTGATTATAATATTATTTTTTATTATTTTCTGGAAAACAAACTAAAAAGAGAAAAGAAGAAAAAGAGAAAGAGGAAAACCAACACATGATATTTTATGAAGTATGAATTTTCAGTGTGACATAGCATTAAATATTTTGTTATTTTGTAGAAGATCTCATATTATGAGTAGAGTCCAGGATGCATAACAGTGCCTTGACATAAGCTGTACTAGTCTGCAAAGTTCTTCAACTGATAGAAAAGAAGACTATTTGGAAAAGTGCATTTATGAAGTTCCACACCTGCATCTCCCACAAAGATGATCTGTCATGATATTCATAAACATGGATATGTGGCCAGGACAAGGCTATCTATGTGTCTCAGGGAGTGAAAAGATGTTAAATGTTTTATGAACCATCCCAGGGGAGAAATGGTGGTGATAGAAGATGTCATAGCTCTACATCAGACACCTATGTGGGAATGCTCTGGTCACCTCTTGGCATGTGCCGTTATATAGCTAAATATGGCCTTGTGGATGCATCTCTCCTATTGATTTCACTTGCTCATCTTCCTTGCCAGGGTGGTCTACAGTGGAATTGTCGGCCCAGCTCTCTGAAGAAGGAGTGGTGGATAGAGAATCAGTCTCGGAGACAGCATGCATCCAGCAGCAAAGGAGATGCAGAAAAAAGCCAACCCAGCCAACCAACCAACCCCTCATGAAAGATCAAAGATTTAAGACCCATCACCATAGGCAATAGGGGTTATTGGTATCTATGTTAAGGCAGCATAATGACACTACATCTATAGCGGGTTGCTGTTTCAGACAGGGGTAAGTCCTCACTCCAGGATTTTGGATAAGCTAACTGCAGTGTGAAATCACCACAGTGGACAAACTCAGCTAAACAGCTAAATCTTGTGGCTAGATTGACTTAGATGGATTTTATAAACTTAGTACTAATAGAACCTAGAACACAAATTTTTCAGTCTTCGAAATAATATGTGTTTTGAGGAGGGACATCTGTTTTGGGATAAAACACCTGCTGTAGAACAGTACATATGAGTTAATTGTTCAGAAGATCTTCTGTTAATCTTCTCTCGTCTTAGGTGAAGATAGGAGGAAATAAAACCAAACAACGGAAGAAAAATTATAACTCCACCAAGCCTATTTTTTATTGTAAGAAGAGTAATATGTTTTAAAATACCAGGTCAAAACTAACACTAATTGTTGTTTTCAAATTCTGTAAGTTTTTATTTACTCTTCTGATAAACTGTTTCTGCTTGGCCAAGTGTTCATTTGTCATCTAAGAAAAATGGAGAGACTCCATTAGTCTCTCCATGTTCATCTAAGAAAAATGTCAGTGGAGAGATTCCACAAGGAACACCAGAACTGTGTGTCCTGTAATGTCTGCTAATCTGCTATTTGCCAGATGAAGAACCAAATTTTCTTTCATTAACTAGCCTTGATTCTCTCAATCATATAGCAAAATACTTTTTTCCAGCCAAAAATAAGATGGGAGACTAAAGACATTTTCCAAAACAGCAGTCATGTCCCATAAGATGTAATTATCAAAGTGCATTTAAAGACGCGACCCTGCAGATGAAGACAATTATTAAAGTATTCCAGCTAAAATACTGAAAGTATGTAATGACAGGCTACTTTTAAAGCATTTCTTTCTGCATTGTCTTGTAGGACACACATGATGTGACTGTAATTCAAAAAGTACTTTCTTTGCATGTGCACAAGCTGCAAATTCTTTAGTAGGCATGTGGAATTTGTTTGGCAATAAATAAAAAGCTTTGAATAAATAGTATTTAATGCATTTATATACAGGAGAATAATTTCTTCTGTTTAAGTAGGCATGGTGTGGAGACTCAGAAAGGCATTCCCAATTACAGAAAATGAGAGGCCTTTCTCAGCTGCCTTCTCTTGATAGCAGATCCTGTTTTATCTAGCTAAAGCAAGCCCTGTGCCCTTTCCCTGTCCGTCAGCCTTTCGGTCACTCCCACTCTGTTTCCCTGTTGGCCTTTATGCCCTAACCCCACCCTCAGACACCCCCTGTCCCATGATAATTGGTGCCTAAAGTTCTCCCTGCCTGCTCATCCCATGTACTAAACCTGAACCCTCCTGCAAGGCCTTTGCCTTTGTTCCCGGAACCCTGGACGATGCAGCTGTATAGCTGAAATAAACATTCCTGTAAAACCCTACAAAGGCCTTTCCTGCTCCTTTACTTGTTATCACCCCAAGCAACAACCAAATACAACAACATGGGATTTCTGTATATATTTTTGCACTCTACAAAACGAAGGTGAATATTTATCCTTTTAAATATCTCTTCTTATGAAAATTTCGAACTATCTAATTTTTGTTTCTGTTGCTAATTTTGAAAGTTTTCTATCTGATAGTTCTCATTAAATCTCTCTTAACCCATAGGAATACATAAGCAGGAAAAAATGCTGTAATTTTGCTAAGTTTTATTGCAATGCAAACAGTTGAGTCTGCTTTCATGCAATCATTAAGGCCTGATTAAAAACTCAGAGCACCTTTTGCTTATCATTATATTTTATTGAGCATTTAGAACTAAATTGTGACTAAATTAATTTTAAAAAACCCTCAAAAGTTAAGAAGCTCCTTAATACTCAAGATTCTGCTATTCATAAATATGCCATATACTTAACCCTATTGTTTACTACTGTTTGTTCAATGAGAAGAAATTATGGACATCGCATAAAGCTCTAGTGTCATTTACACTTCTTACTGTTTAGTAATCAAAATGGCCATCTACTTATTTACTAATGCTTTCCCAGTCAGTGGGAATATTTTAGTTGACAAAACAAACAAATAGAAAAACAAACAAACATTTCCAGGCACATCCTTCCTATCCATCAATGGCAAGGGTAGGTTACATATAGATTTTTATGCTTTCGGAGTTTTTGTACTCTCTGTGAATAAGTATTTCAGCATTCATTTGAATAATTTGAGGAGCCTTTTGTTTCTGAAGTTTGAGAATATTTAGAAAATTGATTTATAATTGAGATATAAAGCTTTCAAAATAATAATAACTAGAATGAAATGTTTGATTTTCTTTCCTTAAAGCCAAATAAGTGAAACTAAACCTATATTAGATCAAATTCTTCATTTTATGTACAGAAATTTAGAAACATCACAGATCCATAAAATACATTGTCTAGTCAGAAAATGCAAACAAAACCATGTCCATCTATGACTAAAAGCAAAATTTAACAAGAACATATGTATACATAGGAATTAGAAAATGGACAGAACTCTAGGGACTAATATTTATTAACCCTATAGGTACCATCCTGGGAACTAGCCCACATTGCAAGAAAAAAGACAATGTAGTAAAGTGACAGGTTTTTTCTTCTCTGTCATATAAATTACAGTAACTAGGGAATGTTGTTTCTCATGCCTCCAAATCTTTGCCATTGCATAGCTGCACTTCTGGGGAATGATTAGATTTTGGAAAAATGTCTAAACACAATATAGAAATAAAAGTTAAGATAGCATAAAATAATTTAATGAGGAACAGAAGTAATGAGTCAATTTGAACTTTGTATACAACTTTTCTACTCAGTGGAACACTATTAGATTTTGGCCATTTTTGGTACAGTATGTCAACATTCCTCACTTGCTTCTATTTCTCCAGTTAAATCTCCTGAACAGGAAATTCTGTGTCTAATCATGCTGCAATTGTTCACAGACATGCTAGTACTGGAAAATTTGGAAAGACACAGAGATTTCCTCAATTTTTACTGTGCCTAGACTAACTGAAAGGCACCCCATTTTCGTTGCATTGATTTCTTGTGTAGAAAATTAGGCCATCCTAGAGTCTAGCCTATGGGCATCCTGCTGTCCAACTTACCAAACAAACAAATAAGATCTTTTTAAATAGTTGGGAAGTGCAGGAATGGTCATACAGAACAGCCTTCTTCTACATATAGTCAAGTTAGGTAGGCTAGGTTTTGTACATGGTTTAAGACAATTAAAACAGACTTGAAGAGATCACACAGAGCTACTTGGAAACTGGATTACATGATTTCACTAGGAAAACAGTTCAAGGAAGTGCCGTTTGATCCAGATGAAGATGGCATTGCAATCAAACTCCTGTCAGCATTCAGAGAGCAATATATTATCTTTTCAGAGTTGTGGAAGATAAATTAGCTTTCCTTTTCAATTTTTTTTTTTAAGGAACTGTCTCTTCATCAATATCTCAGCAGCAGAAGTGATAGCTGGAGGTTAGCCATCATCCATTAGATTTGTGTCCTTGTATATTTTTGTTTATGGTTTCTTCCTTTTCCACCTATCACTTGTTTCAGTGAAAACTCCTTCACCAGATACAGTTAAAGAAGGAACAGATGCTCCTTCCACCTACCTTTGCAAAAAGTTTTGGATAATGGGATATAATCTCACCAGCAATAGAATGTTTCTCTAGAAGTACAGTTAAACTACATGGATTTAAAAACATTTGCAATTTTATAATTGAATTGAATTTGTTCGCTCAATTTACCAGCATCAATGAAAAAATTAACACATTCAAACTAGTTAAGCCTTTCCTTTCATCAATATGGAAAAATGTTAACAAGATTTCTACTGAATTTTAGAGCTTTTCTATTCTTACACTTTTTTGTAGTTCAGTTATGAACGCATCTTGCTTACGTTTGAAGAAAATATCACAGAGTGGTTATCTATCTTGTGTAACTGCTTCTTTCAAATACTTCGTACCTCATATTTTATATCACCTTTTTACTTAATCTCCTCTGAAAACTGAGTTATGAAGCATAACTTTCATTACTTAGAGTGAAAATTCCAGAACAATTTCATAGGCAACAAAACTACACTCCAGGAAGTCCCTTACTTACATCTTAAACTTCAACATTAATTACATAAATTATTGTCAAGCAATATTAAAACAAAATTTTTTGATTATTGCTTCTATATTCATATTCAAAGTAGCATTAATCATTCTAATAGTATAGAATAGTAACTACTGGGATAGCTATATTAGCTATGATAGCTTAATTTTCCTCCTTCCCTTCTTTCAACCAAGTTTCATGACTAATCCCAATTTAAGTTTCTAACTCAAAAACCTAAACGAGTTTATTATTTTAAAAACCACTTTCTGTTTTTGCAGACATTAGAAATAAACAGACAGTTTCAATAACTCATTTATCTCAATGAAAAATAAAAAAAAATCTGTGGTGAAACACTGCCAGAAGGTACTTACTTCTCTCTAATAAATACAGAAGAAGCCCAAAATGTTCATCTTGAACTAAGGATAATATAGTTTAATACATGATTTAAGGCTGTTGAGTACCTGCTGTCAGCATCAGCATAGTGGGCTCAGTGTAGACAGATCAAAACCGGGTTCCTATGTGTGAAGTACAGCCAAGTCTTCACCTACAGAATATACACAACTGAAAATAAAAAATAAACTAATTAAACCCCAATAATGTAAATTATATTGGATTTTAACTTACACAAGTGTGTTTACTAGCAACACATCTTGTATAAAATTGTTGTGCAAAAAATATCAGTTATTATCAAATTGCTATCCTTTCATGCTGATATTACCAACATATCATTCAGTATTTGTGATGCATTATGAGTCTGATGGTTTTGTGCCACTCAGAATTCTTTTAGATTTTTGATTTCCAGAGTAAAATTGTATTTGTCAAGTTTCCGTAATGACTAATGATTAACACAACACAGAAGTTCACAAGATCTTTAAATGCGAAAAATATTCATAAAGGCTTCCTTTCCTAAAGAGAGCATTAAACAAAAAACACCAAAAAACCATAAGTTAGTACAAAAATTATTTATAATCTGGATCTTTAAATGAAAAACTGTAATATTTTATGTTTCTACATTTAACTTAAATAACTGCCAAAAGGAATCTCTTTCTGTGTATAATTGAGTTGGAAATGTGTTTTACTATTTCAAAGAGAGTTGCTTGATCTGGCTCTGCAAGAAAAATATCTATAAATTTCTTCTTTTCTTAACATATGAAAAAAAATATAGAAAAAACCAGATTAACTGTAAAAGTGTTAGTGCAGATTTCAGTACATATCCAAGAACCTAAAGATCTGCATCTAAAGAGTTTTATATTGATCTAAACATTACAGAAATCACAATCAATTTTTTTCTTCTAAATTCTGTAATCTTTCTGTGTTTTCACTATGCTGTTTGGTTGCTGTTTACATACAATTACTCTCAAAAACTGCCATGACTTGTTCCACTGCAAAACAAGCAAACAAGCATTGTTCTTGGTAGCTGTATATAACATTATTCATACTACCTTGCCATTTCTTCCCTTTTTGGCTTGCATGGAAAAGAGAATGAAACCAGCAATTTCTTCAGGTTTGTACTCCATTTACTTCCACTGGTTTTTAAGCAGTGAAGAATTTGCAATTCCCATAATGATATATCAGGGAAATGCCTTTGTTAAGATCTACTTTAAGAATTAATTATGTAAGCTACTACTATAGAAATGTAGCTCATGTTGCAAATAATAGCAATGAGAAGGAGAATTTATAACAAAACCTAATTTATCAAACTCAACTTTTGAAAAATGTAAGCATAGTAGATTTGTAAGTTTTGTGGTCATTTTTACTTGCTGATTATCACTCTGCCAACTTATCATTTTTAAATTTTGTCCACACAGAATTGTCAATTTTGGAAGATATAATGACATCTCTTGTTTTGACATCTACTATAATACCATTGAAACCAGACTTTTTAAAGGAAAAATTCTGCCAGTCGGAAGTATAGACTTGGCCTATTATAAAGCAATTTTGTAACTACATGAGAAGTTTTACACAATGGGATACAATTTATATCAAAATTCGATTTTCCAAATGTCTAATCTTCACTAAATAATTTTTTCTAGCTAAGAAATCCTATTAAATTGTAGATAGAACATGAAAACTAAATGGTTTTGTTGGTCAAAAATTTAATCCTATTGGTTCCCTTTGGCCAGTGGCTGACTTGGGCCTGATTAATTAACCATAATACAAAGACGAACAATATAATACCAAATCACATGGGTTTTATGAAAGATAAGTTGTAATTAGTCAGGATGGAAGTATTCATAAATACTTGTCTCTCTTGAATATTTTTTGTCAGGATGCATTTTTTTTTTCCAGTTCAGAGGAGAAACACCATTTAATGTTAGTTAACTGACATTAACCTTCTCATGTGGCATGCAATCTATTTCACCATCCTTAAAAATGTAAATGTCAGTTGATCATCTGCTTATCTGTATTTCTCCAAACTTTTATCTCAAAGCAATGAAAAAATCTTGTTCTCTGTTTGTCCAAGGTCAGTGATAATCTTAAATCCCCTAAATACACATTTACCCAGTATTTTAACAGCTACCAGCATCTGAGGCATATATACATTCTGTTTCATGAGACCATTTTTAATTTTCAAGCATTTTAAAATCGTATTCAAGTTATAATTTCAGTTTGCCACCATCACATGTGGCACTATGACAAAACATTTTATTTCTAATGACATGCTCAGTATTACACAAGCCTCAGCCTATTATCATTGGCTTCAGTAATGCACAGAGGGAAAAAAGGGCCACGTGGCTGGAAATTACCATCAAGTTTATTAATTCTATAAATCATTAATTGCAAAATTTTCTGAATGAAATTTCCTCATTTATGCTGTTCCTTGTTATGTCAACACCATACTTACCTTTTGATATAAGTGAAATAAGCAGTGTGCTACTTTTTGGGTTTGGAGATCCAAAGAATACATTCATGGTAAGAAAGACTTAGGAACAAACAAATTTTGTTTGCATTGTAATGCAGGAAATCCAAATATCACCAAATGAGCTCTGAAGCAAAACGATAAATTCAATGTATTTATAAGAGTGAGGAAAGAGTACAAAAAGTACATTGGGTTAACAAGTTTTATAGCACTTTCTTTACATGAACAAAGTATGGTTCTGGTTTCCATCTTCTTCTTTTTGTTTTTGTTTTTTTTCTTTTTTTTTTTTTTTCTTAAGCACTGTTTCATTTAGATGTAGAATGATAAGAAATTGTACCACTGTACCATAGTTCCATTGCTTCCAGAAGGCCAGAACTCTGGTTTGGAATTCAAGTCTTGAATAATTTTGAGTGTGTATTTGTGTGTGCGTGTGTGTCTGTGTGTGTGTGTCTGTGTGTGTGTGTGTGTGTGTGTGTGTGTGTGTGTGCATAAAAAGAATAGCTTTGTAACTGCAAGTACAAGAAATGTTAGGCATTATTCTGAGTCCTGCACGATCTATTTTTAAGTTGTTCTAGGCTCTATTCGATTTCCAAATAGGAGCTGGATGGCTCCATTTCATTTAACTCTCTAAGACTACATCCCACATGATAGCTGTCTTGAACAATCTCTTCCAAAGACAAGTATAGTTGAAAATATATTGGATATGGTTTGGTTATTTTATCAGAACTCTTAGATGCACAAGAACAGGATACAAACATATATAGCCACTCATATAGGGTATAGCCATCTTGAGTCCTGAGAGGAGCTTTGAGCAGTATAAGGACATCAAACTGTTAGAGTGTGTCCAGTGGAGGGTGACCAAGTTAGGGAAAAGCCTCAAGGGCAAGACTTAACAGGAGCAATTTAAGTCACTTTGTTCATTCAGCTTGTAGAAGAGATGTCTGAGGAGAGATCTTATTGCAATCTACAATTTCCTCAGGGGGAGCCATGGAGGGCAAGGTGCTCCCTCTGCTGACCAGCAATAGGACATGAGGAAATGGAATGAAGCTGTGTCAGGAGAAGTTCAGGTTAGACATTAGGACAAGATTCTTCACTGAAAGGGTGATTGGTCACTGGAACTGGGTCCCCTGGAGGTGGTCATGGCACTAAGCTCAGAGTTCAAGGAGTGTTTGAATGATGCTCTTAGTTTTATGAGCTAGTTCTAGGTAGTCCTGTGAGAAGCAAGGATTTGGACTCGATGATCCTTATGGATCCTTTCCAAGTTGAGATACTCTATGATTCCATGAACTGTACGTAGTCAGTTACTGATCATTAAAGAAGTGTAACCTTGGGAGTTGAATATGACCATTGTTAGGGCTTGAAAAAAAAATAAAAAAGAACAACTCTATATTTCTGCAGATATGTATATTATCTTAGATTTGGGAAAAAAAAAACAACAAACCTGGCAACAAGAAGATGTAAACACACAGCTATAACCTCAACAGAGGCAAATTAAGATCAGAGAAAAAGGAGTTCCTTGGGTAGTGTCTTCCCCTACTCAAGGATACTGCACATTATCAGCACTGCTACTTAGACATCAGCAGGTCTTCCTCCACCTCAGTAGAAAACTAGCATTGCTTTTAGATTTTACACACAGCTGTGGAAATGAGCCTGCTTGTGGATTTCTCCGGTGTATTGGGTTTTCATGGCCAAACTTTAGTAGTGGGGAGCTACAGGGGTGGTTTCTATGGGATGTTGCCAGAAGTTTCCTCCACGTCCAGCAGAGCCAATCCATGGTGGCTCCAAAGATGGATGTGCCACCACCCAAGGCTGGGCAATTAGAAATAGTGGTAATGCCTCTGTGATGCTCTGGCATTTAGCCAGAGTTGACCCACTACATAAGGTTATTTTGGTTATCATTTCCTTTACTTGATTATGCCACTTTACAAAGAACCAAAACATGTGTTCTTGTTGTCGTCGTCCCCCCACAAAAGAAAGACAAAACCCCAAGATTTAAAAAACTCTAAGAATTAAAAACCTTCATACCCTTACTTAACTCTGAAATGTTATATTTAAAATATTTTTCCTAAACTTATTTCAATAACAATCTTGTCAGCAAATAACAAATATCTGGTTAGT
>JANRGV010000051.1:59481103-59491799 GCA_024734035.1 Alethe castanea | reverse complement strand
ATTCTTAGTCCTTGGCTTTAAGGAAAAAAACATGTTCCTGCCTTTTCAAGGGAAAGACATAAATATTTTGAATTAATTGTATCTTGCAAGAAAATGGATTGTAGACTGGACTTGTGACCTATAATTTATTGTATTACTACAGGAATTGTTTATGTCTATCAGCATCATGCAGTGCTAACTCAGGTCATGGCTGAAATGGATTAATTTAGAAAACTCAAGAAAATATCAGAAGTACAGTCAATTCTGTCAGCCTTATGGCAGTACCTCTTTTTAAATATTTAAGCAATATCTCAAGAATTTTTGTCAGATATACAGCATTAATTTTTAAGCTTTAGTGTCTTGAAAGATGAGCTTTAATTTTGAGAAATATTCTGAATGTACATTTCATTTTGACTTGAACAAGTACTCAGAGACATCATCCCTATGTCTCAGGGTGGACATTCGAAACAAGGGATGTTGTGCAAGAAATTTGGACTGAAGGATTATTAAATGAATCTTGGCAGCATTTTTTTCTCAAATTTCCCTACTTTTAACAGACTGAATTAATAGAAGCAAGAGAGTATTATTATTATTGTTAATATTAATATTAGTATTAATAATATGCAGAAGGAATTGCTATCCATATTTTAAGCCTGCTTAATTTCTCATCTACCATAGTTATAATTAGCAACCTTCTGAACAAAAGAGAAATACCTTGAGTATTTATTTCATTTAAACAGGACCTCAGATTATTTGTATACTTTCATATCTGCTTCAAGTCAGTAAATAGAACCAAGTTTCATAGATTTCTCACCTCACCTACTCTTTCACTGAGATTATGAATTTGTCTGCCTGTTATCTTTGGAAATTTGCATGAATCACATTTACATGTTAAGCTGTGTTCTACTGATAAGTCAAGAGCCCTCCAGATTTTCCAAATCTTATCTAAGATGCCTCAGAATCTCAATCTACAATTAAAACAAAACAAAACAAAACAAAACAAAACCAAAAAAATATAAAAAATTTAAAAAAAAAGAAAAAAAGCAGAGGAGGAGGGAGAGAAGAGACAACTTGCTGACATTGTGCACCTGGTGCATATAATTTAAAATATGTCTAATGCGTTTGTTTTATTTAACAGTACCTTTTTTTGGTCATTGCTTCTCTAGCAGCATTACCCTCGTATGTCTCTTAATTTCACAGGTAAAAGGTATCTTCACATGCTAACTCCTGGTTAGCGACCAGGAGAAATGGAAAAGTTTTAAACTTTACAAATATATTTCATTTTACTTAAAAACTACTAACCTGTCACAAAAACTTGTAGCAGTCATTTGACATCAGCTTCTTCCAGTGGAGAAAACCTGTTGGCAGAGGGTGATATTTGCTTATTGTCATGGGCTTTCCATGTAAATAATTTCTTTGTCTTATACCTTTTCTTATTAATATTGTTGCTGTCACCTTTGGTTTTTTATCTTATTGCTGTTTGCAGTAAATTGTTCTTATCTCAACCGGTAACTTTAGCCTTTTGTGCTTCCACAAAGGGGGAGAGGAGAGTGAGCAGTGTGCATTAAATTGAAGAATACCATTCCTATACCATGACACTCCTGTAATTTAGCAACAAAGCAAATCCAACAATGTGAATGTCAGGAAAACTAACAATACAGGATCTCTTCTGGCAATCGTTTGCAACTAAAAATACAAGACAGAATTAAAAGAAACAAACAAAATAAAAATTTTCATGAAAATCTGTGAAAATCCATCACCTATAGCCTGGGTTGCATTTATAAAATTTTGATAGGTCCTTAACTATTCATTTTGTGTTGATTTTTTTTCTATTCTTATGAAGAAAGAGGGTTAGTAGGACAGTTTGTGCACATGCCATAATTATTTTACCTTTCATCATACATTTCATCATAGAACAATTAAATTGTATGCACCCATTTCCTCTTCCTAATGACTAGAAAAATAATGCAATATATTTTATCACTATTTTTTCACAGATAATATCATGTATCTTCTTAAGATGAGGGGAAAATAAGTATTTAATCTGCAAATTCATCGTAATTTATTGTAGAACAATTAAAGGGAAAAATTACTTCTTTGAAAAGAAGCAGTATGAGAAAATATTGCAGAAGGTGAGAAAGTATGAAGGGATATGAAAGACCAATTACCTCTTCCAGAATATGGGTGGAGAAAGGATATGTTAGTTTTAGCCAGAGGACCCAGAGTTGTCTTTCACAATGTATGTCTCATATTTACTATGTGAACTCTACAGTTACTATGACTATCACTCTCCTTTATTAACTCTTAGCACGGTTTCTTAACCTGCATTTTCTGTCATTCTTTCAATTCTTTGTTTTCTTGTTCTGCAGCTCCAGGAATAATTCATTTTCAATCATCTACCACCTATGACTAAGGGCTTGTTTTTATTCCCATCTCTTCGATAGTCTTCTCAGACTGGAGGTGACACCTGAAAAGATAGAAAATTTGGATATTAGTGAGGAAGCAGAAGACAAAAAATTAACACTATAGGTTGAATCTGAAGTGTACATACATTACAGTTTTGTAGGACAGTGATGTAGTGTGTAGATGACATTTAAAACAAAACTTTGTTAAGGCCATTCTTATTATGCCATCTATGATATAGTAGTGTTTCCTCAAAGAGCAAACTTTTTCTTTTATGTAAGTCTCACAATTGAAAAAAAATCCAAAACAACCAACAAGCCAGAACCAGAATAAAAATACTGCCTTTATTCCAATATAATAAGGGAAAAAATTGTGCTTTTATTGTGTTTTTAACATAGATTAACATCTTAAAAATTCTTTTTACAGTACAGCAAAAGATAAAGCTTAATGAAAGAATAAAAGACAACAGTGGAAAAAGAATTGTGTGTTGTATACTTTAGTTGGCAATACTGGTTTCACAGTAACCATCTATGTTTGAATTTAGACATTGAATGATGCTTGTGGCTGATAATTCTATTGCTTCTTTCAAAAACAGAATGATGCACTATGAAGTTATGCTTTACTACTATTTAGTATTCAAATAAAAGTCACCTGAATGAAAAAGCTAGACAAAAATACTGGGCTTTGAAATAAGCTGCTAAAACTTTTTTAGGACGATAGGTCTTAGTTTTCTGCAAGATGCCAAGAATAAATATAAGACATCACTTGTTATGATGCTATGTTAAAACTGTCCCTATTGGCACTACAGTGCAATCAATAAATTAATATTGTAAAGTTGTATTTCATATATGCATTTATGGCATGGAAGTTTATATTTAGTTTTTGAAGAATACAAAAGCTGCAACTAACGAGACCAGTAAATTTTTCACAGCATTATCTTCAAAGATGTTTAATAAAACCAAAACTCAATGTAAAATGTCAATGTGATATCACTTTTCTCTAGTACTTTTTGCAGCTGAGCTTATTGAAATGCACAATTTTAGGTAAGCCTAAATTTTTGCATTTCATTTTATTAATAATATGTGGTTTTAATACCCTTTTCCTTTTTAATTAAAGTTGCATTCAGATTTATTTTTGAGGTAGTGTTTTCCTTCACAGTTGCACTAGGTCCTTAATCTTATTTTCATTTGAGTGACAGTAAAAACTCAGTCTCTTGAAACTACTTTGCTTGTTATCAGCTTCTATTCACAGTATGATAGACACATGATAAAGAAATCAGTGACATTCACTTTTTATTTTTTGCATTGTACAGTAAAGATGATAGGTTTTGTTTGGTTCAAAATTAATAAAGACTATAGTTATTGCATAAAACTTTTATGTGAATACAAATCTGTTTTATAGATTTAAAGTGATCTATTTAACAGTACTGCATCCAAGTTTGCATAAAAAATGAAATTCAACCATTTTTTCAGCATGGTACTAGACTGACACATAAATACAGTTATATTTAATTTAGAACTTAAAATGTATGTCATAGGGTTGGTATCTATCAACAACTTAACATTTTGACTCAATTTTAATTTTGCATATTCATACAATTATGTGAAGAAAATTGGGAGAAGATAGAGCTGATAACTTTTAGGGAATTTTTAATGCTTTTCTTTCCTATATTATTTGCAGGCAGGTAACCCATTAAAAGTGTTTAACTGGACTACACATTACTGTTTGTTCCATTTCTGGTTATACAGGTCAAATAGCAAATAAACCCAATAGCAAATAAAGGTTCTTAACTGAGACAGTATAGTACAAGGTGCATTCTTTATTGCACTTAAGGTTTTAAGAGCAGCGAACTGTTTCCTTTTCATTTCTTCATGATCCAGTACATTATAGACCTGTTGCACAGTACCTTTCAAAGGACTTCATGGTATGAAAAGTTGAGTTGCATCCAAAATATCAGCAGTGTAGAGAGTCAGAGTGTAATTGTACCCAGGCTTCTACTGGGTCCTTGGTAAATAGCAGTTATCCTTGCAATCTGCTTCTGGAGCATACATAACAAAAAAATCAAATGAAATATGTAAGTCTCTTACCTTGTATTTTTCAGGGTAGCCTGAAGTGTAACTGGCCCTGCACAAAGCTAATGGATAGCAAGAGGCCAGAGAGGGCCTTACTGTCTTAAGCCCATGGGGACCAATGTACTGTCAGACATGATCAGTTACGTGCCTGTCCTTGGAGCAGTCATGGAGACAGTTATATATATAAGGCACAAAGCAGAGAACAGTTTTTTACAGCTGCTTCAGAAAATCTTTTGCGGTGAGTTGAAAACACAGCCATTGAGATTGGGAACAGGCTGCTTCTATGGAGAAACAAACCTCTCAGAAAACCCATCTTCCAGACAGAAGAAACGGTAATAAAATTCAGTCATAAATTGCAACCAGTTTCTGGGAATAAGATGTTCACCTTAGGAATGGAATTGAATATTTGCATTGCATTTTTCTGAACATGGCCAAGTTGACCTTGGCAAGCACTATGTTACCTAATGGAGGGAGGATGCCAAAGCTGGATTAAAACTGAATAACATGGGTGTTTTGCAGTTGTTTTAGTTGAAAACTAATGATTGTTATCTAGCAATTCAACAAGAAACCTTCCAGATTAAATTCCATCTGTCTCCAGAAATGGCTTTGTTTACAGATTTGGTTCATGGGTTACCTTGCTCTGAATGATTATATTTGCAGTGCCTAATATAAGTCCTGCATCAGCAAAGCAAGCCTTTATTAGTAGAGTTTGCAATGTCTAACTGTTACTACAGTACACTGCAATGGTTACTATGTGTTTGAAGGGTGTTATTTTCTGTCCCAGAGCATTAATAAACCAAAGCAACCAATGGTATCCATAGTAACAAAACCCCAGAAACAGTAGATTGAAATACTATTCACAGACATGCTAAGCTCCTTCTGAAGCTGGGCCATGGTTTCAGACCTACCTCTTCTGTACTATTAAAAAACCCCAGCATTCTCTAAATTAGGAATCTGCTTTCAGATTAAAATTTCCACTTAGGCAATCACATTGAACTATGCTGTTAATAATGAAAGCATACATAAATTTGCAAAATATCTGGCTTCACTGTCCTATTTATCTTCATGCAATAATTAGGTAATGAATCAATGTCCACTTCTTTCAGGTGTATCTAAGAATGTAGTGCTGTGAAGGTGAAGTTAGATTAAATTTTTACTGAAATGTTAGAGAGAAAATTTTTCGTATGGTTAAAGAAAATTACTCATATTTTATTTTTAAATTTAATTGTATGTTGATTCCCTAAAATCCATTATGTATGGAGAAAATATCCTGAAGAAATGAGTTCCACTGAATTCCAATTATTTGTCAAAAAGAAGTATTTTAGATCTTTTGGCTTTTTTGGCTTGTTAACGAACCTGCTAGTTTTCAGGCATTAGCCTGACTTGATAACTTGAGAAGAATGTGAGAAATTGATACTCTTAAAGGTATGAGAGTTATATTGATATATTTATAACTACCTTTAACTTCAGAATATACCTGATATTAAATGAATTTTAAAAATCAAACTTTTTTTTTTTTTTAAACAATATAAAATGCTACTTCTGCTTCTTCTCTGCAAGGCTGTAAGGGAAAGTTTTTTAATATGTTGCCCTGGATTTTATTTCATTAATTTGGAAGACAAAATTTTATTCATTGACTTACAGTAAGTAACCTTTTTTTACCTGCTCAGCAGATGGAAGAAAACCTGAAAGATTCAGTATTCAGTGCAAAGTTAATGTTTTTTGATTGAAGCATGCTTTGGAAAAGACAAATACTTTCTTTGAACCCTTAAGAAATGTATAGCCTACTCTGCTGTTCGCAATAATCTTAGTTACTATTTATGAGGTGATGTCTTTTAATAGAACAATATGTAGAAAAAATAAACCAAATCCCAAATTGTTTTACCCATGTAGCTTTGTATTAACAGCTTCTGTTACACTTTTACCCATGCAACAGAATCCTGGATCTTCTCCAGCAATTTTAATTTTGTGTTGACTACTCTACAAATCTTATTTTACAGCTTTCTCCCCACAGTCTTTAGATTAGGAAGGTTAATTAGGTGAGGATGATGTGTATCTCAGCCATGTACTGACAACACTCAATATGTAACCAGTATGCGAATAAAAGACCCAAGGCTCTTCAGTTCCATGTTCACCTGCATAGAGTAGCCTGATTTGCCCATCTTTTGTCTTCACAAATTCGTCCTTGAATAGGAACTGGGAAACTAACTTTCAGGTTGTGTTATTAACATCTAGGAATAGACATTCAACATGTAGCAATGTGTGTTTCTATTTCCTACTTGCTGATTTTTTCCCATGAAGCTGTGTAAAGAGGTGTGCCTTTACCTTTATTTGAGGAAAAGTTGTGAAGATGAAAGAAACAATTGTATAAGATATCTTGACTAGTAGTACAGATTCAAGCATAGTCTGCAATTCAAAAATATCCAGAAAATATACCAAAGCTAAAGTATAAGATATATATTTTGTTCAAAGCAGATTTGGAAACAGATCCTGAAGAATGGAGGATAATTTTGATTAGTTTTGATCTCATTTTGAATTTGCAGCTGTTCTGTATTCACTCACAGACCTTTATATTTGGGATTTATATAATGAATTTATTTCTACAATGTATTTGAAAATATTTTTGTTTTTGACAAGGTTTCCTAAGTAAATACTGGTGTTACATTATTTGAAAAGTGATTCAGAGGTTTGTAATCTAACACCAGAGTTATAAGGGACAAAATATACAAAGGGGCTTTGATAGAATCTGGGCTCGATAGCTCCTTGAACATCCATGAGAATGTAAATTGTTCAACTCCTTCAAGTTTTCACTGGAAAATTTCTTAAATGTGCTAGGCAGGGCTAGTTCCTCAAACTCTGTGCTCTGAAGGACCTTATCTGAAGAATATAGATATACTGTCTATAAAGAATATTTGTTTATCCATCAATATACAGACAGACTTACTGGATTTGTTAGTGTTTTAAAAATATTATCTACTCTGATTATTGTGATTATTATGTGTTTTTTGTTGTTGATTTTATTGAATGCTTGAGATTTAATATCTAGCTTTAGATATTATTCTTATTAACATAGAAAATTTGTAGAACAGCACTAGTTGACTCTAGGGGTGTGTTTTGGTGTGTTTTCCTTGTATTTGAGCAAAGATTACACTACTGTTAGTACACTTTAGGATCTAAATCTTTTAGGATCTATATAAAATAATTATTAGCAGTGCATATCTAATTATTACAATCCCCTAAATTATTTTCAAAAGCCAAAGCAAAGCAAATCTGACATCATTATAGCCCTTTAATTGTTCAGAATTTACTTAGTAATTTCTTACAAACACAGAACAAAAAAGGTCACAGTGATGAGCTCCCAGATACTAGAGACCTTCCGTGCTAAATACTGGGCTTACTACTAGCTCTGAAATGCCTGGGTAAGTCACATATGTGAATGAGATAACTCTATATAGAAAAGAAGCTTCAACTGGTTTAATTTTATGATTTTTAAAGTGTAGCTTTGTTTAGAATGAAAATAAAACGTGTGTTTCACAGGAAAATTTATATATACATATATATACATATATATATACATATGTATATATATACATATATATACTTCTATATACATAATATGTATAGCATTTGAGGTGTTTGCCAAAGGGATTAAACTGACCAAGAGTCTCCCTATCTCTGCAGGCTCTGCAAGGGCACTTTATTGTCCACCTTGATTACTGAGCTTCTCCGAAGGATGTCTCTGAGCTCAAGGTGTTTCTGCAAGATTCTTTCACTCCATCTACCCACAAAAGCTGTGTCTTCTCCTCTGTAGGGGTACCTCTGTCTGGGACCTGTGGTCTTGACCTATTCACCCAACTCTTGACCCTAAAATCCCCTTGCTGAGATTTCCTCAGCTCCTTACACACCACCCAGCTCCATCTCATGGCCCCACTTTTTCTTCCTACTCCCTGGCCATTGCACAGCTTTCCCAAAACCAGCAGCCCCAGCATAGCTCGCCCGAAACCGCTGTCACTGGCCTTCCACCTTCCAGCTCAAGCCATCCTGTTCCCACGCAGAGTGTTCTTCCTCCCTTTGGAGCTGTGGCAGCCCCTTCACCTGTCCAGCTGAGGGGGTGGCTGTGGTGAGCTGGAGGCTGTGCAGAGGCTGCTGCTCAGCCTGCCCCAAGCTCTGCTCCCCAGACTCAGGGCTCCCTGAAGCAGAGCCATGAACCATGCCCAGCTCTCGCCTCACCTCAGATGCCAGCCGCTCACAGAGGAGACCAGCCACAGCTCAGAGCTCAGCAGCTTTCCACACCAACATGATTGACCAGAGTTTGCCAGCTGCCCTGCCGGAATTGCACATTCCAGCATTCCAGCACCCATCCTGGCTGCAGCTCTGCGCAGCCACAAGCCGCAGCAGAGCCACAACAAAGGGCTGAGGGACATCTGCTGCTGTAGACCAAGAGTTGGCTGCTGGCCAAATCTGAAAGATGCTCTGGAACCCTGTCCCCAGCATGAAAGCCAGGTGACAGAAAGGCCACATTCCACAGGAACCAATTTTATGCAGTGCTGGTCCAAGGCACCTGTGATACCTGATGCCACATTTGTCCACTGAGCCCTTCATGAGCATCTGCCCACACTGCAGATGAGCAGGCAGCAAGCCTGTGGTGCCAGAAATCTGTTTTGTTGTTAATGGGGGAAAAAAGGCTACGTGGCAGTTTTGCAGCTAGAGGAGAAAGGGAGTGAGAGGACACATCCACAGCCCTGAGACCAAGGCCTCAAACCCATCATTCTTAGTCTTTCTCTCATTAAAATTTGTGATCATCACAACTGCAAGAAGTGGGAAAAGACCAGCATAGCAAATCTGGGGGGGGATGCTTTACAGAAAGGTGTTTGTCTTAGCACTTGAGATCTTTCCTAGACAGATTAGGATAAGAGAGTTTAAAAACCCCAAACTCTACATGGAAATAGAATTCAGGTAATTTGTCTTCAGCTTTACAAACATTTTACAGTGCAGTGAGAAACCTGTGCTGAGCCAGCTTCTTAAGCCTCACTGAAAATCAAAATGGAATATTCTTACCTTGTATTTTCTTCTTGAAGCTACTATAAAATGCAGTTTAATTTTTTCCTCTTTTAATTAAATAGGCTGTTCTGCACTTTATTTCACAAGAACTCTAGCAAGATATAGATAATTGATATGTGTAATTATAGCCATCATATCTTCCCTGTTCTCTAGAAAATTAGTTACAAGCTCTATCCTTGACAAAATGCTTTTGAAGAATAACACATCTGAAGTCAAATGTTATTGCTAATTGACAGGATAGTTTCAACAATGTAACCTTATCTTAGGTAAATAAACTTCTAAGGAGGCTTTGAGCCAGAAAGGCCAAATGAAATGTTTGATATTCCTTTTCGCTGCAGAGGGTCTTGTTTTGATAATGCATTGCAATACAAAGGCTATATGTGAAAGAGAATCTGAGACTAAAAGAGAGGCTTGGTTCCTTCTGTTTGTATTCGCCCCTAGTTCAGTATTTTTCGTAATAGGATAAAAAGTACCTTGAGGTACTCTAACCTCTAATTACTGCAGAAGAAAAAAATTCAATATTGTTTTTTCTTGGACTACTATTTGAAAAATAATTAATGCATTTCTAGATTTTTTTCTTGACATTCTTATATTTTATATTTCATTTTACACTTCAATAGATAATTCACAAAATCAGCCTAAAATGATCATTTTTAACAAATAACTGTGTTAAATTCCAGGTGTGAAAACTCTCAATAATATCCACATTAAAGTATCTGATCAAAGACAGCAGTACTGTACTGCTGTATATGAGATGCACAGATGTGTTAAAGCAGTAAGAAAGAGAAGAAACAGTCACCAGAGGGGAGAAGATGAGAGATGGAAGAGACATCCTGTACCAGTGTGTGGATTCTGAGGAATGAACGAGAATGTCCTGGAAATGGACTGTAAGCTTTTCAACTACACTTTGTCATTCACGCACAAGGTCCTGCCCGTATTTCTGGTCAGTGTTCAAAGATGTTAGAAGGCAATGACCCTAATAAGCACACTCCACTTCTGTAAATTTATTTCCTTAATAAAACATAGTTGACCTCAGGACAAATATGACAATAATAACTTTAAATTAATTCTCAACTGAAGTTTGTCTTCTGAAATCCCTGCAGTGGGTCTGGGTCTTTTCATAGAGATACAATTGGAAGAAATTCCCACATGACCAGGACTGTTACCGCACAGTTCATTTG
>JANRGV010000051.1:59440263-59477322 GCA_024734035.1 Alethe castanea | reverse complement strand
TTTTTCTTTTTCTTTTTCTTTTTCTTTTTCTTTTTCTTTTTCTTTTTCTTTTTCTTTTTCTTTTTCTTTCTTTTTTTCTTTTTTCTAGGAAGATAAAATTGTAGTTGTCTAATCAGCACAATATTCTGATGCCATTTTGATATTAATTTCCAAGTCGCAATTTTTTACTTTTACTTTAGCAGCCCATCAAAACTTTTATTGAATACATACACTCTTATTTGAGTTCCAGAAGTGTTTTCAATCACTCTGAATACTTTATATGTATCTGCCAACTCATGAGCTCATGATTGCAAAGTATCTTTTGCTACAGGTGTTGAAATCAGTAATAGAATTTTCCTGAAATGTTTACTCATACAAAAAATCCCTGAAATGCAACTGTCTACAGAATCAGTAAATTTCTTTTTCCCTTGTATATCTTCTCTGCCTTTACAATTGTTTGGCCTCTGGTTCTAGTGTAGTTTCACTGCCTACACATTTGATAGCTATAAAATATTTAATGCCAGAGATGAAAAGGAAAAAAAAAAATCAACAAACACTTTCTGTCCTAATTTATGTTCTGGTACTGTCACTATGTATTACAAAAGAAGCATCTTACAATCTGTAGAGGAAAAATATCTAAGTTAACCTTTAAATACTTTAGATAGTTGCTGCCTTCTGTTTCAGTGAGACATACTGAAGGAAACCTCCTGACAAACTGTTCTTGAATCTTGCACAGGATGTGTCCCTCAATAAGCCAAAATAAACATGTACAATAACTGAAAACATTCTATTCTTGAAAATATTATCAAATCCTATGCACAGATGGATTGAGAGTTTAATTACAGCAACCTTTGTCTGTCATAGGCATCACTGTTCTCTCAGAGCTAGATAAACAGCAACAAAAATACCCATCAGGAACTAGTTTGACAGATCTATATCAGTTATGATTGCAGCAAGATGTTATTCCATTTATGTCACCTAAACATCAAAAAAATATTGCAATATCCTTACTGGAAGGATGTCTATTTTTAGATATCCAGAGGTGCATTTCAAGTACAGCAGCAATAATGATCCATATGTAAAGGCCTAATTAATGTTTGAGTTTGCTTAAAATTATGTTCTGAGTACTTGCTTTTGGTGCATATGTGGAAACACACACACCACGGAATTCTCCTTATGGCATCCTCATGCTGAGATGCTGCATCTCAACTGAAGAGCTTTACTGCAATAACATTCCAGTAATAATCTATGGTCATGTATACATAATTGCAGCATATTGCCACGTATTTCTCTAATATAGAGATAAATGATCTGTCAAGACTGGAATGAATCTTACTATGGTGATCATGAATACAAATTAAATAATACTCCCTTTGTTTTGATACTTTCTTTATCAAATTAAAAAAAAGAAAAACAAACTGTTTTCTGCTAAAATGTAAAATAATAAAAAAAGCTAATTACAAGTTTTATAATGGGAAATTTTTTTTCAAAACCATAGCTAGTGAATAATAACCTATGCTGGCATCTCAGTGCCACAGAGGAAAAAAATAATACCTGTTGTGAAGAAAAGCACTCAATAAAGTAAATATTATTCTATTGAGTTTATGGGATAGTAATGTATAAAGTCCCAGCAGGTGTTATTTTAATTAATGTCAAAATAATATACAATGCATACCATTTTGTACATGACAGCGCATATTTGTAGGTTCTACTTATGTATACTTGGCTTCAACTTTATTCCTAAGGCAGTGTGGCTTTGCACTTCCCTTCAGCTTCTAGAATATCTTGAAGTAATTAGGAAATATTTAAATGAGTGAATGCAGGCAGGCTGAATTTATTCCAGTAGTGCTTAGAAGTGGCTATGTGAGCCAGCTGTGGTGGGGAAGCCCACTTTGATGTAGCACTGTGCATGAGCTAGTATATCCTACTATACAGTATAATATAACTTTGGATCAGAAATGTTTCTGTGCCATTAATACTTTAATTTGTTCACAGAGTCGCTTAGAATCAGGATAAAATGTTTGGTTTCTGAGGGAAATATGAGGACAGTTATGTTTTCATCATGTTGGTAAAAATTCAAAATACATTGGTTGATTTATGCTTTTCATGATAACATAAACTAAGTAGAAGGAAGACAAAGTTCCCACCCTAGTTTCTACTTTAACACTTAGAAAATTCCCTGATCTAGAAAACATACTGAAATTCTTTGCAAGTATGTCAATAGTGTGTCTGATTTTGTTGCTGAACAGAAGGGGGGCTGGATAAGTGTTTCATATTCAGTATGTAAGCTTGAAAAAGGACCATTCTGCACTTCTCAGACATTTTATTTCTAAATGCAGATGTTTTGTAAAGTTCACAGTTTTAAGATTTTGGTATTTTCATTTTCCTATCCCATTTTAAAAGATCATTGTGGAAGGACTTGACATAATTATTACCTCTCCCCTGTGTTTTATGGATAAGACTTGTATAGCCAGGTGCTTCTTGTAACCACTTTTAATCATTCATTTCTGAAAAGGCAATTATAAATTCCCTATCCATGGTAAACATTTAACCTCTCATGTCAGCAGGGCCTATCTTGTTGTTCTAAAGAGATTTTAGCTGTGAAGTGAAGATGGATTGAATTAAGTGTTTCAGCTCCCTGGAAATTATATGAGCATCCTACCAACATCTAATCAGAAAACTATTTCCACTCTTCTGCCTTAAATAGTATCAGTCCAGGATGTGTACAGGGAGGGGGAGAATTGCTTTAACAAATTTCACCACCAACTGTCCCTCAAATGGTACAAAGTGACATTGCTGCTGAATAGAAGGTGCTGACTGTTATCTGTGGTTAATAGCATCTTTTGCTAGCCCCCATTCAGCTGCCAGTTAGCACAAAGCCATGTCTGCACGACTTCTAAAGGGTCTGCATTAATACACCCAGACAATCAATGGTTTCTGCCCCTTCCACAAGGACATTGGTTTGTTACCATTGCTAGATGCTGTCAACAGAAAATGACACAGGAGTCACAAAAGGTAAAATGGTGTCAATTTAATCAGAGAACAGACAAAAGGCAAACAATGCTGTCCTCGAAAGGAGTATAGCAAGGAGACTCAGAGGTTGGCGTAAGCCACACTTGGCAGGTCCCAGTGAAACCAGATTGAAATTCAATGATACAAAATCCAGCAATGTGACACACAGGAAGAGGGCTGTTGTTTCCATTCAATTAAAATCAGTGACTGCTGCTGGCATAAAATAAATTTGACGAAATACCAAGAGAATCTGTATTGTAGGTCAAACTATTTTCCTTCTAAACTGAAAGAAAATAACAGTGGGAAATGAGTTAGTGCAATTGTTGTCTAAATTACACAAAATAATAATAAAAAAAGTAATCCTGCAATTACTTCTTTTTCACTGTGAAGTTAAACAAAACTCTACTGATTGAGATCATTCCACTATAAAACTAAGCAATTTAAAGTGTTTACATATTTATGAAAATAGACTGCAAGAATTGTAAGATTCTTCTTTTTGGAATTCCCACTGTGTTCTACAAATAATTTCTCAAAAACCTGATTATTTTCAAGGATTTATAGAAAAATAGCATGATCTTGTTCCTTATTTGTGAAAAAGTTGGTTTTACGAACAGTCCAGTTATGCATTTCTTTAAATGTGTGTGTCCTATACTGACAAGACACTGTAACCTGACTGTATGTCAACTCAAAGTTTGAAGCTTCCTCTTTCCTCTCTGAGGTGTTTGGTGCTCAGCCAGGGAGGGATCCAAATGTTCTGATCTGCCTGAGTTGGGAGAGCAAATCTCACATTAGGAGAATGAATCTCACGTGTCCTGTAGCCTAGATGCAGGTTTGCAAATATTTAGTCTCAGGTTCACTTTGTCTAATGGTAAGCACCAAGTAAGTGTTCTTTTCTATCTTATGTAAATCCAGAGAGTTATGTAATGTTCTTAAGTTCTGAATCAACTAGAGATTCCCTAGATCTCTCTCCACTGCATACACAAGAAATGTAAAAGTTGATTTTCTAATATTATTTGGGATAAGTTTGGTCGTTTGTGAGTGTACATGAAAACAGCCACATGATGAATGATAAAGAAAATTGTTAGCATTCAGAAAACTCCCCAGATTATTTTTTCTTCTATGTGAACTATTAAGATGGGAAGATATTAGAAAGAAAAAGAATCTTTATTTTTTTTTAAATATGCACTTTAAATAATTAAGAATGTAAGATGCTCAAGATGATATAACTCTATGGTCAGCTGAACCAGCTATTTATCAATTACTGGTAACATATGAATGCTTATATTAATGACCTTTTTGACCAATTAATCCATTTAACTTTCTCGTTCTGTTTTGCTGATTATTTGCTGTAGTAAAAAAAATACTTCTGAGAATTTCCAAAGACCTTTACATATATATCTATATATCTATATAAATATCTATATAATTTCTTGACCTACATAATAAGTCTTGAACTCATTTGTGAATTCTGAAGATCTTTCTGGTCATCTGCATGTCATTTCTGCCTGTAAACTACTTTGAAGTAAATGAAAGTAACTGTAATCAAAATGACTTTGTAAGATGTACAAGGGCAGGTACCAGCCTGATAACAGCTCTTCAGTCATATGGCATTCTACTGTGGGGAACAGCTGGAATGTGATTTATTAATGAGGTTTCGTTAAAAAAACATCAGTATTATCCTGAATGGACAATTAATCCGGTGGGAAGCCACCTAAACTCAAATCCAATGTAAGGCAGACTGCTGGCCTTCTGAAGTAGTGCAGTCATCTTCCTTGATGAGGGAGAAATTTGTATTATAAACAGTCACAAGAAAGTAGACAGTGAAATGAGTTGAAGATGCAACTGCCTAAACTTGGTGTGTTGTTCAGAGCAAGTCACTTACCCTTGATTCTATCTATCCTAACATTAGATGCCTGAAAGATAAGCTGTTATCATAAACTAAGTATGCCTCCAATAAAACAGATGGAAAGAAGCATACACGTTCCATACTAGAACTTCAGATGGGATCACTTGTGCCTTGGAAGTGCATCATTTTCTCTATTGACAACCATTTTGTTTTTCAGCCTGAGGTACTTATTTTCAGGAGCGTCAGTGTTCGACAACATGAAATGAACACTTAATTTAATTATGTTCTGTGGAAACCGACGGCATTCCCAATTAGGGAAAGCAACCCCAGTTCTGTTCCCTGGGTCCACCCTGTGCCCCTCTCCCTGTCCCTCAGTCTCTGGTCACTCCCATCCTGTTCCTCTGTTGGCCCTCTGCCCTAACCCCTCCCTTGTAACACCCCCATGTCCCCTGGTAATTGGTCTCTGATGTTCTTCCCGCCCTGCTCATCCCATGTACTTTAGCCTAAACTCTAAAAGCCCCTTTAAACTCTAAAAGCCTTTGTTCTCTGAACTCTGGAGGATGCACAGGCGTGGCTGAAATAAAACATCTCTGCAAAGGCCCTTCTTGCTCCTTTACTTGCTATCACCCCAAGCAACACCAGATGCAACACTTTTCTATTTTTTAAAAATTTTGGTTACCTTGCTTTTTATGTTGCATTTCCTATACATTGTGAGTTAGTTTACTGTTTAAATAAAACTGAGTGGTATGATAATGGGTGCTAATGTACACAGACATATATCTGTAATAATTGTTTCTGTGGCTGATATTACACCAACTGGTGCTATGTGAAAATGTTTCAGGATGGAACGACTGAAATATCTATACAACTCCCTAATGTAGTTCTATATCAGAAGACTGTTTATTTCCCTGCACCAAACTGTTTAAAATTCTAGGTGCTGATGTGTCTTAAGCAATTAGTGCTTGATGCTATTTTTCACAGAGTATCTAGTATATATCATGTCTGAAACTATTTTATTCCTGTAGTCAAAAATACAAAATACCAATACCAAAATAGGAATATTAAACCAAAATTTACCTCTGATTAAGATTGGAGGGGCATAGTGGCTTATTTCTTATTCATTGAACTCCATGTTCTTTCTTAAATGTCAGAAATATAAATTTAGCACAGGAGTATGCTTATCATTCTCTTCATCCTCAATGCAAATTTCTTCACCTATAACACTGTTGCTCTTTTTTTTTCCCTGTTACCTTATTTCTTTTGAGGCACAGGTAAAAAAATTTCAACATCCCCAACACAGAATTAGCAACACACAATCTCACTAAGGAAAGAAAACAGTTCTAATTTATTTTTGTTGCTGATAAGAATTTTCATTCCTAGAACCTTGCCTTCTCTTTTACAATTATTTTATCTGTAAATTAACTCATTTAAACACAGATGGTACAAAAGCCCGGCATTTACATAACAAGGAAAAGCAGGTAAATTTCATCAGTGCCCCACCTACTATAAAGTATTAATAATATGCTTCAGCAGTCTTAATTACTTTGGTGACCTTCCTAATTTAACAGATTTGACTTTCCCCATTTGTAATTTTGCAGCAATAATTGGATAACTAGGCAATGCATGTACCTAAACAAATTAGGGCTTTTTAAATAAAACTTGATTATTCACAGTTCATTAGACAAAAAGCTGTATTTTAATATTAATTGCAATCACTCCTGTAGAACATAATTCAGAAGTCAACATCATGCTCTGTTTTTATGCCCATGGGATCATAGACTGGTTTGGCTTTGAAGGGACCTTAAAGATCATCTAGTGCCAATTCCTTGCCATGGGCAGGGATGTAATCCACTAGACTTTTTTGCTCAGAGCCCCAAACAACCTGGCCTTGAGCACTTTCAGGGATGGAGCATCCACAACTTCTCTGGTCAACCTGTTGCAGTGCCTCCCCACACTGATAATGAAGAATATCTTTCTTATATCTAATATAAACCTACTGTCCTTCAGCTTAAAGCCATTAAACCTTGTCTCATCACTACACGTTTGTGTGAAAAAGCCCTCTTCACCTTTCTTTTAGACTCAATTCAGGTTAAAGTTATTCAGAACAATGAAAATCTGTATATAAATGAATGCATCTGAAATATATTAAAACTGTTAATAGAAATATATTTTTGTTTGAGCTAAATTCTTCTTTTTGATCTCACTGGGAAAGGCCAGCTCATTTCAACATAATGGAATAATTCAGTTTACAATCCATTTTCTTTTTAGTTATCTACATTTCTGCAATTGGAATTGCATCACTAAAAATCACAATATCAAACAATATGATATGCTTAGCTCTGATTATCAAGGTCCAAAATGTTACGATTGATTGATTAACATACCAATGTTTCAGTCATTTCTTATGACGTTGGAATGTTAAAACTTATTTCAAATAACATAGACCTATTCTTCCTAATATAAATTAAAAATAAAAAAAGAAAAAAGAAAGACAAAAGAGACTATCATTTCAGTATTAGGAATATGGAAATTCTTTTCCTCAATATTGATTCTAAGAATGTATTTTCCATCAGGTTTTTTGTTAATTTACAGCAATTTTACCAGGCCAGTCTTGATGTTGATTTCAGGCTTGTTCCAAGGATTAGAACTTGAGTGAGATGATACAAAATGTACATTGTGTCAAAACCACTAGTGTTTAAGTAAAAAAGGAAAAATGTGAAGAACCACCTCTGACAGGAATACGCTTTTTCGTCACAAATCTCACGGTCTTCTCTTGTTCAGTAGGTAGTTTTTGTGAAAGTTTAGGTCATTTTCTGAAGATATTTTTATGTTGGCAATTATTTTATGAATATTTTGAGGTTTTTTTATACTCTTAAATATTTGCAAACAAAGTGTGAGTAAAAGAAATCCCATGCATCCTAAAGCAGGTATTATGACTGAAGAAGATAGAAATAAATAAATGAGCCTAGCCTGTCAACTTACTCCTGAGAAATTGCCACTGTATTTTTTTCCCAGCTTAACTTTTCTGTGAGCATTCATATTCATGAAGGCAAAGGGTCAGTTGCATATATGACTTAACCACAGGACATTTTTATCCCAGATACAGATCTAATTGAGGCAGCTGAAATGTGAGCGTATTTTGCTTATCCCTGACCTACAATTTCTGTCTGTTCTAAAAGCGAGAATTAGTTTGGTCACCCTGCTGTCAGCCCAGGGCATCTTCTGACAAGAGATTTCTAATGCACTGAACAGCACTTTACATTAAGTGGTACTAATTACTGGGGCTGGGTAATCAGTTTGACCAGAAGTTGGAAGCATAACTGCAGACTATTTGAAAATTCCAGCAGGAACTACTGACATAGTTATTACTGTTTACTTTCTTATTTATTAATTCAATAAGAATAGAAACTCTTAAAGCCCAGATTTTCTCCCATATGTTTCTGTGTATTTAGTTATGATAAAGAATGCATTTTAGTTCATATTTGCTTAAAGAAAGTCAGAATTTATAACCATTTAATAAATAAAGGCTGGAAAATTTTGGGCAAAAAAGCCTCATGGAAGTTTCTGCTTTCCAGTACTCTGTCCTTCCTGAAACATTGCATCACTGCTTGGAAGCAACAGACAGCCTTGCAGGAGTGTCAGGAAGGGAAGCTCATGTATTTTTCTAACCTCTATCCTGAATTACCATTTAGCAAGTATATCTATTTGTGTTGTGATTTCTTCCTCATTTACATAACAGGTATGAAGTGATTGACTTCAGAGAATGGTATACTAATTTTGATATAAGCATCCTTATTGAGATTAAATAAATTATTTTTGACCAATGTTAGTATTGGCACATTAATCTTGTACATTTATTACCCCCTTAATATTTGAGAAGTTTCTCACAGAGTATTTTTCAGTTTTTTATTGCTTTTATCCCATGCACATTCTATCTTTAATTTCCAGGTACCAAGGTATTAAGAAGGAGGTTTATCAAGGGTTCCCCTGAAAAAAAAGAGACTATTGATCTTGGGAGGCTCCACAGAATTTTTTTTTTAAATTTATTTATTGGAAATCATGTAAAAGTATGTGTTATTATCTGTATGGATTCCAAGTGTCCTGGGGATTTTTTTTTTTTACAGAAGTTATGAAAAAAACCCAGTCTGTGAAAGCAAGTGTCTTAGAGCTCTTTTAACTTAAGTGTATAATGATTCAAAAATACTTATATGGTACTCTAGCTTTCTTAACACAGTTGGATGCCATGCAATAAGGGCCAATCCATACAATGTAATTTTTCCCCATTTTTAGGGGTGTGTGCTTTCTGTATTTTATTTGTCTAGTTTCCTTTCTTCTTACTCCTAATTTTCCTGTGGCGATTTTAACCATTTTTCATTTCTTTTTAGCTCTCTGCTAAATTCTGCCATTGATTTCTGTTTAAGTAACCTATCACAATGGAAATTAGCAGCAGATTTGAATTCAGAAAGATACTTTTTGTGCGATTCATCTGATAAAAGCAGATGATTCCAGTGTCTCCCCATGAGCTACCCAAGGGTGTCTTTATGGCTAATAGACTGAAATAAGCACATCTAAAACATTATTAATTTTATACATTTAAGGGAGGTGATTTTCCTGCTCTACTTTGCACTGGTGTGGCCTCACTTGTAGTTATGTGTGCAATTTTGGGTGCCACAATATAAGAAAGACAGAGAGCTATTAGGAAGCATTCAAAGTAGGGCTGCTAAAACAGTGAAAGGCTTAGGAGGAAACAGCTGAGGTCACTCGGTGTGTGCAGCCTGGAGAAGAGGAGACTTGAGGGGAGACCTCACTGCAGTCTGCAACACCATCACAAGAGGAAGAGGAGGGGAAGACACTGATCTCTTCTCTTTGATGGGGCCTGAGGAATGGCCTGAAGTAGTGTCAGGGGAGGTTTAGGCTGGATACAGGAAAAGGTTCTTTACCCACAGGGTGCTTGGGCACTGGAACAGGCTCCCCAGCACCATGCCTAACAGAGTTCAAGAAGCATTTGGACAATGCTCTCAGGCACAAGGCGTGATTCTGTGCAGGGCTAGGAGTTGGATTTCAATGATCCTTGCGGGTCTCTTCTACTTAACATATTCTGTAATTCTGTGATTCTGTCCTGAGGAAACCATTTATAATGAATCAGGCGGCTTCGAGCCTAAAAGAAACAATTTCCAGCTTGGGAAAGAGGAAATGTGAGGCCCTGATCCTACAGCTGAGCTATGTTTACAGTTATGTATACTGCAAAAGAGAAAAACAAAGGGTCCCTGCTGTGAAAATGAAGGATTCACTCTGACTAGTTAGTGTAACCATCTAGCATTTCTATGTTCCCAGCTATGTTGTTTATATGAATGTGAAATTGTGTTGAGCATTGGAATTAGAAGTGTTGAGTTTTTTAAAGAGAATGTCCTATGATGTCCTCTGAGGTCACTATGCTCACATCTAAAACAAATAACTTTACTGTCCCATTTACTTTTATTTTATTTTGTAAAGATTGCTCAATGTTCCATAATGTAAGTGAAGACTGTTCAAGTATTTTTTAAATATACACTGTTTGAGATATTTCAAGATCAATTCAGTTTCCTAAACATGGTATTTTCATATTTTTTGACAGGACTTAGCATACTACTTAGCTTCCACCTGCTCTGAAAATGGTGCTGTATTTTAGCAATTCTCTCAACACAGAGTCCGGTTTAGAAAGGAGAAACTGTTTATTCTGTGCAGGGTGCAAGGTGAATGTTTTCCACAAATTAAGTATGCAAAGAAATAAAAAGTCAGAGAATTTATACATGGAATTCTGCATAAACACACCTATTTAACACATTTTTACCTCCCATGTAATGCATAATTATTTAGCTTGTACAGCCTTATATAACACTTTTCACTGTGCCTATGCCTTTTTGGAGGTCTCTGGTTATCATATGGGGAGGTGCCCCCGTCCTCAGTTTTGAGCAAAGTTCAGTTCAGGATGTGCAGAATCCAAGTTTGAGTGCCAAAAAGGATGTAATCTGCAGCATGCTGCCACATCTCAATCAATTGCCAATCAAGACATAAAATGCAAAAGATTTCCATAAACATAAAAAAGCATTAAACAAGACCTGCCTAAAACACCTAATAAAATATAGTTGCAGTCAAAAGATGGTTAAAGATGAGAATGATGCCATCAGCTTCCATCTGCAACAGAGATCAAAGGAAGGGACAGAGAATTCTGTTTAAGGACTCAGAGAATTCTGCCTAATGATGTCAGAAAAAAAGGTTGATTCTTTTCATCCTCTAACTTATTTTGAATCAAATTCAGCTTATCCAAAGGCAGATATCTATAATAGCCTAGATAATTCCATATGCAGTAGAGCTACATTTAAACAGATTACAGGATTATACTCTTCCTCTAGAAGGGAAAAAAAAAAAAAAAGTCTAATGTATCTAAATTGGATAATAAAGAAAAATTAGAAATAAGAAATTATGAAAGATTTCTGGTTTAAGTACTTAAGTACAGTTTTCTGAAATTTTTTAATTATTCAGATTTCTGTCTGGAAGTTTCACTAACATCTAAAGTTCACTGTTTATATACAGAGGTCTCCTATCATTATTAATCAGGTAAACTTGTATCCATCCAGGTTCATAAAATATTATTTCCCTTAGGAATTTAGCACAGAGATTTTAAAAACATTCCTAAGACCTAAATACTCAAAAAATACAGGCACATAAAAATTGAATTTAATTTTTTTAATAGTGCCATATGTGGAATTGTCCCCACTTCAGATTTTAATGAAATTATTATAGCATATGTCCATTTCCTCTCGCTTGTGGAAAGGAACAGTAACCTGGTGGACATTAGATTAAAAGCTAAGGTAGGGAGACTGAGGGTTTGTATGGTTTGTATGCACATAGACAAAGTCATATACTTCTGTGAACATATGGTGTTCAGATATTACAATAATGCAGGACGTGTACAGAGCTGATATTTTCAAATCTAATGTATACAGAATAAAAACAATAGCAGAGGATGGCCTATTAGAACCTTATCTATTCCACCTCCTTTTTCTCTGGTAAAATAAGTACTTCTAGATCTCTGTAGTGTGTTGATCCTGGCTGGATGCCAGACACACATCACAGCCTCACTCTCAGTCCCCTCCAGAGCTGGACAGGGAAGAGAAAATATAGCAAAGGACCGGGAGAGATCACTCACCAAATACAGTCATGAGCAAACCAGACTGAATTAAAGATATTAATCGAATTATTGCTAACAAAATCATGGCATGATAATGAGATGTAAAAATAGACCTTCAGCCCCCCTTCTCCCTCCTCCTCAGCTCCACTGCTGCCTCCCTAGTGGTTCAGGGAGACAAGAATGGGGGTTAGAGTCAGTTCATCACATACAGTTTTTCCTGCTGCTCAGAGAGAGGAGTCCTTCCCTCCTCCAACGTGGGGTCCCTTCCACAGGAGATAGTTCTCTATGAACTGCAGCAACATGGGTCACTCTTCCACAGCGTGCAGTCCTTCAAGAACAGACTAATTCCAGAGTGGGTCCCCAACAGGGTCACAGGTCCTACCAGGAAACTTTCTCCAGCATGAGTTCTTTTCCATCGGTCTCTTCCAGAACCCTGGAGCAGCACGGGGCTCCCACAAAGCCTCCTCTCAGACTTCCACCTGCTCTCCTGTGTGGTTCCTCCATGGACTGCAGGTGGATCTCTGTATGCCCATGGTTCTCAATGGGTTTCAGAGACACAGCTTCTTCACCATGGTCTTCACCATGGGCTCCAAGAGAACCAAACACAATGTCACAAAGGATCACCTCCTTCCACTCCTTTTCCACTGACTGGAGTGTCTGCAAGGATGTTCCTGTCATATATTTTCACTTTGATCTTCTCTGTCCACAATTACCTCTCCACAATTAATTTCTTTTCTTCTTCTTAAATATGTAATCACAGAGGCATTATCACCATTTCCAATCGGCCCAGCCCTGGCCATCAGCACATCCATATTTGGAGCCACCAGAAACTAGCTCTGCTGGACATGGAGGAAGGTGCTGGCAGCTTCTCACAGAAGCCACCTCTGTAACCCCCTTTTACAAAAGCTTGGCCATGCAAACTCAGTACAAACTCTCTGACTTATTTTCTGTTTTTTCTGTTGTATGCTGTTACCTGTTAACAGGGAAAAATGGAATCTTTTTGACAAGACTAAGTAATTTTCTTCTTAAACATGACTCATGAGAACTGAAACCTGCATAATCTGGTTTTATTATCTTTTAGTGACCCAGTGTATGGGTGCTTGTTCAAGATTTTGACTGGAGGGATAGGGGTGGTCTCTGTGAGAAGAGGCTGGACCTGGTTCCAGCCAGCACTAGCTTCACATCAGAGTCTGTGTGGTACTGTGTGGATGTTGTTGAACATAGAAACAGCCACCAAAAAAAGGGAGGTAATTTGATAGAGCAGGTCACTTGTACATTTGAGATGCTTTTTAGTATCCAGGACCTCTGTACAGATCTGTCTGAAATAATGCCAGACTTCCAGATTGCCAGGTGCTACAGGAACCTGTGTGGGAAATCACAGGGCTTAAAAAGATATCATCCAGCTGTGTCACAGAACATAACGATGCCAGTTCATGATGTTATTTATACTTCTGATTCTCCTGACTGTATGTATATAGAAACATAGAATCAAAGATTCATAAAATCATAGAATGGCTTTGGTTGGAAGGGTTCTTAAAGGTCATTCATTTCCAACCCCCATGACATGAGTAGGGACACCTTCCACCAGAGCAGATTGCTCAAAGTTCCATCCAAGCTGGCCTTGAACAGTTATAGGGATGGCACATCCACAACTTCTCTGGGCAAGCTATTCCAGTGCCTCACTACCCTCACAGTAAAGAATTTTTTCCTAACATATAATCAAAACCTGCTCCTCAGTTTGAATCCATTCCTCCTTGCCCTGGAACTCTGCGTGCTTATTTGATATCTCTCTTTCTTGTAGACTTCCTTCAGGTACTGGCAGGCTGCAATTAGGTCATTCTGAAGCCTTCTCTTCTCTAGGCAGAACAATCCCAATTCTCTCAGCATTTCCTCATAGGAGACGTGCTCTATTCCTCTAAATTTTTCTTATAGATAACTGAAGTCCAGTGTGCAGAAATATATAGATAACATGTGCACATTAGTTTTACAGCTATACAAAAAATGAAGTCGTTTTCACAATCTGAGAATCAACCTAAAATATGAAGTTAGATAACACACACTGAATTGCTTTTAAATATTTGCTAAAACACACAAACCCCATTTTCTTATGTCTTATAAGATATCATGGCAAATATCTTGGCAGAATCCTGATTTTGTAGTTACTTGAAGCCTTAAAAGCACAATTATAAGGATTGTAGATTTTTTTTTATTTAATAGATTTGATTTCTCGGTAAATGAAATAGACCATATATTCTAAGATAGTTACACATTGTTCATCTGCATACCTTATTATATTTCTTAAACTTTCTTTTGTTTCAGAGGTCACTTATGGTGAATTGAACTCTTTGTTTCTATAATTAATGTAAATAATGCAGATTGCTTAATTTAATGAGCTTTCACTTTCATAACACTAGATAATGAGTAGAGAACTATGACTTTGAACTATACCATAGTTTTCCTAACACTGCCGATAATTAAAAGAGCCATTAATTCAGTGAAGCTACAAATACATTATAGCACTGCTTTTCATATTTGTGTATGTCATATATGACATTATTAAATGAGTACTACACTAACTTTTTCCTGGGGAAGTGTGTCTGACTTGCACATAAGCTTTCACTTAGCCATGTGGAAAAGGTAATAGAACACAATGATTTTCCTATGAGAGTGAAAACAGTGAGGTTATATGAATTAGAGATTATGATCCTCAAACAAGTATTCTAAAGTGACCATCATGCAAAACGTTCTACACAGCAGTAGTCCCAACAGAAATGCTTAATAATAGAGAACTTCAGAACCTTCATATTGTGATTTCCATTAGGTTTTCTAGCTTAAAGAGATGATTGAAAGGGTTTTAATGGGGAAATAAGCTGATGTTATTTCTTAACATAACTTTACTTTGAAAAGTATAATTGTTCATAACTGGCTACTTTTAGCAGTCAGATTTCACTGCATTTCTTTACATATTTAATGCAGGTATTGATTACTTAAATGACAAGTAAAACTATTCCTAAATGTTAAGTAGTATATATAGGTATGAGTAAAATTGTTTCTATTCCCTCCAAGTCCAGGGAACAGAAAAGCACATTGAAATTCCAATAACTTAGATAACAAATTGATGGAAAATAAACTCCTGTACTCCTGTAATGCATCTGCTTTAAGTGCACCTTCAAGTTATAAGCAGTGAACAGTAAACAAACATATACCATAGAGTGTCCGCTAACTGAAATTTACAGGTCTACTCTACTACATTACTTAGAAAAAAACAACTTTTCCCTGTTACAGCATCTCTAACACTTTTTCTAGACTTGTTAATATTCTACAATGTAATATAATATCTACTGCAATTTGACAGAGTTGCTTCTTTGGATGCTGAGCACAAGAAAGCTGAGTTTTTCAGTTCATAGTACACAATAATTTAAGTTTAGTGGAAAGCATAGGCAGCTTTTATAAGTGCTTTTATAACTAAAGAAAAATATACTGTTTACTTTGAGGCATTTTAAAATGAGCATGAGGCAGTATTTAAAATCTATGTAGCTGTAAACTGTGATACATGTGTCATAGAGAATTAAAATATTTATTTCTGTACCAAGTTGTAGTCTAACTAGTATCAATATTATGTTATCCTTGTAAATGATGAGTTTTAGTAGTTTCATATCAAAGAACTATACAAGCGTATGGTTTATATTTCTTTCTTTCCATATCATTCAAAAAATGGGCATGACGTACATGTACAGGAATCATAATGGTCATCTTCACAAGCATGGATGTGTATGCTACCTTATTGTTAGTTTTTTATTTTGCTCTTTTTAAAATTCAAATACATTACCACTAAAAGTAACGAGAAATCTAGGATCCTCTGTTACCAATAAATCAAAACTATTACAAAAAAACTCACATCATAATTCAAGACAACTCTTTTTTTAAAAAAGAGACGAAGTTCCATCAGCCAAACCACCCAAAGTCTTTCATTTGTAGGGCATTATTTAATTTGTTGCATTTCTCCTAATCTCCTACTGATATTAATTTTAGTCTTCAATTCCAAGCCATGGCTCTTGTTAAATATTATTTCTTTTTTATTTTCTTTTTTTAATATGGGAAGTTGATTGCACTTCTTTTTAATCATGTGTTTTAACTGCTTGCAGTTTTTCATTCTCTATAACTAAACGTTTCCTACCTGGTATCTCCCTCTGCCTTAATCCTCTTGCACATACTTTTATGTGTGAAATTGTTTACACTTTTATAAAAATCACTTGCAAGATATCTTCCGTACCAACAATCTGTAGATTTTGTGATATTTGTAAAATTTCTGCATCTAGATAATTTAATTATTCTCCCTGCTCTCCAGGCCACAACGTGGGTTATCTCTTCGGTCATCATGACTCTGTGATAAGCTGTATTTAAAACTATATGAATTACAAAAATACTTCAGTCTTTTCTCACATGCTCTCTTGTATTCTGCTTTCCAGTTGATAAGCTGTTTGGATTATACTTATTAATTATATATACAGAGTCAGAAAATTGAACAATTAATTTGTTACTAATTCAAACATTTTGTAACTTCATTTGCTTTTTGAAAACACTATGTATGTTATACACCTGTGTACACCTTTCTATTGTACTTCTACTTTTCCTTCTCTTGTGTCATTATCCAAAGGCTAAGGAAATAAAAAAATACTAACTTCTTTATAGAGCTGAAATTTTCAGAGAAGTCTTAGATCCCTACTTATTGTTAAATTCCTTCTGTGACAAACTTATACTGATAGATATATACAGCTAACAACAAGTCATTTTATAGTGAGTTTGGTTGACCTCTTGGAGGGTGGAAGACATGGCCTAGAGGGAAGGCCCCATGTGCAAAGGGCATCTACACATAGCTTTGTCTATCTCTTGTGACATACTGATACACATATAAGATAATAGATACACAAGGATTCCTTATCTTCTTGTACCCAGCAGGAAAAAGGAAAATAATTTTATGGCCTAAATGCACTGTTTCCCTTCATGTTACTCTATTTCAGCTCTCACTTTTATGTTAAAATTGTGCCTGGAAAGATCTAAATCTTGCTGTTCCTGATTTGAATTGAAAATATTCTATCAGCTATTTAAGCTTGAGATGAAAGAAATGTGTGAAACCAGCAACAGACTAGAAAACAGAGATGCTGTCTGGGAGAAGAAAGATATCAAATACAAATAAAGATTACCCTTGAACAGGTCACCTTCTGATGGGAATAAGAGGAAATTGCAAGCAGTGAGTTTATATGCATGCACCCAATATTTCCTAAATTCACAGTACTCCTCTGAAGTGTAGGAAGGATATTAAATGGCTGTCTTTTATCAGTGAAATCTGAGCTACCTTCAAATATTGTCTGCATGTTAAGCTGTTCAGAAAGGTTGGAGACTAATAAAGACTACACAAAGGTAATTGTGTTTAAGAAAGGCGGTTATCGGTACAGAGAAAAAAAATATTATATGAGACCTAAAGGGGTAATGAGCACTGAGATACTGCAGATGAGAGGGCATAAAGGCAGTCTATCAAGGGAGCCTAAACTAAAGAGGAAAGAATAAAGGTTTGCAGTATCAGAAGGTGGGTCATCCTGCCCTCTTGGAGCACATATGTAAATACATACTTATTAAATTAAAACATCTGAACCTACATGAGAAGCAGGAGGTGAAAACTAGACTTTTGAAAAGAACAATGAGGCTTTATGAGCTACTTTATTTTCGTGCTGCTCTCAATAAAATAAAATGTTGTATGTAACATGAAAAAAAAAGCAAATCCTAAATTTGCAGTCAGAGATGGCATCCTTGGATCCCATCAAGATATAAAATCTGTTTACTAAAGGGACAGATGTAAACATCACAAAAAATGAAAGTATAAAGAGCTTAATTATAATCTTTTACACATATGAAAGGAAGAAATTCCATAAAAGGACAGACATGGGTAACAAAGACAAAATAAAATCATTAAGTAACTGATTTCTGAATCTTTCTATTGCCTTTTGTATGCATGAAATAAAACACAAGGCTGATGTAAATACAGCCTACACAAAATCTGAAAATTTCATTTCAACTTCTTGAACAAGGAGGATCTACTAATGTCTATTTATCTCATATCTGGGATCTGGGTATTGGGATTTATTGGGAAATGGAGAAACTATGAACACACTCTGTCTGACTGAAAATCATACAATGAGTAAAGTGCAGGTTTGGAATTCAGAAAAGTATTGAAACAGCTCCCACTATCTTTTCAGAGAACGGCTTAAGTAAAATGAGAAGTTGTATCCAAATGACCTGTGAAGGCACTTTGGAAAGTATTTCAATATAGAAACCTTTGTAGAATCAAAGCTGAGAAATAGACTGGGTTATAAAACTTTTATAAAAGATTCATTTGAAATACTGCAGGAGCAATTGCTAGCTCTAGGGAAGCAACCTTAAAAGAAAGTTGAAAGTACTAATCTATTTCTTCTTATAAAAAACAATGCATTACTGAAGTTATCCCATGTGGAATAGAGAGCAATCTCTAATAGAAAAGTTAGACTAAGGTTTTATAATCCAGTGAAAACTATAAACTCCCCGCCCACACTTCTGTATAGAAGTCAGAAACGATGAATTTTCATCTACCTTTTCAAAATCTAGAGCTAGGAGCAATATTAACTCCAAAGTTTATTTAATAGCCACATTACAGAGAATTTTATTTTTTTTTTACATTCTGATAGACACATAAATGTTGCTTAGCTTGGTAACAGTTCTATAGCAGTCAAAATCTTATTTGAAGAAGACTCACCTCTCTTCTTGTTGTGTAAGTTTTGTGATAATGATTGAAATATCAAGCACAAGAAAAAGCTTATTTATGTGACTCTCTCCTCACTGCTGAATCTTCTTTTTAAACTGGACAGATATATAATGTGACTGTCTTAGGAATACAAGTCTTGAATGCACTAAAAGGTCTGAAACAGAAAGTAGATAGAATCTGTTAGGGACTGTGAGCCCATGAAAGATGTTTCTGGATGAATGGCTGTTTCAGACAGATGATCATAGTTGCTCAATGATTTGGGAAGCCAGGCAGCAGATTGTGAGGCTGCACCTTGAGTGCTGTGTCCAGATCTGGGCCCCTCAGTTTAGGAAGGACGTAGAGATACTTGAATGCATCCAGAGGAGGGTAAAAAGGCTGGTGAGGGGCTTGGAACACAAACCCTGTAAGGAACAGCTGAGGGAGCTGGGGTTGTTTAGCCTGGAGAAAAGGAGACTCAGGGGTGACCTTATCACTCTACAACTTCCTGAAAGGAGGATGTAGCCAAGTAGGGGTCAGTCTCTCTCCCAGGCAACAACTGACAGAATGAGAGGTCTTAAACTGTACCAGGGTAAATTTAGTTTAGATGTTAGAAAAAAATTGTTCACTGAAAGAGTGATTGGGCAGGGAGTCCAGGGAGTGGAGTGGAGTCATTGTCCCTGCATGTGTGTCAAAAAAAAAACCTGGATGTGGCATTCAGTGCCATGGTTTAGTTGATGAGGACATGTTAGGTCATAGGTTGGACTAGATGATCTTAAAGTTCTTTTTCAACCTAGTTAATTCTGTGATTTTGGGATTTTGTACTACAGGATGGACAGTGAATCAAGAGTGCATGCTACCAGCACGCAGGCAAGTTTTTACAAACTTACTGGCAAGCATCAAGTCATGCAAACTACTAAGCTTCCACCTGGCTTTATCCCAACCAGACTATGTTATTCAGTGTTATAGACTGTATCTGACAAGGGATGTATATGCTGTTAAATTTCCCTAACTCCAAGTAGGAAGGCAGTCCTGAGCATGTGCTTTAGACACAAATGGTCAGTGCAATTTCTCTATACAGCTCTAGGTTCTAGATAGTTGCCCTCATGCCAGCATCCATATTTCTTCATTGTCAGTAGATCGAGGGAGAATAAAGAATGGTCATCACTGAACTAACCAGTCTGCTTCACTTATGATTTCATATCTCTTCAAAAAATTTCAATTATATTTTGCCTCCTAAAAGCACAATCAGTTTACTGATTATTTTGAGCAATAATAATAATTTTAATATTTTATTATTATCTGAAAACACACATTTATAGTCTTCTGCTCTCCATCATTACTTCCTCAGAGAAGAACCACAGAGCTACCTGAGGAAGGGAGGCAAGACACTATCAATAGGGAGCTTTTGATGAGGACACCAAAAGCACTTGCCACATAGTTGCTGCATTGCCATTATTCCATTACTAAGGAAAACTAAGATGAATTGAACAGTAAGTTATGTCAAAGCACAATTCATTTCAGACAGAAAATGTACTGATAGCTTTAACAGCCTTGTTGAAAATATAAAATGTTTTTTATTTACAGGCAAAACTATTAATCTTATGAATAATCAATTCAATTTACCTGAACATTCACCACCATTTGTTAAATGGTTTTGGATACAAAGAATTGGATGACAGCTGTACAGTTGACAGCTGTAAGAAACATTTATTACCCTTTTTCTGTCTTACTAAATATTAAAAAAAATAGATCATGCAGAATTAAGACCTTAGAGGAAAGTTTTTCAAAAAATAAAATATATTGTTCATATGACAACTTACAGGTGGATTTGTCAGCCAATATGGAGATCTCTTTTCTCTCTCTCTTCTGGAGAGCCAAGGAATGCAAAAAATGGCATACATAAATTCTTGTGCACCTGTTTCCAGGGGAACATATCTCCCAGATGTATTCTTTATTTCTTCTCTATTTCCAGAGGATGCTAAACAACTAATATGAGGCCTCAGAAGATTTGTCCTACAGAATCACAAAGAAAATGGAGGCATGTTAAGCTGCATGGAGACATAATTTGCATAATCATCTGTACAAAATATGTAATCATAATGATGCTCTTGCTGACACTATTTAGGACCTGTAAACAGCTAAGAGTAAATAGGTTCAGCAATTTTTTTTTCTACCTGCAAAATTGTAATCAGATCTGGCTATGGTTTCAAATGAATTTTAAATAAATGAACACCAAAGAGCAATCATAGTGAAAAACATCATGGAGAAGTGCTCAGTAATATTTTACATAGTTCAGCACAAATTGGTAGTGATGAAAGACAAAGGGACATCTGGTGGCTATATAGATATATACATTAATCTTAATATTCTGCATTGCTGTCAAAAAAAATCTAAGCTACAGAGAACTCAGTCTATCCAGACATAACTGTCACTGTCTATTTGAATAAAATATGCAGATTCATATACTTGATCACATAAAAGTCAGATATTGAATAAATTATTTTTTAATCAAATTCTGTGCCTGTATTTCCTGAACAAAACAGCCAATCAGAGCTGTGTTATCCAAAGCACATGAAGGAGTTTGTAGTGTTAGTGCTTTACCCTGTGCCTCAATATGGACTAGAGCAGAATGTTTTCCTCACTAAAATACCTCAAAAGTAATTTGTAAAAAACATATTCTTCATCTGTACTGAGAAAAAAAACACACCTGAATTATTTATTATATTCAGTTTAATAAGACTAGCAAGGCAGTTACAGCATATATGCATTCCCTTCACTCAAATTCAAGAAAGAAAAAAAAAAGTAAATGGTTGCTAGCTGTTGGGCTCTTTCACATTTTAAGGTCTGCTTTCTTCTGTACCGTAGGTTGCATGTAAGCAGCAGCTGAAAAGTTACATCACTATTTAATTCATTGATTCTTGTGTCTCCATTCTCTTGAGCACAAAAAAACCCTGCTGCTTATATAAGGAATAGCAAATTTTTTCTCTATTTCAGGTAAAACTCAAGCAAGCATTATTGTTCCCAGATAGATTCAAAATGTAGCATTTTTTTGCAAGCAGTAATTTTCCTATTTCTACTTTGCAGTGTATCTCCCACTGTAGGAAACATAACATGCTTACAGATTAAAAATTTCTAACCACTGATATTGGTGAAAAGCAGCACAAAATTAGCTCTTCTCTGTCTTCTCCCTCTTATAACCCTTCAGCTCATAATGAATAGTAATGAGGAACTACAGCTAAATGGAACAGCCAAGCTGTGATCTCAGCGATTAATACTCATAAGCAGTGATTACACAATGCTAAGTATTGTCATTACAACATGATTTTCTGCTGTTGGGTCACAGAATATGTTGCAGAAAATCTTCAAAAAGTCAAATCAATAGGAGTCCAATTTCTTTATTTCTTTTTAACTATGTAGCACATTAAAATGATTTCTAACAACATTAAAATTTTAAATATTAATTTTAGATGAAGATAATGAATAAGAACACTAAACAATAGAAAAGAAGTAACAAAAATTGTCTCACGGTATTTTTTCAATATCTATATGAGTGTTTTAAATTAAGGCTCTTGAAAAATAAGCTGCAAACGACTTTTGCATGTTTTAATTTATTTCAATTATTAATTAAATTCTCCCTCCAGGGTCTGAAAATCTGGTTCATTGTTTTCAAGTTTCCCTTGATCTGAGTAAAACCTAGTTCTGACTTTCCTTAGCCCTCATTATCTTTTCCTCAAAACCTTAATCAAGTGCATTTTTTCAGAACTTTCCAAATTGGGTATCTAGCCCGTAATCAAACTGTTTGCTTGCTCTACTGGACACATGTTCAATACTTCCAAATAACTTATGTCCCTTCACAAGTACTCTGCTCTCCTTTTCACAGATCTTCTAGTTTATAGCTGTACTTAAAGAGCACAATAAAGTTGAAAAATAAGATAAAGCTTCATGTAAAAATAATTCTTTATAATGGTCTAAAGAAATATGCATACATTTAAAGAAGGAATATACATATATCACTCTCTTCCCAATATTTTGTCAGTGTTGTTTCTGATTTTCAGATGTATTTTTTAAACCCATTAGGGCTTTCATTCTTATTGCACATGAGGGATTGCTCTAAGTCATTCTGGTGCTTTTTTTGTATTCATTCTCCTTTGGACATTTCTTGGGCAGCCACAAAACCTGTCTCAAATTCATCTTCTCCCGAGAAGGTCCTTTGACCTATCAAACCTGTTTCTCCAGGTAATAGGAAGCTCTTTTTCTGTAGTTTTGCCTCTTTTTAAATGGAAGGTTACTAGTACTTGACAATCGTACATTTTTCCACTTTGAATACTGATGCAGTTTCATGTGCTGTTAGTTGATGATGCTGCTGTAAGGGCAGGTTCCATGATTCCTTCTGCTGCCCTTTTATTATATCCTTCCTTTGAAGCCTGGGTATGAACTGTGCCCTCCAACAGACACTACAGATGCTGTTAGCCTACCATAGTAGGGATCTAGTGAGGAAGCACAATAAAATAGATCTGTGGGGTTTTTGTTTGTTTGTTTTCTGAATATATGGTCTTACACACTTGTCAAATTGGAGTTTTTGTTGTGTTTATAACTCCAGCTACCAAGTGCCACCCAGCCACTCACTCATTCCCCTCCCCCTTCCCCTGTGAGACAGAAAGGGGAATCAGAAAAGTGTACAACCTGTGGGTTCACATAAGAATAGTTTAATAACTGAAGCATATTAAAATGTTACTACGGTGATGGTAAGAATATTATTATTATTATCATTATAATTAATAATAATATTAATAATAATGACAACATAAATAATAACTATGGAGGGAAAAACAAGAAGTTTTTTGGCAGTATATTATTTCTTATATAGCACTAGGGAAAAATAAAGTAATATCTCCTCTTTGTTATAACAAAAAGGGAGTGACCTTCTCAAGAACAAAAAATGCTTGTCCACCTTTACCTTTCATAGATACTCTTCACAGAGATTATAAATCATAACAGGAACTTTTATTTGGCACATAAAACCTTTTGCACACTAGTCACATGTAGCATATCAGTGAGAAAAAAAATTGTATACCTCTGGTTGACAGTAGTAAATAACCTATCGTAATATTTAGTCCTTCAGAAGAAATTAATCTCTCCTATTTTAATGTATATTGGGGAAAATAACTTCCAACAGTAATAAGGCTCGACATAGCAGGTCTTAATACTGTATCTTTAAATTTTACTATTGCAACCATTGTCCACAGCTGTAGAATAAAATTTTTCAGCACCAGCAGCATGTCAGACTATCCTTGCCCCTTTGGAAATGGTGGTATCATACCTTATTTAGTCTCCTTTTTTCCTTTTTGCCATTTCCAGGTTTAAATCTACTTAAGAACTTCTCTTAATCCTAGGCTCTAAAAGTAAGTGGTAGTATGCTCCTACAGGGACCATTTGCTGAAGGTTCATCAGCTTTTCTCTTCTCTGTGAAACAGGACTAGTGGAAATTAGTGGCTTTTAGAGTTGTTTTTACATGATTTTACTAATTTGTTGTTGCTATTGTGTAAGAACAAAGCCTTACTTTGCTTATAAATAAGTTTCTGTACAAAGAACCTTTCACCTATTTGTCAAAGTTCTATTGATATATGCTACTATGCTAGTGATTTCTTCCTAAATTTCCCTAAGAAGAAACCAGACAATGTAGCATGAAACTGGACAATAATCAAAAGAGATTGTAGTTTATTCCATGGAAGCTTCCAGGCAAAAAGGGCGAGACCCCCAGGTACCAGGGTACATCTAGGAGGAGGTGGGTAGGAAGGGATTCTGGCTGTAAGCCAATGGAAAGGGGACATGGGAACAGGGAGGGGGGAGTGGACAGGAAGAGATCCTCTCTGGCTTTCTGCCAATAGGACAGTGACCTGGGATATATTTGATTCATTCCTTCTGCCTCTTAATACTGAATTACAACAGATATACATTATATCAATGAATTGATATAAGATTTCCTACATGTTGTATTGAAATCAGTAGTGAAAACTATGGGACAGTGTTTAATAAGAATGAAAGTTACTTAGAAAATGGAGAAACAACTCACGTGTTTCATTGTATTAAGTTATTTAGGTCACTTTTTATTTGTACATTTAATCTAAGCTTCTTTTATCCCACTTCCCTTTAGGTCAGCATGCTGCCTGTGTGAGACCACAGTACAGATTGCATTGAGCCAGGCTTCATATATTGCACAGGCATTGGATCTCTAGAGGAACTTAATGTTCAACTACACTCAGCTGTTAATTCTCCTGAGAACAACAATACTTGAGACTATAAATTTGTGTCAAGATGTATTGGCTACATTCTCTTGTTTAACTTTATATCACAGTAAATCAACATGCATATGTGTTCAAACTGGCTGGTGACCTCCTCTAGTAAATAAAGCTTGACATTTTAATAGGATAAACAAATGTTTTATTTGTACAGTGTGGAATATTTTAACAATGATCTGATGAGATTGTGTTAGATGTTTGTTCTTTATATACTGGAGGTAAAACTCATGTTTGCTAGATGACCTATTAATCTGCTGATACACTGAATACATGTTATAATTTAAAGGTCAGGGCTATCCATTAAACTTATCAACATGGTTCAAGATTCTTTAAATCAAAAATGTTCTTGTGTGAACCTTATTCTATGGCATGAATGCTAAAACAATCGTAAAATGAGTTAATCCTCCAAGATGATGGATAGCATCCTGTGGCTCTTATGGCTACAGACCTTCATTAGAGTGGAGTCACAGTTAGTTCACAAGCAAAGTAAGTAGGTAAATTTCCTTTGGAACTTATAATTTATTTCCCGTTAAATAATATCATTAGGAAAAAAAATTCAAGAGTAGTTCTAGGAATACGAGGTACAATCCCATTATTTTATTGGAACACATAGTATATCAGAGTAGCAGAATTTAGACTCAATTCAGCTTTGTTTGTTTTTGTGAGCTATTTTAACTAAGTCATTTAGGTTGAAACAATTAAGAAATTTATACCTTATTTATACCTCAAATTAATAAAAAATAATGGACTGGTCATGTATTACTGTGAATCTTTCAGATTTTATGTTTTTATTTCTTAGGAGAATTAAAGAACCTCTAAAAAGACACGAAAAATAATATTCTAGGATATCTAGCTTTATGTAGCAGCTATGTTGTTTAGCAATGTAGAAGAGAAAACTGGATATGAGCTTCATTGTTACTGGCATATTAACCTTATATATAACATTGCAATTTATTGTGATTTTTCTAAATGTCTAAATCAAAGCTTTAAAAAGTGTGAAAAGAATACTTTTTTTTATTTTTATTTTTTATTTTTGGTGATGAAGATTTCTATAGATAGAGTTCCAAGCAGTATACAAATAACAAAAAATATATTGACAATTGCATGTCCACTGGCAATGTTTAGTTGTGGGTGACCTTTAAAAAAATATCTTCTGCCTCCAGGCACACACATGCTATTTACACTAATCCTCTTAAATTTCCCTCATGGCTCCAGTATGCTGCTGCTTACCCTAACACCACCTTCTGCCTTCAGACCTAATTTTTCTGCTCAGATTGTTTTTTCAACTTTTGATAGTAGCTGCTAACAGAGCAAATTTTCCTGTCAAGTTTGCTAGCACTGTGCAGCTGATTTCAAAAATTTAAGATTGGCATTATGTAGTACAGCCTGAAAATAAGAGGAAGGTATCCCATAGCAGATTTGCAAGTTGTTTGGAGGTAGAGTGCAGACTGTAAAAGGGATAGAAAATTCAATCAGAAGTGATTAAGAAACACAAAGAAAATTTAGGCAAGGACAGAGGGGTTTTTTTGTATTGTTATATCTGCTTAGTATTATCAATAAATTATTTTCTAACGATAAGAGAACAACTTATTTAAAGTTGTATATTAAAGATTAAAAGTTAAATAATTTTTCCATTGATACTAATTTCCATGGAGTGCATGTTTCCATTTTGTTTGTTTGTTAAAAGCTTACATGTAATTAGAGTTAGTTGGAAATATACACACAGATAATACTGTTAAGAAATATACACACAGATAACACTGTTAAAAGACACAGTCTTAGAAATGTGTAATATATACTCACAGCCTAGATGTATCCTAGAGTGCATTGAAAGCAGCATGGCCAGAAGGCGAAAGGAGGTGATTCTTCCCCTCTACTCTGCTCTCTCAAAACCCACCTGGAGTGCTGCATCGTGCTCAGGGGCCCCCAACAAGAAGGGCATGAACTGGTGGAGAAATTTGTTCAAACCATACATTTTCCTTTCTAGGTGAAAAAAAGTTCCAAACTCAGTTTGCTTCCATTAGTTTTGGTATCTTTATTTGTGAATTACTCATTTAAGAATGTTTGAGCTAGATCTAGAAAAAGTTAGATGTGCCTAAATGTGAGATGCTTCAGTTTAGGTATTGTCAAGCCCCTGTTAGGAATAGAGAAACTCAAATAATTGTCTAAGTTATCCAGACTGTGCAGTGAAAATGCTGAGTATCTCAATATATATATACCAACTAAAATCACATGATGTGCAACAACATAGCCATTTGGAAATTCTAAAGACAAGGTCCAAACTTAAATAACAACCTTCTGCTCTTTAAATTAGAAATTTATTTCCTCACAATAACTTAAAATCATGTTTTAGACCCTTAAAACTTATGTTATTAAAATATATTGAGAACCAGAAGTCAATAATTTATTTCAAATAGAAACAGACTTAAAATATGAATGAATAAAAATCTAAAGAACTACATTAAAGTTCAAATTAATTCACTTCCTTAGTAGGTCAGGATGCAGTCCTCTGTGTCACAACAATTAGAGTACCGGCTGTAGTGAAGTCTTGTTTATACAGGTATGTGTTTTTTCACTGTTTAATCAATTTCAATTTAATACATCAAATCTTCAGTAAATTTGTATTCAATAAAATAAATTGTGGAATCTTGTTCCGCAAATAAATAGAACAGCTTAGTGAAGACTGTTGTGTGGCAGCTTGAAAGTAATTAGACCTCCATCCCAGCACCAGCCATCCACTTATTTCTGTGAAACTAGAAGTAATGTATCTTTCAGATTTCCTCCTCTGTGTTAAAACTGCTTGTAATCACTCAGTGGGTTCAAAAATTTATCCAGAAGTGAACTCAGACAGAAATACAGATTAAATAACTCCCTTTGCCATCATTGAAAACCCAAGGGATACTTATGCACATAAGGTACCTCAAAGATTTTTCACCTACATGGAGTAGGTAACATCACTAGTGTATTTATTTGAAGCTTTCTCACAGTGGAAAAATTTTATCTGTAAAGAACTAATCACTTTTGTCTGTGTGAAATAGTCTCATCACAGGAAGATTTAAAGAATGCCTTAGAAATTGGTATATGCTCTGTTTCATTCTTCTTTCTTTCTTAGGGGGTAAACAGGTTGAGGAATGGCCTTCAACTGAGAGCTTATTTATTTAAACCTGAGATTTAACTATGATGGTTTATATGTTGTCAGGAGTGTCAGGATTTCTAAGATTGGATGAGCAAGGTAGCATGTGTCTATCAATGTGAAAGAAGGTCATGAAGGAAATTAAGCATCACCAAATTGACAAGGATGATAGGACAGATGTCCTATCAGAGAAAAACTCTATTCCTATGTTAGAGTGGCTTGGAAAGTAGAGAGTCTAGGTAATAGAAAGGAAAACTTAAAAGAAATAAGAGACGTGTAACTGAGGGTTTATTTTGCAAAGATGCAAGAACTAGAAATCAAGGTAGAAAGCATAGCACTTGAACCTGGGAGGTATAGGCCAGGAAATGTGAAAATAAAATGTGTATCCTCAGAAGTTCAGCTGCTGCTGTTTCAAAAATTCTCTCTCCTAAATTCATTCTCTAGCACATAGCAAAATGAACTTGCACAAGCTTTTTCCCCAGTTCCAAGGCCTGCCTTTTAAGCTCGTGGAGGTTTCTGAAGCTTGAAAAAATAAACTTAGAACCCTCACATATCTGTCCACATTGGTTGATATGAAATGCATTTTTTTTTTAAAAAAATATGTTTATGATCAAATAAACCATGTTTCTCTGTCAAAGCATGCTGAATAAAACCCCAGAAAATCGAGTTCCCTTCTTTGAAGTACATTCAGCTGTAAAGATATTTAGCTATATTCACTTCTCAGCACTCTTTCTAACCTCATAAATCTTGAATTCTTTCCTGCATAGTGACATAGCTTCAATAGGAGGAATGAAGAGTTGTCCAAAAGACATGAATAACTTATAGGCTGACAGTTATGGCACTTAAAAGTAAGTGATAGTTTGTAAAGAGTCAGATCCTGTCACAGTGTATTAGTCATGCTCTAAGAACACGTCTCTGATTGAGACTTTACCTTTGCCAAAGATTGCTAGGTTCAATGCACTTTCCAGATGAAAAAAAAAAAAAAAATCTCTAACTTCGTAGGAATATTTTTATCAGGGAACTACTACTCAGGCTGAATTCAAAGTTGTGGATATTTAGTTACTTAATATTGTTAGATGAGAAGTAATAAGTAAGAAAAAAAGATTCTCAAAAAGCCCTACAAAACCAACCCCTAAAACAGGCAAACAATAAAAAGACACACAAGAACGGGACATAATGTGTCTGATTTATTGATTATGGAAGTCAGTGAAGGGGCATAGTCCTTATATGGGTTAGGCTATGGGAAAAAAGGAGCCCAGATATCCCACTGTTTTTCTAAATGCTTTTAATATGCAGTTTTACACAAAAGGTAGCTGAGAGATTTCTCCTTAGTGAAGCAATCAGAACCCTAGACCAAGAATGAGAAAAGGGCTTAGACATGGCTGAGGAAGATACTTGCAATGTGAATGGGTTGTGTCTGCAATTTTCTCTACTGATCAGCCTCTGGCATGTTTTTCTTAGATTCCCCTGGGTTTTTAACAAAACAAGACTTAAACTGTCTTTGCCCTATCACTCTCTTTCCTCCTTTATCCATCAAAAAATTTGCAACTGATCAATTTCATTCAAAGGTTACAGAGGATAAAAGCCTCAAAATGAAAAAAAAAAATTCTTTTGGATTCTGAGAAAAAAGATGACAGATTAAGGAAAATGAAATACTTTATTAGGCTGGCCTATCAGCACACACAGCCAGGCTATCAGTCACAGCAAGCAGATCTCTGAACTCACTGAAATACAAGTAATCTCTGTCACCAGGAAAAAGAAAGCCAGCAAGTCAGCATTTCTGTGAAAGAGCTGGAAAGAACAGGGGAAGAGGCTGAAAGTGATAATTCTGAGGTCAAGTTGTCATGGGCAATATATTATATGGGAATATAAAACATGAGTTAAACTTTGTTGCTGCAGTTGCCATGGAAAAGGTTGCTTTGCCCTTCCATTTTAAGGGCAAACTTACACAGAAAGAAATAGGTAAACTTTTTAGAGTTAATTCCCAGGCCTGTCAGAGGCAGTCCATGATGGCAATGCACCTCTTCAGACTACAACTGGCTCAAAATATAAGCAAGATGTGGTGAGTTGTCTTGGTTAAGGGACAAATTCCCACCTGACTCCTCAATCACTCCACATCCCCAACAGGGCAAAAATTCATACTTTATAAAAGCAAATAAGTGGTGCTTTATTTGAATATTTGACTCTTTGCAAATTTTTTCATGAGCATTGTGTTTCACAGGTGTTCAGAACAACACATTGCCTTGCACAGTTGGTTTACTTAAATATTGGGGGGACGGAGGCAGGAATTAGGTGAGGATTAGGGTTATGCTAAAGATTAGCTAATTTGGGGGTGTTTAAAATATATGGAAGTGGGGAAAAACTATTGAAACTACATTTGTCCTTTGCCTGGTGTGTCTAGGAGTCCTTGGAGAGATTTTTTTAAATTAAGAATTTTCTTCTTTATTGAGAATTTTCTTCACTGTTCTAAGTTTTAAATGTAGGTACCTGACTAACTCAACAACAACAAAAAAATTGATTCACATGTATATATATATTTTTAATCATCTTTTAAAGTTTATATTAAAGAAATATTTTCATTTTACTGTTTAAAAGAAAATGCCATACTCTTTAGTGATTCTACCTTTCAAAGAATAATTTTAAAAGAAGAGCTGAAATGGGGTTGTGGAACTGAATTTAAAATCCATAGAAACCTGAGATTTATGAATATGTTGATTCTATCTCTCAACTTTCTTTTCATTGCCTTGTCTTAATTCATGGTTGCATAACTCTATTAACGCTGATTCTTTGGTGCTGTGTATGAGATATTTTTCTACAGAGATAGACAATAGAGGGATCATAATCAATACTATCTCTCTTACTATTAATTTAATGTAAAATTTTTGTAAGGTTCATGGTATGACAATGCTTGCAACACATCTTCCTTGGTTCACTGCGGGGCTATGAAGTGATCTGGGAGAAATGATGGTGCAGGGGTGGATGAGAATTGGCAATTTTTCTTTTCAGAAGAATGTCATGGTTTGAAAACCTGTCTCTCAGGTCTGACAAAGAATTTTGATTAAAGAAAAATATATCAAAACTCAGATGTTTTTGACCTGTCTTCTTTAAAGCAGAAAGCTTAACCTTACAGACATGCAAAATTCAGCCATCTTAGCTGTGTTTCAGAACTGTTATATCTCTTTTTTTTCCTTCCAATAAGGAGTGAAAACAAGTCTTAAAATACACTGTGAGATTAATTTCCACTTCTCTAGGCAGCTATAAATATTAATCCCTAGCCTATACCCTAAAACCTTTAATGACTGAGATAACACTATTTGCATCAAAATGCAGATCTCCTGTAGGCTGTTGCGTAGCATTTAAATTGGTAGAAATATTAGAGCAGTCCTATATCCTAAATTCAGCAAAATATAACTCTTCTAGTATTTGTTCTATGTAATAAGCCATTCCCAACCTCAGTTTAGGAAGAGTGGGACAATATATGCAAAAAAACACTCCTTCAGGATTTTTTTTAAGGAATCTGACTTCTTCCCTATTACAGCACTTTCTGAAATGGATGCTATTATTCAGCCACTGTTGTTTGAAATCAAATTGGGTAAAGATCTAACAGGTAACTATTAAAAGATACTTATGTATTTTTTTGTAATTTTAATACTGAAATGATTCATGAAATACTACAGGAATGATTCACTATACAAATGAAGCATCTGCTTGAAAGTGGAATCAGCTAAATCCGTATTCATATGAGTCAATATAAAGCATAGTCTGAACACTGATATATGTGCTTCTGAAAAAAGTTTACCTTGATCCTTCTTGTCAAGTGATTATGCAAGGCATATAATTTTAAGTTTTTCTAGCACTGAAAATTGGATTACATGGAACGAACATGAATTTATAGAAGCTAAGGATGAGCTTATGAAGATCTCCATGAATTTTAAGCAATAATGCATTGATTCTATCCTTTTAGAAGGAAAATGTATGTTCCCCAACAAGTGAGAAGGCTCCTGACACCAGTATGTGTGTGTATGTTTGTGCTCAGTAGCATTCTAACTGTAGAAAATGTTTGTGGTTCTGTGATGGGCTGACTTTGGCTGACCACCATGTGCCCACCAAGCCACTCTATCACTCCTCATCCTCAAAAGAACAGAGAGACAAAATTGAGACAAAATTGAGACAAACAATGAGAAAGGTCATGGTTTGAAACAAGGACAGGGAATTCGCTCACCTGGGCAAATGGGCAAAAGAGATTTGATTAAATTTACTTCAACTTATTTCTAGTTATTGAAAATAAATCTAAAACCACCTACCCTCTGCCGACTCACTTCTTTCCAGGTTCAACCTTCTTCTTGACTTCTCTATTGCTTCCCTTCACATATCTCAGGGGCCTGGAGAAAGTGGGTTGAAGTCAGTTCATAAGGCTTCATTTCTGTTGGTCTTTCCTCTTCACACCTGCCACAGTGTGAGGTCTCTCCAGTGGGATACAGTCCTTCCCAAACTGCTCCGACATCCCTTTCCATGGGCTGCAATGCTTCCAGAGCTGCTTCTTTGTAGGCTTCTTCTATGTGATAGAGTTTAGAGACCTTCAGACACAGACTGCTCCAATATGGATCCCTCAGCTTCTTTCCGAAAACCTGCAATAATTAGGCCTTCTGCCCACGGGCCTTGTCACCGGTTAAGAACCTGTTCATGTGTGAGGTCTCTGCAAGCTGCAGCTTCATTCATGGTTGAAAAGGTCCACTGTAGGTTCCTGCACACACTGCAGGTGTATATCTGCTTCATTGTGATCCTCCATGGGCTTCAGGGGGACACCATGTGTCACATCGGTCTTCTTCATGAGCGGCAGGGGAATTTTTGTTGCAATACCTGAAGCACTTCCTCCTTCTACTTCTTATTAGATCTTGCTGCCTGCACAGTTGTTTCTTTCATATTTCTCAATCCTCTTGCAAATCTTCTGTACAGCACTTTTTACTATCTCTTTAAAATATGATATCACAGAGGTGCCACTAACATAGATAATGGGCTCAGCTTTGCCAGGTGTGGATCCATCTTTGAGCCAGCTTGAGCTGATTCCTCCTGGCACAGGGGCAGCTCCTAGGCTCTTTTCATAGAAGTTACCCCTGAAGTTTCCCTGCTACCAAAATTTTGGCATGTAAACTCAAAAAAGATTCTAAAGACTTAAACAATAAAATTATAAAATACCTCAAGCTTTCAGATACAGCTGCTTAGAACAGAGTCAATCCACTGCAGAATCTGGCTCATACCTTCATAGAAGTATGACAAACTGTTTTATCTCTTATTTGTATATCATTCAAATACGATGGCCTTCTGTTCTTCTAAAAACGTGCATGAATTTTCAGCAGTGTCTCATAAATCTAACAAATACCTTTTCTGCAAGGGGTATCATGGAAGAAATACTATAATGGGTATCTGTTTTCCAAGAAAAAAAAATATTGAAACCATAGTCAACAAGAACATCAATTCACATATTAATTCAGACATATTCCACTTCTGATGACATACTTGGTTGACCTGGATTGTATTTGGTTTTCAAGGCCCATCTTCAGGAAAGACAGCTATAGTTAGGGGAAAAATGATAATATCAAAATAATTTGTAGCAAATTTTTTGTCTTTCTCAAATTCTCCTGAGGATCACAGGAAGATAAATATTCAGTTTAAGATCCCATAAACTATTGAGTTTGGCACAGCTCTAGAAAAGAAATGAATTAAAGCATTTCTCATTCATCTGAGAGCAATACACACTAAATGAACTTCAAAAACCGTCTGTTTCCTGAGCACCAAGGACTGTAGGAAGATGCTAGAAACAGAGAATATTTCATACTGAAACTTTCCCTTTAAAACTCCATTTTGGTGGTCCATGGATCCTGGAAATTCAACAATGAGGTCTATACTTCCCACTGCTTACTCCCGAAAATGTTGTATGCTAAAGCATCTAACTTTGAGATTAGAATAGTTAAAAGCTATGGAATCAAACAAGGCAAACATGCAAACAAAAAACAGGCTTGAACTGCTGAATGATAAAGATAAAAAAAAGGTTGGGAAATAAATCTTTTTCCTTTCCACTGTATTTCTGTAGGTTGAAAGTATTACTTCCACCCTTTTGTATACAAATTTCCTCTTTCTCCTCTGGTTTGCTTTTCTGCTGCAGATTCCCTGATCACTGTCTTCTTTCACCCATCTGCCTCTACCCTCTGGTCCACAAAGTCCTCATCAAATCATAGTCAATTTTCCTTCTTAATTTCTCAGGATTTAAAAATGAAAAAATGTGCTGTAGCAAAGACTATACATAACAACAATCATCACCTTTGCTGCTCAGTGATGATCTACATAACACTATATGTTTGGTCTATACAACACCTAGGAACTGACTGCATACTTATACTATTTGTCATAGATTGCGATTTATGTGCTTTGATGCATATATTTTTCTTTTCCATGTTTATCAATTGTATTATCTAGCAGTTTCAATAAAAATGACAATTTTATTAAGAGTTCTGCTTTGAAGCCTTAGAATAGAAACCGTTTGAAATTTTGCAGCATTATCAAAAGAAAATGTTCTATTTCTTACATTCTCCTTTGGAATGCTTTGTTTCAGTAATATTCCTCAGTAACTCACAGTTCTTGTGAGTGATTTTTTTCTAGTTATCGCTGATCACTGAAGATGCTTTCTCTGCTGACCTCTATAACATTAGCTCTCAAATTGATTTATGAAGCTTTAGTAGATGTATAACTTGTTACCCTATGGCCTCCTTGTGGAAATTGGTAGGAGTGTTGGGCTCTGTGTACAAATGCTGCAGTGACCTAGTTATTTGGATCTGAGCAACTTTGGTAAGCATACCTTAGGTAGTTTTTTTGAAACTACCTTTAACTTAAAAGGTTATAGTAAAATGCAAATAAGGTTTGTTTACCGCATCTGATAAAGACAACATGGTTAGAAATGCTTCAAAAAGACAAGTGAAGGAAAATCAATTCCTAATTTACACCAATATAATATAAAAGATCTGTTTGGCTGGTCCGTACCTTATGTCTTGAGTTGCATTTGTCAAGGAGAATCACATCTTTACAAATCCTTCTGGCTTTAACAGGTAGTTTTATTCTTAGAGTCCTCTCAGTATTACTTTCAGATTCAAATCTTTCCTCCATCTTTATCCAAGTGCCCCTTTCCAACCTGTAGTCTGTTTGCTATGCTATTTCTATGCAAGGTGACAGCTGTGACAATTCCTTAATAGAGAAAAAAATATTCTGTGGGGGATATTACAGACATATTGTATTAATTTTTAATTTGAAAAAGAAGGTTAAAATAAAGTTAGAGCATTTTATGAGAATGAGAATTCATTGTAGTTTATTTTCAAAGGAAGTGAGGAAAGTATTTATTCCAAAAGTCAGCTTCAGTCTAGATTGGCGACAGGGCTCTGTGTACTAAGTACTTCTCACAGTCAATATTTATATTGGCTGACTGGCTCTGTAGGGAAAATCCTCTTTTCACATATTCTCAAATTTGTTAATACAAGAAAGGTTCAGTAGTGGATTTAGGAACTTGACTTGGTCACATAGAGTTCAGTTAAAAGGTAAACTGTTTTGAGGGTTTATCGTCATGATAACACATCTTCCAGTCCACAATATCATGGTGTAGATGAGGTAAGTTAAGACAGTCTCTCCTCTGTTTGGTAAATCAGAATTTTAAACTGGTCTTTTTTATAGGCCAATGATGAGATATTTTTAGGGTTTAGACAGTGTAAAGGTGCCCACAACCAGCTGTGATAACCCCTTCTAGTTATACATGTGGCAAAACTGCATTATTCTTTTCCATTTATGTAGAATATTTTTGGGGGATTGGATTGGTTTTGTTTATATGCTATTTTGTCCTTTTTTTAAAAGACCACAACCAAACAACCAACCAAAATTAGGCAACCAAATAAACCTTTTGCTTTAGCCCAGAAGTAACCACTATTTTAACAACAAATACAAAACCCCATAAAAAGAAACCTAAACAAACAAACCCAAACCAAACAAAGAGAACAAACTGACCCATACAAATAAAAAAACAAATAATGGGCAGCTGCCTGGACACTGTAGGTCATTGTCAATTTCTGACATTTACACAATACAATTTTGATCTAAAACCTATATTTTGTTTATAAATGTGCACACAGTCCACAGAACAAGGGATAGAGGTCTTGAATTATCAGCACTATAACATGTTGAACTGAACTGCCAGGAAGAAGAGGGGAATACAAAAAATACAGTTTGCACCTTTCTTATTCTTCAGAGATTACTCAGCACTTTTCTCTTTAGTATCTATAATTCTATAAATCTTCAGGATCAGAAGCTTGTACCGTTTTGATCAGAATGAGACACCAAGTCTCTTTCTACAATACTAATTAAACATATATGGATGATCAACAACTTTTAAAGGTAATACTTCTGAAAATCAGCCTACAGATTTAGATTTTGAAGACTTTTAAAGAGCCTGGTACATTAAATATCTCATTGAATGAACAACAAAAATTCTGATCTTCTCCACATAGCAAATTACTACAATGACATTGGTTGGCATATATCTTCACACAGAAATCCATTATCTCTGTGAAAAGCTGATGAAACTTCAACAGACACATTCCAAGATGCTTATTCAGACTTTTTCCTCAAAAGGACATAATAGGTTTATGTTTCATTTTGCTTTTATATTCAAGTGTAACTAGTCATTGGCAGAGTTCATAAACCTTGAATATCCTGAAAACTTTTGTTCACCTGTTGATCTGGTTCTTTTCCTGTTGAAAAACAAAACAAAACAAAACAAAACAAAAACAAACAAACAAATAAACAAAT
>JANRGV010000051.1:59417659-59428023 GCA_024734035.1 Alethe castanea | reverse complement strand
GAAATTGAATTCTCTCTTTCAAAAGGGAGCTTCTGTCTTTTTATTGGCAGACACCTGTCCCTAAAACCAGGACACTGTTCTACACGTGCTGCCCCTGCCAGAAGTTTGGCTGCCAGTGTTCCAGGTCATCTCTGACACACTGCAACTGTGTAAACTTGGATCAAATGGCTGGAAGAACCACGACATTGTAAAAAAGGAGCAACAAGAGCAGACCTCTGGAATCTGCAGCCGTTGTCCTCTACCCAAAGGGGTTCCATTTAACTCCAGGCCCTTAGCCCTTGCCTGACTTTTGTCACCAGAACGTTCTGCCTGGCTTTGCACCTTGCTGGTCCTGGAGCTGTATCAGTTATTGCATACAGTGGTGTGTCCTGGAGCACTGTCATTGCCTTAAGGCTTAAGGATAAACTTCCATAACTTCCCAAGGTGATTTTGATTTCGGGACGAGGATTTTCATTGACAAAGAGTAATTATTTTCAAGGTCTCTGCAGGTTTTTTTTTATTGCTTCCCTTTCTGCTGCTGCCCCTAGCTCCCCATTAGACTATGTTTGCCTCCACTTGGCAAATATACATATGGAGTGAATTTTATACTTATTAAAAAAAGCTGTGTTTTCCTGGCATAAGGTCACCTTCTCACACACAAATTAACTATTTATTTCTATTAATATATACCAGGAATGCAATGAATAATAAAGTGTCATTTTGGAAATATAAAACTATTTAAAAACTAAAATTAATCTAATCAATTATATTCACTCTACTTTCATAGGTAAGTGTGCTTTTCCCGTCATACAGTCCATGTAGCAAGAAAGTAGAGATTTAGTTAATATGTATAAATCAAACAAACAAACAAACAAACAAAACCCAGAAAAAACCAAAGAAACCCAACCCCCCCAAAAAAAACCCAAAAAAAAAACAAAAACAAAAGAAGGAAAAGAGAAAGGCTATTCAAAATTTTCTCTGTCTATCAAGGGAACAATAATTTCCACACTGCATGATAAAATTTAGGAAACGATAAGAAAGTTGTAAAAAAAAAAAAAAAAGGGAAAAACCCCATACCAGATTCTGTGGTTAAACACCCCCACTAACTACCCTAATTTTCATCCAAAAAGGCACTGTAATATAACAATTGTATTATTAAGGAATAAAAATAAACTTCTCCAAAAGTGAATAACCCAATTTTGAGAAACATGATTCACTCTTTTCATTTCTTTCATATATTACAGGCTTAATAGAGAGAATAAAAACAACTTCCTATTTAACATTATACTTTGATGCTCTCATAAAATGGCTCTCTGCTCCACTCCCCTTTCATCCAGTTAAGAATCTGATGGCTCAATTTAGTTAAATTTTTTTTTATGCCTCAGTTTTTCTGATTTTTGTATGAGAAATTATTAGATGATGATTCTGCAGCTTGTATAGATAAAAAATTTTAAATCTAATGCTCTTCAAAATTTAGTTTCCTTTTTAGAAGGAGGGGTAAAGAAAAAGCACCTAATAGGCAGGAACATTGATTTTCTCCGGTGTGAGCCCTTCCCTTTCCACAGTCTAGAGTCCTTCATGAGCTGCTCCAGCAGGGGTTCCTACAGGGGACCAGCTGCCACACTGTGGTCTTCATCGCAGACCGAAGTGGAATCTCTGCTCTGGTGCATGGGCCACCTTCTCCCCCTCTTTCTTTGTGACCTTGGCCTCTGCAGAGATATTTCTCTCACATATTCACAGTTTGACTGTCTTTGACACAGAGAGAAGTAATTTGACTTTCCTATCCCTGAAAACTTTGCCACACAAAACTAATTCAAGGTTAAAGTTTGGATTCCTGAAATTCAGGGTTCTGAATTCTGTCCCTGCTTTTTGTACTGCTTCCTCCTCTTAGTATCAAGACCTCCACCTTCTCATGGTCACTGCCACCAAGATTGTCCCGGATTTCAATCCACAGCTCATTCTTCCTCATTTGTGAATGGCAGGTTCAGGTGACAACCTTTCCTTGTCAGCTTCTTGAACAACTTCGTTGGGAAATCTGTACTGTCAAAAGTATTTTTATTTTCTGCTTGTGGTTATGGACATGTTAGAACCACAATGTAAGATCATATTTCCTCGTAATAATAATAGTAATAATGTAACTTCTCACTCAACAACCAAATATTTCTAATTCTTTCGACAGAGGAACATTCAATCAAATTAATAGAAGCTCCAGAGAAAAAGACAAAATATGCAACATCACCATTTGTAACCTAGAGGGGAAAGAAATGTAATCAGACCTACACTTAACTAAAATTTTATCTTTAGTAAAAAACATGATAATATTATTTATGATAGTCAAAAAAGCAATTAACTTGACTCATGATAGTTATAGTCAATATACAAATAGATTTTTGTGCAGTCTGTTATGAATCACTGCCATTCCAAATGTCAAGCCTAAGAAAATTTTCTAGCAGATTAGAGAAACAGCAAATACTGCAGTTTTCAAATATCATCCTGAAAGTGTTACCTGCTCTGAATTTGAAAAGCAAAATCTTATCTGAAGAATTGGAATCTATTTTATAAAAAAATAAGAAGTTAATAAAGGTACTGCTGAGAGAAGGCTTTTCATAATAAAGTAAAATTTATTTTAAACTGCTAAATTAATCCCAAAGAATACAGTTAATTTTCTGAATGTATTGGAATACATACAATATTTGACAAGGAGAATCTAATTAAAATGAAATATCATTTGAATAATATTTTAATCTTACTTATCTCAATTGGGTAAGTATTAACACATCCTTTAATTTACATTTCATCCACTGATTTCGTATGCAGTGTCTCACAATGAGTAATGACAGAGTAAGAGAGTATAGCTTTGCTGCATTGTTGCCTTTTGTCATATTCACAATAAACATAAAGGATAAAATAAATATATTCATAATAAACATAAACTCTTCTTAATTTTTTTTTTTTTCCATAGAGTGAGAAGAGATTTAAAACATCTCCTGGGGTATATTTCACGATAGTTTCTTCTCAACAATTTGAAAGCCAGTTTACTTGTTACTTTCTGTTTTTCTATCATTCTCTCTAATGTTGCAGTGTCTACTGTGGAATATTTACTTAATAGAATTTTAAGGAGTTATGACTAGCTTCACCAGTTTTATTCTGATTCATATTTTTCATTTGGTACAAGCACGGCTAAAAAAATTTTAAGAAAATTCATTGGGTGATTTCAGTGATAAAAATGCTAAAGTCAGAACTGGTACAATGTAAATATTTAAATAAATATGTTTTGGAATATGCATGATTATGTTCATTAATAGTGAAAGTTCATAGGCCATTTATTTACTTGATAGTACTTAGTGCAAGGATCTTCTTGTCCTGATCTGATTTTAGTTTCTTTTATCTGTTCATATTCCACCCCAAAGAATTCTGTTGTCTGCTGTCTTCTTGTTGCCTGAGCCCCACGCAGTTCAACTCAAGTCAGAGTAGCATTTGTGAATTTAGGACCCAAGGGAGCATTTGAAGGATGAGCATAGCACAAGGATGAGGGTTAAATTCTGGGAAGTTTATGTTGAACAATTTTTATAGTATTTAGAGTGGCACTTTTCTGTTGAAACTAGAAAAGAATCAGATATGACTGCAAATAACATTGTAACTAAATCCTCACCAAGCACCTTTTTTTTTTTTTCCTTCCTTCCCCCTCACTGGTGTTAACTATAAGGGTTTTCGAGATTTTTTTTGTTTTTTCATATGACTATCAAGTCAGCCATGAGTTCTCAGCCACAGCACCTGGTAAAAAGGCTAAGATACATTCAGTGAGTGGAAACTACTGCACTACTCCATCAAGCTAACCTCACCGATGATAATATAGTTTATAATTAATATACTTAACCATAATCATGTTTGAGATCTTCATGTTAATGTCATTATATTTTTAAGAATATGAGAAAAAACTGCTAATTCCTGAGGGAGGAAATTTTAACACTTGTGGAATACTTAATTTTTTCAGTTTTTTGGAGCAGCAGCAGAATGGAGAAATAGTTATTTGTTATTTTAAAATCTTGTTGAAAGCTGACAGAAGCCATTGCTAATCTTGAAGTGCATTCTACAGGTATAATATATTCATAAATTGGCTACTGATGAATAGTTTTAGATATAGATATTTTATTCTTATTTAAAATTTCAAGCAGGTATTACAGAAAAAAAAGCAGTATTTAAAAAAGATTTATGTTAAAATAAAAGTGCATCAAGTAATCTGTGAAAAGATAAATGTCTTCAAGAATCTAATACCCTTTAAAATTTCAGAACAGAAGCAAAATGAACATGTAAAAAAAAATAGACTATTAAAAGAGTGCATTAAAAGAAACACAGGTGAAAGAAACTATTTCATTTGCGATGGAAAACAAGAACTTCCAGTCTCCAGAGAAAGGGAGTGGAACAAGAGAATTAGGACGGTAAATAAAAAATGAAAATATCTAGGTAAAATTTATGAATTATGAGAAAAACACATGTTGGAGGTAGAAGTTTAAGAGGTTGTCTTCAAGGCTTACTTGTGGATTCAGGAATTTAGTAACCTTTGACTCTGGATGAAGTTCCCAGAATATAACTATGCTACTGATTTTTCATATTCCAGTAACAGTTCACAGTTCAGTCATTCTTTGGTTTGCCAAATTCTCTCTGCACACTGCATATTTCAGATATTTGGTAAAGAATTAGAATTCTGGGACTAAAACCAATACAAAATATAAAATACATTTTCTAGCAATGAAATTTCAATGTTATTTGCTCTGTTAACAAAGTCCAGTATGCAATTCATAAGACCTTGTGTGAATTCAGTTTTTTGGAAAGGGGTTAATTAATGAATTGTAATGCAAGTAGTGAGAACAAATTAATTTATATTATACAAATAATGTAAATACTTACATATACTGATTCAAATTAAAGGATAACAGAGATGGTTCTGGGTATTTTTAATGTGATATTTCTAGACAAAAGCTTTGGCAGATTTTGTCAAAAAAGCCATCAACAACAAAAACATGGTGTATGTTATTCAATTCTTAGACACAAAGAGAATCCATCCTACTCCATGGCCATTACAGTTTTATTATTTCCTAATATCTATGTGTCCTTCCATTATGTTAGTGAGTTAACTTCCCCAAAAATAATATTCACTAAACCAAGATCTAAGAGAAACATTCTGTTTCATTTGGAAGGTTTTACATTTGGTTTTACAGTGTTAAGAGAGGTGTGTGCTTTCAGCTGGGATGAAGTTAATTTTTTAAAGTATAATATTATAGGAATATGGTTTGGATTTTCTAGGAGCTGTTGATAACACTGAGATGCGTTCACTGTTGCTGAGCAGTGCTTACACAGAGTCAAGACCTCTGCCTCAGCTGACTTCACCAGTGAGGAGCTAGGAATACATGAGAAGCTGGGATGCAACACAGAGCCAGCACTTGATTCAGACTGATCAAAGGGGTATTCCAGACCATATGGTGTCATGCTCAGCATATAAAGCTGAGGGAAGAAGCAGGAAGGGAGAGCAACAGTCAGTGTGATGGTGTTTGTTTCCCAAAGTCACCATTATATGTGATGGAGCCCTGCTTTCCTGGAGATGGCTAAAAACGTCCCTGCAACTGGGAATGGCAAATAAGGTCCTTATTTTGTTTTGCTGGGCATGCAGGTTTTGCTGTTTTACTATTAAACTGCCTTTATCTCAACCCACAATTTTTCTCACTTTTACCTTTTTGATTCACTTTGCCATCCTGCTGGGTGAGAGTGATTGAGCAGCTAGGTGGACTTAGTTGACAGCTGGGCTTAAACTGTGACATTGGGTGACACAGGCACTTTGTACCATGCACTTAAAAGCAGACTTGGATTATTTCTTTACTTTTAATATGTATAATATGACAGTGATTTAGAATGTAGCAGAGCAAAATAGTAGTAGTAGTAGTAGTTGTTGTAGTAGTAGTAGTCTTATCAAGCTCCTGAAAAGAACCACAGAGATTCTCCTGTCTACAAATAATTCTGTTTCTCTGACACACTAGTTCCAGGTCTGACTTGACCTCATGAAGTCTCTAAGGGCATGATGGTGGTTTTGGTTTTGGTGTTTTTAATATTATTTTGGAATAGATAATGCATAGCAAGAAATTTGTTCTTGACTGCAGTTCTTTTCGATTTTATTTTACTTTATTCTATTATTACTCACTAGGAAAAAAAAAACAACCCACTGAAGTAAATATAAAAGAGCCATTCACATCTTTTAGAACTCATACTTTTTCTGTCTCCGGTTTTGAAAAAATAAAACATTATAGAATTTTAGAGAGGCTGGGATCAGAAATTATTAAGAAATAGAAATCAAACTTTTCGCTTTATTCTTCTCTTACAGCATGCATATCTTCCCTACAATTGGATAAAATACAGGACTAGAAAAGTTAAATATATAAAGACACAACTTTCTAATATTATGCTCATAGGAACACCAGATAGGTTTTTAATTACAAAATTTAATTATAGTATCCATCTTTCATTTTATTCCTTGAGATTTAAGTGACATTACATGAGCTCATCCATCATGTCATTCTTGCTCATCGTCCTTCTTCAGTTTTGTATTTGAGATGAAATATCACTTTACCAAAAAAAAAGGATACTAAAAAAATCTTTTTCTAGATACATTTTATGTACAAATAGAAAAACTGTTACAAAATCATCTGCTGAGCAATTTCCAACTAAGACAGGGATAAACATCAGGAGAATACAAGATAAGCAAGAAAATGATAGTGTTTCTTACTATTGATCTATCAGTTTCTAACCATTGATGGAGTCATTTATGCAAAGTAAAATTTTCTGAGTAATGGTGATGATAACTCAAAAAGTTGAGGTGCAGAGGGGGCAGAATTTTCAGAAAATATAATTATATTAATTTATAAATATTAAAATAACATCACCATATTATTCAAAGGATATATAGAAAGCGTGTTATAATTTTTGATATAAAATATAATTTATTAATGATTAGATACTATTGATACATTATAATTATATTTTAATAATTATTATTATCAATACCTATATAAATATTATTTTTTCTTCTGCTGGCAGTTGGTTGAATGGTGGAGCTTCTTCAACATGTGTCACTTGTTCTTGTCCTTCTTCATCAGTGCGACCAAAATTTTCACCTTCCATCCAGTTTGTATTTCCAAAATCCCAGGGCATCAAAGAAATAGCTGAAGAACATAAAGTAACTGTTGTGTAGAAGTCAAAATTGGATAAAAGAAATTTCAAAAGAATTAGAATATTTGCTATAAAATCATTACTCTCAAAACGCTTAAACTGTTAAAATTCTACTTTGGATCATTCCCATGCCTATAGAAGCTTACATTCATGGGTGGGACAGTAAATACAAACTTCCATCTAGTGGTTTAGTGAAGACAGCTGGACTGTGGGAAATTACATCCCAGATATGTTAAAAATAAGATCCTAAGCACCTTGATAATAATCTTGAAGTTGATGCTGCTTTGAGTGGAGAACTGGAAGAGATGGCTTCCTGAGTGCCTTCCAACATTAATTTTTATATGCATCTACGGTAACTGACACAACTATTGGTATAATTTAATAAAAAAGCAAAGAATATGATTAAGAGATTAAAAATCTCCAAATACATGTTTTTCCATTGGACTTTACTTTAGGGGTCTCTTCAGAATGTCATTTATGACAGTGGAAGGATTTTCAGCATTTTTTTATAGCTCTATGTACAGCAGTGTTTTTAGTCTGCAGAAGTAACAACAAACCTGAAGGCACAGTATTGCACAAAAAAGCAATTCTGAAAACAGGATAAAGGATCTCAATATTTATATTGTTTGTCCTTACTAATTATTTACATGACAACTTTCAAATTTCTTCATCAAAAGAATAGCACTCAAAACTAATTTTTCTTCTAATTTTGTATCGAAAGTATTTAGGATTTCCCTTACACTCAAAAGGGTAACATTATAAACTATAGTTTCCTAAACCCTATGGTGCAGTATATTGCCCTATATCCAGTAATACATTTCCTCTAGCTATACTATTCAAAATCTCTTTTTTTGTCAGGATGCAGAACTTGTTTGTATCAATAGTAGTAGACCATATGTATGCTTTAGTTTTATTAAAATAGCAATACAAGTTAATATTGCTCACTTGAATCTACATCTTACTCATTGTAGAACTAAGGTGTTCATTACAAAATCTTTATTTCAGCATTGCTATATTGTGAACAATTACCTTTTTCTTTGAATATAATTCTTATGGTAACATTTACAGCAAAAACTCAGTAATTGGAAAGGATAAAATACCATCTATAAATCTTACACTGCATTTCTTTTCCTTCAATAGATGCATAATAGTTTTTCATTATGTACTAGGACTGTGCAAAAATTGTTACATAGTATAAAATTTGTCAAAACAAGACAAGATAAAACTGAGGCATTTCCAGTCATATTAAAATCGTTCAGCATTTCACATACTTTTTCAGAGACCTTTCTACATAGTACTTTCCATGAACCCAACATCTGAAACTAAGTAATCGTAAAATACATTACTAATAAGGTTTATGCCTTGCGTAGATTTTAGTAAATTAATCAGTTCTATGTGCACGTCCACAGCCAGTGTGTGAATGGGCCAATGGGTGGGAAATAGCTTGTAACCATTCTATCAAATTTTCTTCTCTCAGGCAGTGTCAATGACATCCATATTGTCAGACTGAAGTGGCAGCCTCCAGGCTATACCTGAATATCATTTGTTATAGATGCTGACTAACATCAGCAGCTAGTCTAACAAACTGTACCTTAGGGAAATGCATTGTAGAAAACTCTCAGTTTCCCATTCTTGGAACATCACCATGCAAAAACAATTTACAAGCTCATCAGATCTCTTGTCTGAACCTGTGGCTCTGGCATAAACTTAGTATCTGAGAAAAGTCATAATGTACTATAGAATTCGGATGACTCAAACAAATCTAAAGTTATTTAGTATTTCCTTAAACTCTTGACACAAGCAGAGAAGCAAATAACATGATTGCTGTCTTTCTACTATTAGAAAAAATCCAAATCTATCTGAAAAATACTGCAGCTGTGAAGGATGCCATTAGTAACTCAGCTCTTAGAGAAATTACAGGTTCTTTGCCCAGTACTTTGGTTGTCATAAAGAAATAATCACCTCTTCAAAAACTTTTCTGAAACACTTGATGGTGGCTCTGGCATGTGGTTAGAACTCTGCTCTAAGTACTTTACAAAATGGCTGGTATGTACATGATCCCAGACAGCAGTTTGAATAGAATGAGTAAAAGATGATCTTAAAGACTTTGATTAAAAGTCTGATGGAGTCAACAGCAGTACGTATGCATTCCTAATTAAGTAATGTATTGAGTGTTTTATTTCACTTATATAAATTAAGGATCACCTTGTGTTATCTTGAATGTTCAGTTTCTATTTGAAACTCTTTTGTGCAATACATTTCTCAAAATATATTACATTTTCCTCAAAACAGAAATAAAGAATGAGACTATAAATAAGCAGTGACAAAAAAATCCACATTCTTTCTCAATCTACACTTGTGGAACTGAAAGCATTTTTGAGAATTACATTTCCATTTGTCTCATTTTTTATTAATTCAGAAAACAATATCTTTTGGATTTGTTGCACATTTTCAGAATTACAGTCTAACTTATTTAGTGCCATCTCCAGTTATGGTTGAGTTACAGAACTAAGGGATAAGGAAACGAAAATATTACTGCTGTCACATGGCAAAACACAAGAATAATGCAAAATATAAAGAAAATGTCATTTAAATGCAAGGGCTTGAAAGAGAAAAAGGTGATTGATGGCAGTTCTAAACTCTACAAGGCAGGCAAACAGTTGGAAATTTACCAGTAGTTCTGCAATTAATTAACATTCAAATATCAGTATTTCCCTGGGTGGAACATGTGATATAGATTGATGCATACATTTCATAAGTCACAAAAAATAACTCAAAGTCTTCTTGACGTTTGGTTCTGGGCTGTCAATGCTTTTAACATAATTCAATTTTCTAATTAAATATGCTAACTACAAAATTGTGAAATATTGATAGTCAAAATATATTTGGTATAGCTATAGTCCACATGAGATTATTAGTATTTTTATTTATATATATATATATTAAAATGGACTGAAGATGCTAAAAACCTAAGAGTATTAACTCTCTTGTATGTACATATAATAATGAGGTTATCGACTGTCATGTATGTACATTAAAACTAGAAAAATAACATATCGTTTATGAAACAGAAATGTTATTTTAAACACCTTTCCTTCTGTATGGCACTGCTAATTAATGCTAATATTTGCATCTAGATATGAACTTTCCATTATGACATGCATTCT
>JANRGV010000051.1:59386989-59417559 GCA_024734035.1 Alethe castanea | reverse complement strand
CATTATGACATATATTCTAGGTAATAATCAGAAACTGTTTCTGGGTTTTAATTATTCCTTAGTGTTTTAGTGTTGGACACTTAGCCAATAGTGTCCACCCCCCTCCAAAATAACTCTACAGACACCTGTCCTCCATCCCACTGCCCTCCCCCCCACAAAAAAAAAAAGGTCATTGATATTTTTAAGAAGCGCATACCTAAAATTTTAAGATAGCTCTGCATAATAATTTTTCATAGACTAAGGACAAGTATAACATTTAATTGTATGAGGTAAAGATAATATATTGGGTCAGACCAAAGCTGGACCTTGTTCAGTGTCTTGATTTCAAGGATAGCTGTTTATCTAGAAAGACATGGAGAATAATAGACAGAAACAATTCCTGAATATATATCTCCTATTATTCTTTTTACCTTCAGCTGTATTCAAAACTTGAGGGGCCTGAACCCAAGCAGACCTATGACATTCTTTTCATAGGAACATAGAATCATTGAGATGGTAAAAGAGCTTGGACAGCTTTACACAGGAGAACCACTTTCTGTGGACTACCACCTTTTGATTTGGATCTGATTCCTAGTTCCTGCACTGGAAGACATTCCTTAGCTCTCCATGGCACTTATGAAAACATATTTCATGCTCACTCAAGGCACCTCATCCTCTGCTTTTGTAGTTATACCTTCCAGAGAAACAATTTTACTTAGATTAGGGAAAAGAAGCTGATTCCTGACCAGCACTGCTTCTTACTGTCACGGCACCAAGGGACTGACAGCCATGGGGGACTTCAGTGGAGTCCTGGGACGTGTGCAGTGTTGGGGGAGGTCTTGGGGGTGGCGAGGGATGGCTGGCCTGTCAATGCCTTCAGAGAAGGACATTTCTAAAAGGTCTTTTGTTCGATTGCATTAGTTTTATTAGCAAATATGGAAAAGTTTTAGAATCTACAAGGTGACAGAGTAGCTGGAAAGGGAGAATTTTATGAAATGCTGAATGTGAATCTCATGACTTGGGATGCTTCTCATATATTGAATTCCACTGAAATACTGATTCGCAAACAGCCATGACTTTGGAGAGTATAATCATCAAAGAGTTAATTCAGGCATCATGCCTTCATGACTTCTTTTCTGCCATACATTCATGGAGTCCAACAAAGATATTGTTTAATGATGATAATTACACTGACTGCAACGTTGCTAGAAGCTAAAATAAACAGACTTTCCAAAGATTTAAAAAGAGATCTCATGAGAGATCTTAATTTAATACTTCTACAGTTTTCTCAGATCTACTGTAAATATCTTCTGGGTTTTTAGAAACAGTGATAACTTGTTTTTCTTTCTATTTAACAAGTTTTCATTTGTGCTATGCATCTTTCTCTAATTTGCTCAAGTTAAGGTCAAATGTGTTAACCTCTATGTCTTTTGTCTGAGACTTCTCAGTAAGGATGAATTTTTTAATTTGTAATCTTCTGCTTTACAGTATAAATACTGTATTTTGTTAGCCAAGCATAATAAAACACTCTGAGTTTCACAGCAATTCAATATATTTTGTTTACTTATTCCGATCAGTTTATTCTAGCTCAATGATAAACTCCAGAAGAAAGAGGAAATTTCCTTCTTAAATACAACTCATCATCTTCACATTTGTATATGTGCATGTCTATGTTTGGAAAGAGATATCTGAAGCATCAGAGAGAAAAAACTGGAAATGAAAGATATTGCCATGTAGCTTTGAAGACCCTCAAAAGAGCGAGAGTCTATCTACAATCAGAAAACAGACCAAAGAAAAACCTCAGAGGTAACATAAGAAACTTTCCTACAAACAAAAAAGGAAAATCTTTGAAGTTTATTCAGCCTAGGAAGCTACTGAAAATTGTTAGATTGGAAGAAGCAATAGAAGGAAAATAATGCAAAGTCACTGCAATGACACAGTGGGTAGAGGAAAGTTTTGTATTTAACTACTTCAATCAAAGAGTTATCTCTATTTTCTCATACTTTTTTTTTATATTACCTGTGTTCTGAAAAATGCTAAGTGTAGGGTTTTAAACTATTTTGAGTCTTTTCTGTTCTCAGTTCAAGGAGGGGGTGTGAGTTTGTCTAAGTGTATGTGCCTGAGAAAAAGGAGGGAGAGAGGGAGGGAGAGATATTCTGGAAATTTTTGGAGTATAAATAAAATATAGTCAGCTCAAATTCTCTGTAGTGTTTTACTCTTGTTAGTTGCATAGTCTACAGCTACTTTTGAAATCAATGTGGATGAAAAGGAGTTGATGTGTAGAGAAAAAATCTTGTTATGAAGGATATAATCATCACCCTGTAAATCACAATTCTCAAGGTGTTTTATATCAGAATAAATTAGGTTTGGTCTTATGGACTGAATATATAGTTTCAGCTGAAGATCATCAATGCATTCCTGCAACTCATTTTCCACTTCTCTGTAAAAAGTAAGCCTAGTTCTTAGGTGAAAACAGTGCTGTGCAATGAACTGAAATAGTTTTAATAGGCACGGACAATAAGCAGATTGCTTCAAAAGCTTCCTCTGGTCTGGATTAAAACTTGGATTTTGATATGCTCACAGTAGATGGTTCCTATCAGGATTTAGGTTTTCATTCTTTGCTCTTTTTACTTCTTTAAAAATCAGAAAGCTCTGTGAGTAAGCATTGCCCCTGTGAATCCATTTGATCATCAGCTAAGGATCTGTGTTATTATTTGCATGATATATGTAGTGCTTTGGGATTGATGCATGAGGAGTGTTATTGAGGTCTAGGGATACTGGCAAGTGACAGCATATTTCTGCAAATACATTGTGCTGTGTGTATATACTTGTACTAATACTGTGATTGCTCCTACTGATTTCCAGTTGTAGTCTCAAAAGTTCAAAATTTGTAGATATATATAATACTTTCAGTCATACAGAATGCATATATTTGATAATTTACATGCCCCTGGTTTGGCTAGAATGGAGACTATTTTCTTCATAGTATCCTGTATGATGCTGTGCTTTGATTTGTAATTAAAACAGTGTTGGTGATAAAATTGTTCTAGCTATTGCTGGGCAATGCTTGTGCAACATTGAGGCTTTCTTTGCTTCTCAGCTTACTTTACCCTGATCAAGTACAATAGGAATAGGCAAAATTTTGGGAGGGGAGCTGACAGACAGGAGAGCTGACCCCAACGGATCAAAGGGAAATCCCATGCTGTATGACACCATGCTCAGCAAAAAGTTTGGGGCATAATTTTTTGGAAGCAATCGTAGCTCAAAGACTGAGCATTGCTCTGTTTCTAGGAGGTGTTGAGTCATTGCCTTTGCATCACTTGCTTGTTTATATGGGGTTCTGGCAAGTGGTGGGCAATTTTTTTGTTTGTCTTTTTGGTTTGGTTTGTTTTTTCCCTTGAATCATTAAACTCAGTTTATCTTGACTCACAAGTTTTTGGTATGCTTGCTCTTCTGAATCTTTCCTCCATCTCACTGTGGAAGAAGAGCAAGAAACTGATGGATGCTCCGTTTCTGGCTAGAGCCCGTCCACTACACCCCAAAATTCCCAGTTTAAAAAGTTCTATCACAGCTGGCATGGAAAGAAAAAAATTAATTAAATGCTATTGAGGTTAAAGAAACAAGTCTATTAGCCAGTTCTTGGGAAAGGAATAATATTTTGCAGAACTGACAGCAGAAGTTTACTGAGGGAAGGAGTTCTTACATGTCTTTCATATTAGCAACAAGAAATATAACTAGGATATTCACTCACAAGGTATTTATTTCATTAATATGAAATGGCTTGTCATTTATATACCCAAAAAGACATTGAATCCACAGCTGATATTTATTTTGGACTTCAAGCCCTGAGTTTTGTTCATCATCATAAAGTGCAGGAATCATTAGAAGCTGATCCAGGAGTTTGTTGATGAGAAAGGTGTACAGGACTGAGGGACCAATGAAGATCACAGTAGTTCTCAGCCTTCTGTCCCTAATGGGACTAGAGAAACTTTTTTATCAAGATCTAGAACACTCCTTACTATTCACATAGAAATAGAAGTTTTAGAACATAGAAAATGGCATATGTGTATTTTCTAGTATAGACTATAGGGTAGATATTTGAGATTTTCCCCTCATTAAGTTCTAGGTTTAGAAATTCCAATTCATTAGTTTATTCATTTCTATCTGTAATTTAATGAACTAATTGTTATTTTCTTTATTGTAAGAAATTATTCATATAGTTCTTGCAAATGGGAAGAGACACTTTTATTCTTTGCTACTGCAGGCTTTTAGATAGATTTTTTTCCTCCAAATTAAAAGGGAACATTGCAAAACTTTAAATCATCAACCATTTTCAGGGTTATTTGGCCTGTCAAGAGTCCTTCTCTCTGCAGAGCAGCTTCACAAAGGTTTTCAATGAAAGCGCACAAAATTCAACTTGAGCTCTAAGAGACTCAGTTTCTATGCAATCTACTGTTAGGGTAGAAGAGAGATTATAGATAAAATTTCACAGATCTAGAATTTCTGTAAGCATTAATTTCAGCAAGATTTCTATTCATTGTGATTGCTGAGATTAAATTTATTTTTTACTACATCATCCTATTTGTAAATGTTTATTTTATTAGAAATTTAGATTTCAACACATCATGTGTCTGGTTTTGACAATTAGTAGCACTGCTGTATTAGCTAATGATGTGGTAATTCTGGTTTATAAAATCTGAGAAAGTTGTTCTGCAACCATGTATTAAGTAATTTTAAAAAATTATATTAACTATATGTTCATTGTTCAGCATTTCCTGGATTGGATGAGATTTCATCAAATGAATTCCTAGTATGGGAAACAAAGAATAAATGATAATACAAATACAAGCCTTAAACAACAGATGGTATTTTCAGAGAAATATTGAAAATTTTAACTAAGGGGTTTCTCACAGGATGATGTGGTTCATTCTGCAGGAATGAAATGAAAAATTCTCTTTGCAGAGTTTAAAACAGAATTAGAGATAGTATTGACTTCTAATTTTATCATGAGCAACCATTAAAAAAACTCAGATATTTTAATTTCTACTTATTATAAAATAAACCTTAGGTTGTCAAATGTTCTGTATACTTTTGAAATAAACTGCTGTTGAGCAGTATTTCTTCAGGCACACTCTCAATTTTCATTTGTTTTATTTATTTGCTTTTCCCCCATAATTTTATACTCGATAGAGTGAAAAAAACCCTGCAAAATTTGAATTTCTTTTATATTCACTTTGGAGTTATAAAATGGCGAGTGAAAGCACTATCCCTGGGACAAAATACAACAAATAAGCCAAAGATCCAGTGCAGAGTAGCATCTGTGTGGCTGAGGAGAAGTCATACTGAAAGGGACACAAAGGTCCTGGTGGAAAACAAGCTGAGCACAAGGTAACATTGCACTGCTGCAGCAACAAAGGCAAATCTGACCCTGGGTTGCATCTGTAAGATATTTCTAGTGTAGAGGACTGGAACAAGGGGTTTGGAACTAGGTGATCTTGGAGGTGTTTTTCAACCTAAGCCATTCTATGATTATCATCCTACTCTATTAAGTGCTTTTCAGGCCACACCTGGGGAAGTGTTGTCTGGTCCCACAAAAGAAGAAATGTGTTCAAACAGTAGAGGCCCAGGAAGATGATCAAAGTACTGGAGAAGTTGCTCTGTGGGGAAAGACTGAAGAAATTGGGTCTTTTGGCCCTGAAGAAGAGAAGATTCAGAAAGATCTTCATCAAAATATTCCAATAATGTGGCTACAGAGGAGATGGAGGCACTCTCTTCACAGTCACACTCTAGTGGTTCATTTTAGTGTATAGCTGGCAGAATCTCGTGTCCAAAGCGATGTCCTTCTCCACAAACGGGTTTCTTTTTATTTTCATATACATCTACTTCAACTCAATCAAATTATCAAGAATAATCTTTCTGTTCTTTCACTTGCCTGACAAAATTTATCTTGTTTTTATCACTGTTATTTGTATCTCATCTAAATTTAGTACTGTTTTGAATCTTGTCAATGAAATGTACATGCTGTTCTGTCAGAGACCAAGTCTTGAACCTCTACAACACCAGATAAGATGAAAACCAAAATACTGAAATAAAATGTTGATTTATAAGTGTAATGTGTCCAACATAATTTTTTCCAATCTTTTTTTGTTTTATTTGTGAAATCTTTTTCCTCTTGTTTTGAATTTCACAGGTTTTTTGTATGATGAGTCTAGTCTGAGATGTTGTTGTAAAGAACTTTAAATCTCATGTTTACACCAAATCCCAGTGAGGATTTAAGTTAGGGACTCTTAAGTTAAGTTAGGGACTCTACAACACCTTGATCTATGGCATTCAAGAACCTGTAACTTTTTCTATTTTTTTTTTTAATGAGTAATTTTAATTTTGATTTTGTCTCTTCAGACTAAATTAAAAATGATTGGAAGGTCCTTCATAGGTAACATTAAAAAATTTGAGCTAAGGATGATACTTCAAAAATTCCTGTTAATGACTATTAGTTGTTTGGAGGTTTTAACTTTCTGTACGAAAATATTTTCCAGCATACTTTCTACCCTCAACAGTCTTACTTCATTACTTTTGGCAGTTCCCTCCACTCAAAAATGAATTTGTATTCATACTATTTCTTCTTTTAAGCTTTTGTAAACCTCAACTTCATGCTTACTGATCCTTTTTCACTCCATGGAAATGAATTACTTTCCCTCAGTATGCAGATCAGCTCATCAATTCAAAGTCTGACATCATCTTTTTAATCTATTTCTGAACTTTATACTTTCTTCTCTACCCTTCAAAGGAAAGGAAAAAAAAAGGGAAAAATATTCCAAATAAATGGCAATGAGTACCCTTGAAGAGAAATTGGACTATCAATTAAAACTCCCATTATGTTCTCAGAGAAATTAATATAAACTTGGTAATTGCCTTCAGCGGCAACAGAATTCTACTGTTTTCTTTAGAAAATTACATACATGCATAAATACAATAAAAGTTGCAAAATATAAGTTTTTGTTGGATCATCACAACTGCTGGTTTTGAGTGTGGTTATTTGATGCTACTTGCCATAAAGAATGATGCACAAATGGCACAGTAATAAGTATTTCAACAGTGGATTGGTATCATCTGGGCATAAGGATAGACTGTGCAAAAGTAGAGACTTTTTTGATAAAAACTTTCTGTTTCAACTGTGCCTTTCCATTATTCTCTCTCTCCAGTACAACTAGATTCAGTACTTCCAGTTGAAGTACAAAACTAGTAAAAGTATATATTTTATTTTTTTTTAAAGTTAAGTGAAATAGTATTTAAATTTTTCCAATGTCTAAATGTATGCATTTAGGGGAATGCAATTAAAGAAACTTGAACATTGCAATCATATGGAGAAAAAACACACATTATGGTTTGTATGACACTGTTTACATTAACAGTATGACAGTTTAAGTAGAAGGTTTGAAAAGAAGTCTACATTTTGCTCACATTTCAAAGCTCAGTTTTCTTTTACTAGAATCATACAGCTCCCAGTGACTTCTTGGTCTGACAAATCCTTCAAAACTCCTTCTGGATCCCTGCAGAGCATGGCTGTGAGTCTGTTGCAAGCTGACCTTATATCCATGTGTCTATGTCACTGTATGTTTCTTCAGCCTATAATTCAAAGGCTTCTTTAACCACACCAGTGAAGGTATATAAAATACCTTTTTCTCTTTTCAGGGGTGCTCCTAATCCAATGTGTACAACCCAAGAAGAGGTGACCCCCTACTACTTAGTATTACCCATGTTGGGATGAACTCATTAGAAGATCTGGAATAAACAAGTTTAATAGCTTTACCATCTATCACACTTTCTATAAATTCTTGCTCTCAGAAGTGGGCATTAAGCTGCACTGAGCTGTGATGCAATTACTCTCTGATTAAACAGCTAATTTGCTTTTCATTTCTGGAACAATTCAGTTACAGCTAGTTCAGTTTGCAGTGTAGACATGTGCAAGGCACACCAACACTTCTGGGGGTTCCAGTTAGAAGCTTTATAGTAGCCAAAAGGGTAACTATCTGTCCCACTTTTAAACTCAACCTCTGCAGAATAATGAAAAGGAAAAGCATGTTAGCAGAACTTCAATGTGTACAGTTATTGCCTTAGGCAAGGTTGACCTTTTACTTGCAGACACCTCCACATCCACCATCCCCTCCACTCCTCCCTCCTTACATTTACTGCCATTTCATTGAAAATCATCCAGGCAGGAGTTTAAGAGAGAGTCCCCCTATCTGTCTTTGGAGAAAAAAATATTCCACAGTGATACCCTTTCTACATCAGATAATCTAACCATGAAATGCAGCTCCGAGTTGACTAAAAGACATTATTCATGGGTCACTATTTTAGCTTATCAAAGAGCTATTTGCAAATGGCATAATGAAAATATTAGAAGTCTGAGTTAATGCAAGTATAATTATTCTCAGTTTTCATGTGTGAGCCACTGGTTTGTATTTTCCTTCATCACAGTAATGTCACAGTTATCTTGTATGACACCCAGGTTAGTAGTGATGGGGTTGGATCAAATCAGTAACACTTTACTGGGGACAGATTTAAATTATATATTTGTTTTTAGCAGATATTTTAAAGTTATTTTCTTAGGTGAGTATCCCATTTAAGATGAAAACACCCTAGAAAAGCAAAAATAGTTTGTCAAAAAGATAGAAGTGAAACAAAGGATTTGAAACAATTTTCTTTTCAAAATTCTTCACCTTTGTGGGTTTTGTAACTTTAGTGGTAAAAGTATAATTTTATATTTTCTTAAGTGTTCTTATACACCCCTTTGTTAAAAGCACATATATAGTACTGGTGAGCAGACAGCTGAGAGTAATTCATTGTTCATTAGATGTAGTAATATATTCTTCAGTGAGTTGCTTCTGTTTCTCTGTTATTTCTATATGCATTTGAAGTAAATACTGGTTAGAGAATTCCAAGAAAATGCCTATGAAAGAATAGCACAACTATTTGACAGATATGTTTTCCTACTAGAAAAAAATGCAGTAAGCTTAATAGGTGGATATTTTGCTACCATAATCTTGGAAGTATTTGCTAATAAAAAGCTGTATTTCTCTTACTGCAGTCAATAAAAAAATGTTTCCCACTTTACTGAAGAATAGAAAGAGTCAAATAGATCCTAAGTGTTAGTATCTTACTAAGAAGACTGTTGACATTTTTCATAAACAGAGATGTCACTTCATTATAAAATCTTATTGTCTAAATTTCACATTTATGAAGGTGTTTTTTCTAGTGGGAATATTTTTATGGCATTCACTCCAGGTGTTTCTTAATCACAGAGATAATTTAGACAGGCTCGCAGACATGCAACAGGTTTACTGTCTTGGGCCAAGCTGCATAGGTTGAAAACAGGACAGAAGACAGACACTCCCATATTGTTTCCTTGTACTTTCTGCTTGATGTTTAATATCCTTTCTTGATCAACACTGCCACAACATTTACTGTCCTTTCAAAAACAGCTGTCAAGCCTCAATTTACTAGTTTCCTTTATGTTTAGGCTCGCTGTCTTACTTGATTAGTGCTTCCCCCTTTATCAGACATACTGCAAATTGTACAGTTTGAGTCTTTTCCTCTAGCACTTTTTTTTGGCCACAATTGACCCCACAAATTTTCATATCTGTATTTTGTCAAGAACAAAGTATATCATTTTGCAACATTTTAAATTGATTTTTTTTTATGACAAACCTGACATATGGGAAACAACCAAACACTATTAAATCTGTCTTAAATCTTTTTGTTCACAGTCTAAGTCTAGGCAAAAGAGCTGAAAACCTAGGTATAGGATTTTAAAATCCTAGGGGGAAAAATACCCAAAAAATTAACTGTTAGAAACTATAAAATTCTGGTGTTCTTCCTTTACTGTATGTTTTTATCGAAAGTACTATTTTTTAATATATTCCGTAAATCACTAAAAAGCATATAGTTATGAGGGGTGAATTTTTTCTAAAACATTTATCAAATATATATTCTGAAATATATGTTTTATGTCTGGTTTGCATGAAGATACTTATCCTAAGCATTTGGATTTTCAGGGTTTGGCTGAGAACTTGCCAAGCATATGTCAACTCTCGTGCCTTGAAGTTACTGTGGATGTTGTTACTGATGTTATTGTTCAGTATAGGTCACCTTTTGGTATCTGCTCTTTGAAAATGTGCTCTTAACTTGACAAAGAAAGACCTTGCAGATGAATATCTAGCTTCTAAGCTATTTTTTTTTTCCTCTCAAGGGTAAATTAACCATAAGCTTTTTAATACTTATCAGAAGAAAACCGTAATAGTGCAGTTTATCAGTGTCCTTGCTAAGCTAGAGGGATTTCAACTGACAAAGAAAGAAATCCAGTTGACAACAACCTCACTGTACAGGTTGTATACTAAAGATGCAAAGACAGTTGTTGGGCTTTTTTTTTTAGTTACCTAATTTTTCTTTTGTTTTTCAAAATTTTCCAGAACATAGTCTAGAAAATCATCATCTTAGGATCAGTGGCAAGTCTTGAGCTGACTTAACAGCCAGGGAGACTAATATTCCAAGAGATGTTTGGGGGTGATTTTATGAGTCAGTTTTACTTAGAACACCATTTCTGTCTCTCCCATAAACACAAAAGGCTAGAGCATGGGAACCCATAAGTAGGCTCTGGTTTGCTCCTTCGTTCACATTCCTCCGCTATTAATACTTTAATTCAGCCTGTTTTTTAATGGTTCAATCTTCTCCTCTGAACCAGTATGTATTCAGCAAAGACTTCTGAGGCTTCTGGGCTAGACTGTGCTGTCTCCTGAGGTCCCTTTCGACCTCAGTTATTCTGTGGTTCTGTGCAATATTGCTAGCTAGTATATCAAAATATTGATAAATTTTTCTTATAGAGTCAATGAGCATATTTTTATTTTTATATTTGATGGAAAGGAGCTAGAGAACCATAAATTCAGGATTACATTTTACAGCCCATAGAAAGAATGGGTCATAGGTAATTGTCCTTTAATGGAGTCCCTTTCTGTGATGCCTATCTGATATCAGCCATAACAAAACCAAGACCCTACATCAGCTGGACTGTTTCTGCAACCCAGTCTGCTAGCTCCTATGCTACTGAATGCATTTACTGTAATTTTAGCTCAGTTTTGGCATAAAGTTTCTGGGTTTTATCAATTATATTTATGGAGTTTGCATTTTGAAATTTCTTTCATGCATTTTTAATATTTTTATTAAAGTTTTCAGTTACTGAAGTTTTTATATGTAAATTCAGCAAATGCTCTGAAAAATAGAAACTTATCATTGCTCATAAAACTGCCATGGCCTCAAGTATCACTCCTAGGGAATATGAAAGATTTTCTCATGAAAAAATCTTCAGGAGGATTTCAAGTACTGACTTTCCCTATTCTTGCCTTAAATGTAAATTCTTATGTTGAATAGTTTGAGTAACTGATGCAAATGACCATTTCTGAGTTCTTGAACCCAGCCAAACAAACACAGTAAGCTCTTGTTTAATCTTAAGTTCAGTCTAGGAAACCAATCTCTTTTAATAGAGAATGCTAGAAATGTGAAATCTTAATAGATTAGATACAATTAGGTCTAAATATCAGAAATGTAGGAAAAAAAACCCAAAAATCCCTTGAATTAACAAAACTAATAAGACTGCATGGTATTGAGAAGTAGAAATTAGTTAATGCAGATTCCTCTTTCTGTTAAGTATTTCTGCTGAGTGGTTATAAAGTTTGTAGTTGTGGACCTGTAGAACAATCTTACTGAAGTAACCATGAGAAATGTATTAGAAAATTTGGCATCTTGTAAATCCTTCTTTGTGTACTGCAAAGCTGAATCAAGGGAAGATAGTAATGTAAGAATAATTCTGTGGCAGCTATTAAATGACCATGTGTAGCTGGAAAAAAAACTTTAAAAATATCACTCCTGTGAAGAAGCCCTTAGGTCTAGAAGAATAAAGATTAACTCAAGATCTGGTGCAATGTGCAGTGATAGATAGCATGAGTCTTTGACACTGACAGTTACAAATGACTCATATTTTGCATTACAGTTTTTTTCCAATGACTCTTCTTCTGTTGTTTGCAGTGATTGTTGTTTTTAATTTTTATTTCACAGGTATGAAAATGTTCTACTTTTTCTACACTGGATATTTTCAAATGTCTGAGTTTTCTTGGAGAGATTAACCAGAAACCATTCAATCTTTTCTCCAGAGGCGTTAAATGAACACATTCTGTTATACATTTTTTGTTTTGTTTTGGTTTGGTTCTTTTTAAGATTTAATACAATTTTAAAAAGAGTTTTCTTCCTTCAAAAGCACACTACAACTTTTAACTGATACTTTGCCAGTAAATTAAGGCAACATGAAATGTATTTGCTATTTCGTTAAAAAAAAAAAAAAAAGAACATCCTTTGTACAGGTAAGCTTCAGTTTCTAATTCACACTCATTCACTAGAGATTAATTATAACTTGGCATCAAATTAGCTGAAAATTTTTTCTTCTCTGTTCATATTCAGGCAAGGCCAAATGGATTGAACATTTTTTTCCCCTGCAACTGTTACTCTATAAAGAAGTAGTATATGATTTTGTGTGACTGTGCATATATACATATCTATATATTTTTCCTTTTACCTCTGGGGTTCTTCAATTTATGATTAATGCAAATTGTCTAAAGTAAATTTCTGGAACACCAGGAACTGAAATGAAATGCACCTATATTGTATTATCCTGATGTTATATGCATCTGTACCATGTACACAGCTGGCAAGGGGAGTCTGAAGGGATCAGAGGTGTACAGTCAGGTTCTGTGAGTGAAATATCATTTCTACAGTTTCCACAGCTTACTGACAATATATTCCTTAATGTTTAGACTATTGATTGTTTTCTAGTTTGCAGATTGTTGAGATAAAGAGAGATCTAGGCTTCTGTAGTTTTAAATCACTTTTGCAACTCTATCCTCACATGCTGTCAATGTATTTTAAATTTAAATTGTGGTTCATAAGATATTTTCTTTACAGATAAAAAAAAGGAATGAAAAGGAATGAAAAATACTGCAGATATACAAATTTCAATATTGCTACTGATGTGACACTGTTGCAATATGATATTTCAGATGTTCATTAGTCTCAAAAGCTAAAAATAACCTGCTTATTAATGTGTCATTGCTTTTTGCTTCACACAATGCTATTTTTCCTACTAATAATCTTAAAACTATTAGAATAATATTATATCAAAAAATTGCTTGCAAATCTCATATGTATGTTGTCATTCTGGAGTATCAGAATAGATAGATGTAATCATTAATAATGCAATTTTAATTTTAGAAGTCTATTCACATTTACTATATCATTATTACTTTACAATCTTTAAATTAAAATGCATTTTATGTTATCTTCTACTAATTTGCATTTAAAATCAGATAACATGCTATGCATATTTAACATAATATGGAACATAATTAACCTCTATATGCTCAATATATTCTTTAGTACTCCAAGCTAAGCATGTTCAAAATATATAATTGCATGCAGTTATAATTTTTTTTTCTATTATGTATTGATTACAACAGTAACCTATGTGATTTATCAGTAACTACAGAATATGTCTATTCATAAGTGACAATTCTCAGGCTTGTTACACTTTGAAATAACAGATATTAAACAAGATTAACTTAATATAAAAACATCTGTGCAGCCGATTAAAAAAAATATAATCTACAAATATACAAAAAATATTATGGATTCCAAGTTTAAATTATTTTTTATAAATTTGCTATTTAGACAACAGAAAGGTAGTTAGAGGAAATATATATACTACTATTTGTGAATGTTGTAAAGAATAACATAGCCAGGAGTATGCATTATATTATATTACATATGCAATATTTTTAGCAAAAGTATTTCACTGCTGCACTGTACTGTGATGCTGTAGTAGGTGGGTGTGCTTTTTGAGGACTATCCAGAATATCAATATGATTTATAGAAATATAGGACATTCTAATGAGATTTAATTAAAAATATCTGATCATCTAGAATTTATAGATATTTAAAAGATATCTGTCAATTTTTCTTTCATCAGCCTTTGAACAAGAAATCATTGATGTTTACAGGGTAAAGAGGATACCGTATTTGCTCTTTGAAGAAAATGACCCTTTAGTTTCACAATATTTCAACCCTCTCTGGTGGTTACAATGCCTGACTTCTCGGTGATCCAAGTCCTTCCTGCTGGTCACTGCCTCTGGTCCTGTAATAGCAACATCTCTATGCATAAGGAACACATTGGGCACTGACATTTCTCTGTCTAAGCAAAATTCAGTGTTGTTTTACTCAGAAAGAAAAACCTTTCCCGTTGTGATGCTGCTGTTGGTGCATTTTGTTTTTTGCAGAAAAGCCAAAGTAATTGGAAAAAGGAAACATAATCTGTATGAGCAGGAAATGAGATCTGAAGAACCAAGATTATTGCACCTGCTGTCAACAAGGACTCAATGTCCTCTCCAAGCCAGACTCGTGTTACACATAGTAACTTTTTGCTTGATGGCAGTGGGAATCAATGAATAAAACCTACATTGAAAGTGAAGGTTCTTCTGCAATAATAGTGAGAGAAGGAGCAAACCTAATGTATAAGGCTTACCTATATGATAGAGACCTACGCAGAGACTGGCAGGGGCAAATTATTATTCCAGTTGCAGTCAGATTTTCTTATGAGATGTAACACAGAGACTTTTGTAATGGTAACTGAAAAAGACTGACATTTTTAATGAGTTTGTTTTTCTCTCTCTCACTTTTTTTTTCCTTTTTTTTCCCAACAGCTGCAGAAAGGATTATGTAAAGGATGAGCAAAGTGATTTTGATTTACCCAAGATTGGAAAAAGTGGCTATTAAATCCAGCATCATGTGGAAATGACTATGTCCTCAGACAAAATCCAACCAACAGTAATCAATCCTTTCAATTGTGTAATAAAGTCTTGAGAAGATGAAGCTTTTTCACCTAAACGTGACATTGTTTTTCCTTAAATAATGAAGCAATAATTGTCATAGTAAACCAATGTCAAACAGCAGTGAATAAGGACTATCCTTCATCTATCATTATGTCATATTAGTTCATTTTGTTGAAGTACTTGAAACACTGGACAAAAGTATACAGAAAAAAAATATGAATATTACACTTTGAAATGAGAAAAATATTTACTTATGTCCTTTTTTTCATTTCATTCTTTCATGAATAATGAAATAGTTACTGAAATACCTGTCTTCTATTGTTTTAAATGCATCTCTGAAAAGCAGATACCACACTGGGGTACATGAAGGAATCAAAAAAGTAAAAAATCTTTGAATTCTGTAGAAATGGATATCATTTATCTGTCAGGCCTTGATCTTTCTATCTTCACCTTTTAATCATTACTGCCTCCCAGCTGCTGAAGGAAAAAACCTCACAATATTCAGTGTTGCCAATGTCTCCATTTGCATGAATTCTTGTTTATTCCTTTGTGTAGTGGCTTTGAAAACTTAAGTGAATGGGTAAACGTCTTAACTTTCTTCTCTCCCATACCCTCTTATAAGCTTCGTTCTCTAAATTATGATGCCTATTCACGTATTAAATATCCACCACAGTTACAGGACTTCAATAAAAAGTCTCCTGAATCACCTAGTAAAAACACCACAGTGGAAACCTTGAAGCAGAGACTTAAATCTAACTAAACATTCCTCCTCTTATGGTCCTTTTGCTGAGAAATCAAATATGAGAGATCTTGTATAAAAAGAAATTTTTTTACAAAATTACATTTTAAAATGTAAATCCAGAACCAAAAAATATCTTCAGCAATATACTAATTAATGATAGGGAGGGAGGCCTTCTATATGTGATGTTTGGTATTATAGAGAAAGTGAACAACAGAACATTTTCTGAAGAAGTTAAAGCTTTTTTATTTTATTAAAACATATACTCAAATATATTAATAGGTTTTATATTGTATAACAATATATGGAATTACATAATATGTTAAATTAAATACATAGTTTCTAATACTGGCTGAAAATGCACCTACAGCTTTATAAGGTCATATTGCAGACAGCACTATGAAGGAATCTGAGACAAAACTTCCAAGCAACTTAAATTTCAATATTAATGAAGTTTGCCATTGAGAATTTGAGACACTTTGAACAGCATATAGTTGGTGAATGTGAAATATCTAGCGTGAAGAAAATGTAGAAAATGAGGACTATGCCTGACTTCTAGTGTCTGAAAACAGAAAGAAACTTTGAGAAAATAATCAGTTAAGAAGGAAATGAAATGGTAAATAGTCTAACAACTTATATATCTTTCTTTCCACAGTAATCTTTTTAGTTATCTTTTAATGACCAAGCCAAAAGACATTTTAAGTTCTTATGCCTAGTATGATTCTCTGTGATAAATGGTTGAAAGTGACAAAGACCTACAATTTACTTCACTTGTTGTCTGCTGTATAAAAAGGGATGGAAATATATAGTGGTTATGATTAAATAGTAATGCAACATGTATTAAGAAAGAAGGAGGATTTAGGTTACGTATTACTTTTATATTTAGGTTGCATATTATTTTTATATTTATTATATATTAAATAATTATTGGTACCTACTTAAAACAAAAAAAAACCCAAACATTTAAAAGCGAAAAATAAACTGGATGTCTCTCTGTTCCTGACAGGCTCTAGTTAATCCGTTGCCCCCAAAGCAGATAATTAAAGGATTTTAGATGTGTTGCTGGTGAATTCAATCTGACACATTAGAGTTTATAATCCCTGTGACCTCAATTATTGAGTAGGAATGATGGCAAACACTACTAATCCAAATGCCTGGCATCTTTATTTCTTTATAAAATCCAATACTTAGTTACCTGGCTATGAATGAAGGTTATATGAATCACACAAAAATCCCAACCTTCTTCTTTAAAAAAAACCCAAACAAACCCAAGACAATTGTTCTATCTGTGAAGGTGACTCCTATATGCATTGTTTATGATCTAAAATATATAGAAAAGAATGGGCAGAAAGTTTTGTCCTTGAAGAGGAAATCGATAGAAGAATTTAATTTTGTAGAGAAGCTGATTCATTTTGTGTTCTTTGAAATTGTCAGCAATTCTATGCTAAAACCTCCCCTGTTACATTACTTGATAACTTTGAGGAAATATACAATGAAGTTGAAGCTGCTATTCAAAACTGAGTCAGACTCTGAAGCTGAAAAAGTTCTATATTCCAGTTAAAATAAATTTCTGATATATTTCAAATTGTTTTCTTCGACTTGGTATTTTCAGACTTGAAAAAATAAGAGATTCTCTCTTCTGGAAGAGATCCAACATAGCCATTTGCTGGGCAGTCACTGGTGGGGTTCCCAAAGTCGCAGTACTGGGCCCAGATCTGCTTAATATCTTTACCAATGACTTGGATGAGAAGGTCAAGTGCATCCTCAGTAGGTTTGCAGAGAACACCAAATGGGGCAGGAGTGGGCCTTGTACATTAAGTTTGCTCCTTCTCTCTCTGCTATTGCAGAAGCACCTTCACTTCATTGTAGATTTTACTCATCGATTCCCACTGCCATCAAGCAAAAAGTTACTATGTGTAACACAAGTCTGGCTTGGAGAGGACATTGAGAGAGAGTCCTTCCTTGTTGACAGCAGGTGCAGTAGTCTTGGTTCTTCAGATCGCATTTCCAGCTCATAGACTATGTTTCCTTTTTCCAGAGGGTAGGAAGGATTTGCAGAGGGATTTGGATAAGCTGGCTGGATGGGCTGAGGCCTGTTGTTAGAGTTTGAACCAGGTCAAGTACCGAGTCCTGCACTGCAGTCACAACAACCCCGTGGAGTTGAAAAATGGCCCAGTGGAAAGGTACATGTGAGTGCTGGTCAACAGGTGCTGAACATGAGACGGCAGTGTGCCAAAGAGACTCTTATTGTATTTGTATGAAACTATTCTGTTGTTTGAAATAAATTTTGGGGAAAGTGGGTTTATTCCTGCTTTACTGGAACCATCATCTCATCACATATCCTAAGTTTCTACAGTTTGAAGTAGGACAGTTTAATCTTCTACAACTTGAAGTGGCTTTGTGTGTGATAGGCATCTACAATTATGTTTTCATATATGGCTCCATTGAAACACAAAGACTGAAACCACTTTCTAAGTATTTCAATGAAGACAGATTTTTTTTTTTAATTTTTTTTGTCATCTCTCAGCTAATGGAGTCAACACAGGTAAACAATTATAAAACAACATGATAGAAATTAATGTTCCCATGAATGTCATCGCAGGGAGAAATCCATCTTTCATCACACTGCTTGAGCATTGCAATGCAGCACTAAAATTAAGGCTATCTGTTGCATTGTGCTAGTAATTTTCCATCAAGGAAGAATAATAAAAAGTCCATCCAAATCAATGAGAAATTTTTGAAGTGACTTCAGCAATACCAAAATGAGATCTAAGTACCATGTCACCTCCACATTAAAAACACAAGTAATTACATTACTATCCCTTTAACAAAGTATATGTGTTTTGCTGTGATTAGGTTTATTTCCCTTATTATATAAACTTCTAAGCAGCATTATGAAGGACTGTTTTCCATGTTTTTAGAAACATTAAAAAATTAAGATTGCTTTTGCAGAGGTATTATTATTTTAGGGGTTTTGTTATTGTGGTTGTTATCCTTCCATGGTCCATATTATTTTCATTTTGCAGTTTTTATATTCTACTTTTTGTAATACTTATAGAATCAGATTCCTTAGGCAGCCGAAAAGGATCTTTCCATCTCCCTGACAAGACTAAGTAGAGTATTAATCAAATGACAGAAATAATCAACAGCCAGTGCTTTGCACTTGAAGGAGTACATATGAAAAAGAAAACAGTAAATTCTCTGTATAGGTAAGTTTTTATAAAGGAGAATGTAGGGTTGATTCTCAGCTGACACAGATCATCCCTGCAGCATAAAGCTGTCTATCGACCTTGGCTGGCTACTGAAGATGGAACTGAGCTACAGATTTTTGCTAATTATTATGTGTATATGACACCTTTGTGCAAGACAAATTTCAGTAAACAATTTATAGTTAATAATTTTTAGAATACTTTCATGGGTTTTTATAGACATTTTTAGAGACTTCAAAGACTTCATAAACCCCAATATCAAATAAGACATTGTCATTTATATCCTTTCACTAACATATCTATGATTACATAAAATGAAAATTGTAACTGAATTTGATCACAAAATTTATAAGTAACAGCACAGCATCTTCATAGTAGAAGTAATACATCTCTGTGAAAAGACATACCCAAGAAAGAAATAAGCCTTTGAAAGTGTTAGGAGATAAGTGCTGAAATCATCTGGAAACAGTGCTTAAAAATAATTTTCAGATAGAAATGAAAAAGCAGTTTGTAAGAAGTAAATGATGCTTCTAGACTTTTATCTTTTTGTTTGAGCAGCTGCACACCGAAAACAAGAAAGGTATATTGATTTTTTTTTAAATATAACTTTGGTTTTTGAAAACAATATTGACGTTCGTAAATATATATGGTTTTCAAATATTTGCATTCTATAATTGCTTCTACAGAGAAGTGGAAAAGTTGAAATAGAGTAATTCAATTTTTTTTCTGCGAAGAGCAGCAGAATTTTAACTAGTTTCTTTTCCCACTGTTCAGCATCTGATATGTGTTCTTCAATCAAACTTCCAACCCCCCCTCATAAAAAGCTCATGTGTGAAATTATAAAAAAATAAATAGCCAATATATTTAGATAATAGGAATTTTTGAAAGTATTGTGTGTAGTGCAAGGTTTGGCATGTGTGCTGTAATGGATTGTTAAGTAGGTTTTGTTTTCATCGTATTTTAATGTTGGATTGTGAAGAGCAGTTTAAAGTTATTTTAGTGCTTTTTAATACAAGTTGCATTGATTTGGAAATGCTTAAGGTCTTTGGTACTTCACAGGATCTGCTTGTGTGTAAAGTGCATATTTATATGTTTAAATGGATATATAGCAAATGACTAAAAAATATGTTCATTATACAAAAGGTGGTATTATTCATTTGCCATGAACATCTCAAAATCCTCGTAAGTTTAAATAGATTGTATAAAGTTGAGTAAGAAAAATGCATGCAAAAATTGGTTTTACAGCAGATTCCATATTGATTTATGATGACATTAATTTGCCATTTAAGTCTTAAATTTGACTATTAATAATTCTTGACATTCAGAAGATCTTTTTATATCAAAAAGTCTAGTTAATTTCTTAAAAAGATGACTTTGCACATTAGTGCATTTTCTTAAAGAGCAGTGCATATTGAACAACTTTTAAACAAAAAGAGCTGTCATTAAATTGCCAAGTTATTATTAAAATACCAGTCTGTAGTAATTGAAAAAGTATTGCCATATATTTGCGTAACATATAACTAAGTAATTTATTCAAGAAAGGATCAAAATGTACTAATATTCATAAAGACACTGCATATTTTGCAACTTTTAGTTGCTGTGTCTAAGCAAAATTACATATTTTCTTGGAAACAAGTTTAAAGTAATTGTTTAATTTAAAGTTTACTTAATTCTTAGGTAAGGGAAAAGTGAAGTTCATTTCAGCTTATAATGTGATCACAGAAAGTAAGCAGAAATAATTACATAATTGAGCAATATGATGGTAAAGATAACTGTAAATTAAATGCTTTGTGATATTGTTGGCAGAGAAAAAATAAATAAAAACACTTAGTAGTTTAACAGCAGATATGTTGCTTACAAATGTCTTTGTCAAAAGAAACATTAGTCCTCTTTACTACTTCAATAAAGCATGATTTTCTAAGGGTTCTAAAATTGCTTTATTCTAACACAAATATATCTCTTAATATCCCACTGAGAGAGATAAACACGGCGTAGTTTCTTTGTATATATCACAGATTAGAATAGAAAAAGTAAAAAGGACTGAACAGTTTACAACAACAAAAATAACTGATAAAGATCCAGTAGGAGAATGAACTGCTCTAACTTTGGAAGAGCAGTGAGTAAGAAAGAAATGCTGGTTGACATCCGAGGCAGAAAATAACATTGAGAGCACCCATCAGAAAGAAGACTGGAAAAGCGAATGACAAGGTAAGTAAGATTTAAATGAAAGCAAAAAAAGGAGAAAAACTATGCAAATAAATACAGGTGTGCTGGTATACAAAGACAGTGGCAACAAACATATGAAATCTGAAGAGGTTTACTACTTGACAGATTGAACATTTACATTGGAATCTCAAGAAGAAATTAAGTATTATGTATAAATGGAATAAATTTAAAGAGATAGGATTTCAATCCTGAGTGAACACTAGTGGATTTTGAATAAAATTTTAATACAAAAAAAAAAATCAACCTCTAGCAGTGCTCTCAGTATCTTTAGAGAACTCTAAAAATCTGTGTTCCATATATCTTTAGTGACACAGGAAAAAAATCTGAGTATGAGAAATATTGAAGCTGCTTTAAGAGAATGTTGTTTACTGTAGGTTGTGATAGTGAACAAACTCAGAAAGATCAGAATAATATTTTCAGTTTATCTGTCACATATGCAGAGTTCAGGAGCAGACAAAGTCAATAACAGAAAATTGGTAAAAGAGCACAGAAATAAACTGCTTAATGGTAAAATAAGCTGTGAAAATGAAACCTTCTATCTAATTGGGAGAGCTGTGAAGCCTCCAGCACTCTGTTCCTTTTTAGTTCCATATTTTTCAGCTACAGAAGGGTTGGATGGCATCTGTCATAAAAGTTGAATTTCTAATTCAGTCTAATAGAAAAGTGAATTTCAAGAATTTCGTCTCCTGTTCTTTAAGTACTATGTCATGAGTGGAGTTGGCATGAGTTAACTAACCAGACTTCTTGTCAGCATGTCTTGCGAATAGCAGTAGAGGACAGTGTTGTGAAAATCTTCCACTGAAAGTTTTTAATGACAACTCTGATAATTTAAATGGAAACAGTGACAGTGGGGAGAAAATGCTCAAGCTATCTTTTGTTTCCATTTTACCAGTGCAAGAGACCCCAGAATATTTTCAGGATAAAGGGGAAAAAAATGAGACATATTTTAAGTTTAGTCTTACTGAATTTCTTAGGATTTTCAGAATACAAACATTTTTCTCCCTTTCTCTTTCAGATCACTAAGTGAAATCACTACTAGTATAGATACACATTCTTCAACACTGTGGCTCCTTTAAAATGTAAAACAGGCACTTGTTTCAGTACAAAATAGTGTAAAAATTCTGTTATATTATCCAGTATTTCAGCATGGAAGCACTTCAGATTAAAATACAATACTTTGTTCATTTCTGAAACGTCTCTGGTTTTGAGAAATGAAAGATCTAGAGAGTAATGACAGCAGAAACAGAGGGCTGTGAAGGTGAAAGAAGTACCCAAACCTGTTTCAACAATTACAGATTTCCTTCTTCTTAGGAAAAAAAAAAAAAGCACGACTTTCTGTAATTTAAAAATTTAAATAATCTTGGGTTGCCTTTTAAACTGTCAGGGTATTTCTTACACCCTTGCACCTCCTAAACTAGCTTTACTTTAATTCTGTCTGCAAAAATAGGAGGGAAAGTCCCTTTGCATTTTAGCAGTGTATCATCTGCCCTTTGTAAACCCTTGGTGACTGTTCTAGATCACTTTCTGGCCCTTCATATACTTTGCAATGGCTTAATGATCTTCCCAGGAACTGGTATTAAGCTGGCTGCCCTTTAGTTACCCAGACCTCCTCCTTACCCTGATTAAAGATGAACATTGTATCTATGTCCTTCAGTAATTCCTCTGACTTGACTTGTAAAGATGGTAGAAAATGGCCTCACACTGTAGCTAGTCAGCTCCTTCAGTGGCTCTAGATTTGGTTATTTGGTCCTACAGACACCTGTGTGTCCAATTATCTTAAGAGGTTCCCAAACTTAAGCTTCCTGTGCTATGAGTAATGACTTGTTCATACAGGTGCTATTTAAAGACCTGATCACCTGGGATACCCAAAGAAAAATATTATCATTTAAAATAGACAAAAAAGACATTGCAATAACTCAGCTTTTCCGAAGTCCTTTCTTTTTTCTCCCTAATACTCTATCACATTAAGTTACAGCCCACATTCTCCTCATTCTTCCTTGGCTGACAATGTGCTTACAGAAGCTCTTCTTGTTGCACTTCATAATCCTTCCCACTTTCAGTCTCAGCTGAGTTTCACTTCCTTAACTCCAGCCTTGCATGCTCTAGCAGTGTCTGTATGCTCCTCCCAAGCAGACCTTTCTCTATTATACCTTCTATAGAGTTCAGTTTTCTTTTGATGTGTTCCAGTACTCTGGTACACAATGGGACTTCTGTGAATTCATAACTCAGTTTGACTCCACATGAAATTCAAAATAGTCATATTCCTTTTCATCATTCCTTTTCACCTTTCTCATTCTGGACAAAGCAGGTAATGGAGCTCTCACAATAATCTCAGAGCTTTCATGGGATTGCAAATCACACTTTTAAAGCATTTAAGTGAACAGGTGATAGTTGGTATAAATCCATGGTTTTGTCAGTGGGGTGGGGTCTGCACAGGTGACACCTGAGAGAAGAGGCCAGGAGCTGCCTTATGCCAGACACAGCCTGTTCTACCACCTCCAAGGGAGTTACTAGAGGACACATCTGAACCTGCCCTGGAGTTGCTGGCGCCTGCAAAAACATATTTAAGGAGTTTAAACAACAAAAGGAAATAGAAGAAGATACCATAGCAGAAGGAATTCTGTCATTGTAGAGCTGTTAAACCCCTGAAAGAGCTGCAGCCAGTGGATGAACACATTATCACAAACCCCTTGAAGTGACTTGTGACCTGTAGATAAGCACATACTGCATCATGCTTCCTGAAGGGACTGTGGCCCATGTGGTCCACAGCAGAGGAAACAGAAGGCAGGGGCAGAGAGAGAGAGAAAAAGGAATAAGAAACAGGAGAAAGGAATCACTGCAGCCTGATCCAAATCTACTCCTCAGCCCATTGCTTCACCAAGGTGACTGAGTTTCACGTATATTGATGACAAGGGAGTCGAAATTTGAAAGGGGGAAGGAGTGGTGTCTGGAGTGAATGGGAAATCAGAAGAAAAGATATTTTCTCTAGGTGTTTAAATATTTGTCTGCTTTGTTTTTCTAAATATCCTCTCAGTAATTAAATGTCTATGCTAAGTTAAATTTTCCAAGCAAGTCAGTAATTGGTAAGTGGTTACCCTGATGAATTTTTGTGCTCTTGTTCTTGCTGTTTTCTCCCTTCTTGCTGTTTTCTCCCTCACCCCACTGGAACAGGGACAATGAGCGAGTGGCAGAGTGCATGCTTGACTGCCAGCTTTGGCAAAAATCATACAGACAGACAAAAATCCAAGTGCTGCTTGAACTTCAGAGCATATAGAATCCCTGGATATCCTCCTCTACACTGTGAAAGTTTATGCTGTTTGCAGTTGAATTTCTTATTAGGTGTGAATATGAGTCAACCAGACCTAGAAACTACATGGGGTAACATACATATCTCATGAAAGATTCAGTAAGAGAGACAAAGAGAGAATAAGAAGGTGATTAGAAGGTAGGGTGAGTAGAAAGACCTTCCCAGACCTTAGATAACACAAACTGTATAGCTAAGAAAATACTCTCACTACTGCTTTTATCAATATATAGGTATTAATAATCAGTAATATGTAGGAAGGCCGTTCTCACCTATCTAAATATCACATAATTATTTTTCAATTTTATTATTTTTTTTTTTTTTGAAAAAGAGGTTTAAAGCCATCCCTACTATTTCCAGTACTATTTCCAGAAAACTTCTCCTGCTTATTACCTCTTATCATCTGAGTCTTTACATTCAGGCCAAAAACTTAAGAGACTTAATTAATTGATCTGCTTTCCTTGGCACATCCTCTGTGCAGCATAAAATTTCAGGAGCTAGTTGGTCATTTGCCATGGGAAAGAGTGCAAAAACTGAGAGGGGCATGACTGTGGAGCCAAACACAGACTTCCTGCTCTTTTAAACACAGAGGCACACTAAGCAGGTTTTAAAAAATATTAGCTTTAACTTTAAATGTTGACACACTGATACAAATAGTTAGGAAGCAATACATTTCTGCACCCAGTGGCCTATGCTATTACCATCACTGGAAACCAGATTTAAGCCCTTATGTTAACAATGTTATAGGTCATCCTGAGCTCTTAGATTTGTTATCAATTGTTATGAAACTCACTGTGTGAAGTACAAAACCCCAAACATTTTATAAAAGATGATCTTTAATTAGGAGTGAAGGGACAATGGGAAAAATGCACCTCTGTATCTTCTAGAATTCCTTAATGAAGAGCTCTCAACAGTATGATTTCTTCAGCACTTTTTCTCTGTTTTTCCTTACTGTGTTTTCTTTACCAGGAAAATCCTTTTACATTTCTTTGCAACATAATTTTGAACTCTAAGTCATAACAGGGAAATGTAAGATAGAAAAATATACTTCCCACTGCTTTCAGTTAAAATGTACATGGTCCATTTATGGTTCTTCACCTTGATAATGAACATAATACAGATAAAAGAATATTCTACTAGGTTTTGAATTATCTGCATAACCTAGTAGAGAATAGCTCTCAATACCTTTTTCTTTTTTTTTTTTCCCAGAAAAGATAATAAAATTCTTCCTTGATAAAGAAAAATCTGTGGCCAGGAGAATTCTCTTAGGGATCATTACATATAAAGACGATAAACTGCTTGAAATAGTTCCTATTTGTTATACTACTTTTATATGTAAAAGTAGATTGCAAAACAAAAATCTATTTGTTACTAAGAGATACTTGGAGATTTCCATATTAATCCAACTGCTCATAATGCCTTAGCTTGCTTTTTTTTTTTTTCTTCAGAATTTAATATTTTCTTTAATATTCAAGTTTGGTGGTTTTGCACAGAATGGTGAAACTACTTTCTGATTTATTGTTATTTTCTTCTGCTTGTTGGTACACTTACAAATTAGTTGGGTTTTTTTTCCTTACAATAAAATTAGCTTGTAATGCTATTTATCACTTTGGCACATAATTTTAATAATGTCTGTAATGATCCATAGGAGATATTTATTTACCTTGAAATTTCATTTTCGTCAGAAATATATTTACTGTTTGCAATCAAAGTATTCCCCAGCGCAATGAGTGCCATCAAACTTCATATAAATCAAATCAATTCAAAAGTGAGATAATTGAAAAGTCCTAAATTAATATGAGTAAGAAGTTACAGGTCTGAAATTTACAAAAAGAAAAATATTGGCCAATACAGATTTTGTATAGGTATGCTCTAGATTAAAATCTATTTCCAGTTCAATGTCATTGAAAGACAGTTTTACACTTGATAAACAAGCAAACAAACAAGCAAATAAAAACTCAACTAAAAATCAGGACATAAATTATGTTCTTATGAACATTTCCTGCATCCGTTGTTTTGCATAGCTCAAGATGAAAGATGCATCTCCATGCTATGGCTTGTTTTCTGTTGTAATTTATGGAACATGCTAGAAGCCTCACCCTTTCATGTGTCCTAGGCATGAAATCTCAATTACCAGGAACCTTAGCTTCTATAAGTTTTCACATTGATCGCTATTTATTGCTTGATGAAAGCAATTTTACAGAAAATTTTAACTGTAAGGAAAGATTGAAGAGAACTACATTTCTGTAGAAATAAAACAAGAGACTGAAGAGTTCATAGGGGGAATAGGAGCACTAATGAACTTTTAATCTTGTTGAAAGTATGTTTTCAATTATTATTTTACTTTATATGTAATGCATCTCTGTTATTTGATTGAAGAACCAAATATAGAGTATGTATCATGGTCCTTCAGATGTTATGGACAAAGTCTGACTTCCATTCGTCTACAATGTCTTTGTTACAATATTTTTATGGTATAAATCTTTTAAATTACCACCAGTTTCCTTCTTGATATGATTGGCAAAAGTTTATATCATTTATTTATTAAGAGGAGGGTTGATTTTTTTTCCAATTACCACTTGTGTTTATATTTTTTGACCAATATGCCAACAAATCTGATGAGTAATTTTAGTTCTGGAATATAATAACCAAAAATCTCTTTGCACTCATCACATCATTGTGCAGTATGCCCATTTTGGAATTTCATAAGGCTAAGGAGTTTCTAGCATTGGACCACAATAGTCGTTCCTTGTCTTATAACAAGAGAGGAAAAAAAAGGAAGAAATTTTTAAAAAACATTAAAATGAGTTCCAAAATTATTGCCCTTAAAAAAAAATAGACTTCACACTTATTTTCATATCAGTTCAAAGATCTAAAATGAGGTAACACACTTTCTGGACAGCTCAGAAAATTAGTGGAAAGTAAGGCAGGAAACAAAATGGATGAGGAAGTGTTTTCCTAAAAGAAATTAATGCAAACAATAGGCATCGCAGCAGACTTGGAAAGAGGGAAAGATGTCCAGGGACTGTTATTTTAAAAAGCCCAGTAATCATTTGTTGTTGGCTGAGTAAAAAGGTCTTCTTGATATTCTGCATGAGAGAGCCTTTCTATTGGTTTTTATGGCAAAGAAGCCTTACTCTTTCATGGTGGGATGGAGAAGTCATTACTCAGAAGAAGGAAATGATACTATTTAATCTGAAAGCATCTTTTAAGTATCTAAGAGTACAATAACAAAAATTTTCTGCTTCTATTCCTAGAGTAGAAATATTTCCCAAATCATGTTGCATTATATTTTCATGTTGCATCTATTTTCTCTTATACCCTTTCCCATACAATGTTATACAGAGGACTCTAAGGAATATTTTGCAATGAAAATTATTGTTTGTGTGTTTCCTGTACCCTATCTTTCTCTCATATAAGCAAAACTATGTATTTTTAATCTTAAAGAGGGAATAACACATGAAACCTTAATGACATACAACAGCAAACAAAATCTCTCTACACAGTGCTGAAAACCAAACAGAAGAATAAAAAAAAATAAGAAAAAAAAAAGAAAAAAAAAAAAGAAAGAAAAGTTAAAAGGTCAGGATAAAAGGACTAGAATCCAGAAATGGCAAATGTTTCCAAGCTTTCCAAAAATATATAGATTTATTTGAAACTTTCAGATGGCTAGTCAAATTTAGGGTTAAATAATATCTCCCTAATTTAACTGAATTAGAATCTTTCCCTGTTTACCTCTTTGCTTGGGTTTCTTATCTCCTTTATTGACAGAAATAGAATTAAATACTCTTACAGATTTTGGATCTAACATCTTGGATTCTTATGATCCTGAGAATACATGACTTAAAACTGAACAATTACTACTGAAAAAACAACTTGAAGAAATGTAGATTTCTCCTCTGGATAGAGAAGGGTTAAGAATAGATGTTGTACAGTTTCTAAAATGTATTGTATGCATTTAATGGCATTATTGTTTGAATGGAAACAAAGGCATTTTAGTAATAGTAATGATTAGATTTCTGTCAATGCACAGGGAATTACTGTCATCTCTGTTTATGTTGATCAGAATTGCACAGACGTTCTGATTCATGGTTTGTACAATCCTTTTTGAAGTGCTCTCTAAATTTTAAATAATCTGGCTTTTATTCTTTTTTTTTTCTTTTTTTGTTTGTCATCTGAAAATGACTGTTGGAATACAGAGGTGTCCTTTCTACTTGTGCACATATCTCCCACTGACATTAAGATGTGTCAACCATAAAGGGAATATATTTCTTTGGATTTCGAAGATACCTCTTGCAACCTCCTGGTCTTTTCAGTTTCCTTTGATAACTCACTATCAGTTGTACTAACCAATGAAGTCAAATCTTTATAGACCTTGCACTTTTAGTAGAAATTTCTTCCAGTGTTACAGTTCTTGGTTTATAATAATCCAGAATTGCTCTCATTTTCCTTTTTAAAAAAGGCTTGTGTGTTTTTCACAAGAAGATGTCAATTTTATTTGACATAATGCAGTATATTGTACCTGCAACCTGATGAAACCCAGTCTACTTTTTATATACTTATGAAATTTTTATAGGTTTCTATTTCTAACATTTTGCATGTTTTAATTTCTTAGTAAGTCTTTTTACTACTGACAACTGCCCTGAATGACTGTTTATAGCCTTTGTCCTTCTTTATTTATACTGCATTAAGAAAAACTTAGCTGATGATAAACTAAGACGTTCTAAAAGTATAAATCTGAGCCACAGTCGTTGCTCTTGAATGAAAGATGGGCTTTATTGATCAAGCTTTAAGATTACGTGTTTACCATCTGATGGAAGGAGTAGACAAAAACTGTTGTATTAGTGTCATCAATACTTTTAATGTCAAGAGAAGTTGGTCTCCTCTATGCTGTCCTCCCTCTGTTATCCATAAATGTGTGATAATTCAAGATCTGCTTTTTGAAGCTAGCACATAGGAAGGCATTTCTTTTCCAGAAGGATGCACAACCAGTAAATACAAGGAAAAACCTTGGGAATAGAAAGTACCACAGCATTTGAGAATATCACTCATGAGCCCAAGTATGTGCTCATCCTAAACGCCTTTATTTCTGGCATGTGAGCTATTTCTCTCTGCACTTTTCTATGGGAATAAAGAGCAGCTACTGCTCTCAGTCTACTGGTCTACAGCTTATCAAGATAAACAGAAAATGGCAGATGAAATTTTGATATTTATTTTTATTTTTTCCAAGATACTAGAAAGAATTTATGCAACATTTACTGTGAATAGAGATAAAACTATTTTCTTTCTTAGTTTCACAAAGAACTGAGAATGGAATTCGCCTGCAAACAGTATATTTCCTTATAGATCAATTTAATTTTTGTTTCCAGAATAACCTAATCCCTATAATTTAATGCTTTTACTGCTTTTGATTCCATTTCCATTTCCTTTCATCTGTTTCTTTTCTCATCAATGAGAAATCATTGAGGTAGATGTATCTGGTTTATTTATTATTCTTGCTTCATTTTCATATAGTTCTACAACAATACACAGATTCATGGTACAGTTGAAGAGTCAACTGTTCAAAGCCTTAGTCTTGGAAGGTGAAGGCCAGAGGCTTCAGTGTCTCTAAAGCCAGATTGTACAGCACACATTTCATTCACACATTGGTGCAATTGCCTTCGAGGATCTAAATTGAACTCAAATGTCTGTCTGCCAATCCCGTGTTTATAGACTACTTGTCAGAAAAGAGGCACTCTGCCTTGAGCACATATTTTTCAGAGTACATAGGTAGCTGAAGTTAAGACCTGGGAATATTTTAGAATAAACGTGACTCTAAAGGAGTTTAAACACTTCTTGAGATACAGGTTGGATCTATTTATCTCACAATATATGGAGAGAATGGCAGTATTTTATGTTCCTGTAACTATTGAGAGAGAATCCAGTCAAAAAACAGGTGATAAGCAATTCAAATTCCAATAATTTCTTTCTTTTCTATATTTGGATCCTAATGAGAATCACAAATATATCGGCCATCTTATAATGAACAGTGTTGCATATCTTTATCTGACAAAAGATTAAATAATGCCAAAAATTCTTTGAAATAAAATAATCTTTTCTTTTCCTTTTCTTTTCTTTTCTTTTCTTTTTTTTCTTTTCTTTTCTTTTCTTTTCTTTTCTTTTCTTTTCTTTTCTTTTCTTTTCTTT
>JANRGV010000051.1:59348573-59381705 GCA_024734035.1 Alethe castanea | reverse complement strand
TTCTTTTCTTTTCTTTTCTTTTCTTTTCTTTTCTTTTCTTTTCTTTTCTTTTTCTTTCTCCTAATATGAATAGTGTTTTTTTTAGTGATGGTAGATCCTGTACAAATTACCAGTAAATACAGATTGAATAACTTTCCTTTTACTTTTTCCTTTCACCTATAATAAGGTGAAAGTCAAAGTCACAGAAATAAACGATGTCAGAAAAATCGACAATATTATGACCATTTTTTAGATGTTTAGAACATTGTTTATCCACTCTAGTTACTCCATATTGACATGGAAGAAGTATTTTCATGATGTTTCCAGTGTTCTAGATGACTAAAATGGTTATGTTGACTACCCTTGATGATGCTGGATATCAAGAGTTTGCCTCTGTCAATTAATATAAGTATGGAACACAAAATACATAGAAGAAACTCTGAATTTTAGATATAGGTATTGTAGCCGAGCACCTTATCTTGAATTCTTATCAGTGCATCAAATAATATAATTAAATATATCACTTTCCTTCTCTTTCATATATCCCCATAAGAAGAAAATCAGGGGAAAAAACCACAAACACATAAAACCAACAGCATTAAACCACAAAACACACAAAACCAAAAAACCCAATTACTTTCCAGTATTTCTATTTCTTCATCTTACTGAACTAAAAAAAGGCTGTCATAATTCATTTCCATGCTTAATGAAGTATCTAATCCTGTTGATGACAATACATGATAACAAAATAGTCCCAATATATATAAATATAGTTGCAGCTACACCTCACACAAAAAAAATTGAGAAATGTAGGCCCCTCATGACACAAGATGTTTTTTTTTTCCTACAGCTCCACCCACAACTGTCTTTTATGTATCTTTTTTGTCTGCTTTGTTTGTGGCAGAAACTCTTGAGAAATTCAACTAGAAACCAAAATAGTAAATAAATAAATAAATTTAAAAGCCTTGGGAAGAAGTTAAATTTCTCCTAAAATATTTATAAGTGGAGACTCACATTGCTTTGAATGGCAGAAGGAACTTAGGTTATTTATTTATTTCTGTGATACAGTAGAGGAGATAATAATTCTGGTTTAGAGTGGGAGATTACTTACTCTTTTAAATATATTTATTATTCATATTCTTGTGTCACAACACTTTATTTTTAAATAATGGAAATTTCTGAATTTTTTACCTAGTGTACACTTTCTCAAAGATTACCTAAAAGCTTGCCAGGTAAACATCTCACCTAAGAACAACCTAGGACACTGAAAGAATCACTTAACTGTGAATTCGTGCAATTAACTTTTAACTACATTTTTAAATTTGAGAGCTAGCTGTGTGTTAGTGGCATCATCCTTAAATTACTGAGACTTAGTTCACGTTAGGCATAACTGTAAGTACTATTAATGTCTTTCTCCATAATAATAGCAATCTGCATGATATTCTGTCTTCAGTGCCTTATTAAGGTTTAGGTGAAATTTGAACCTAAATGTTGATTTTGAGGAAATAACCCCTTTTTATACTAAAAAGTAATACTTAAAAAAAAAAAAAAATCCAGCAAATGTTTTCTTGACTTTGACTCTTACATTAATTTGCATCCAAGCATCACATTATTGTGGAAATACAGGTCACCCTTCTCCACAACTCCATCCTTATTATCACTCTTCATCCTAATCTTGTCAAGTGGAAAAGCTATCTTGAAAGTATAGAATCTACATTATTACTGAGTAGCCATATAGCCAGGCTCTGCATCCTTCATAAGATCTCTGATTAAAGCCTGGAGTAGTAATTTAGGCTTCTATCAACAAAGCAAATTAGGTGCAGACTTGTACTTACTTTCTTCATTAGTGTGACTGATAAAAAAAAAGTGCTGCCTTCAGAGTAGTGCCCCAAGCCATGTTATATCTTGTCTCAGGAGAACTGTAATGTCAGGGTTAGAATAATTGTTTTTCTTGATGATTTCTTTTGCCACTAGGAAGATTTCATGCTTTCTGACACATAGCCTGAAGCAGAAACCAAAGCATTATTCTAAGCACAGTCTCACTTTTCCAAGATGGAAGGCCAAGGCCCATTTGGAATTAAATCTGGCTAAGAATGTCAAGGGTAAGAAGAAGGGCTTCTTCAAATATATCAATAACAATATCAATAACATCATTCAGTGCTCAACTTTTGTCAGGTGACACTATTTTTTTCCAAGCTATTTCTTCTCATTAATTTAAGCAGAAGATAGAGGTGTTTTGTTGGTTTTTGTTTCAATCTCATTCTCTATCATGCATACAACATGCAATAACAACATAAATACTTCAAGGAACAGTACATGAAAAATATATGATTATTAAATTTCTTCATTGTTCCACTACTATACATACCTCCATGCTGGCCCTGTCTTCCCTGCTGAATTTCTCCTTTACTGTATCTCAATAACATATGTTTATCTATTAAAACAAGGTTGTTTTCAGACAAGTGGAAGGGGTAAAATATTCAAAGGATTGAAAACATTACAAGGCTAGAGAATTTTACTTTACACAATTTCTCTGTGTGAAGAAAGTAGAAGATGAAATTGGATAACTTCAACAGCTATTTATTATTAACAGAATGCAATTTATTATTAAGTATTTAAATAACTGCACTTATATTACATAAAAACAAGAGTCATACTCAAGAAGATGAATAAGATTAATACTTGTTTTTAACTGTTTCAAATAGTTTTCTCACAGATGATAGGGTACCCTGCAATCATAAACATAGAGGACAAAAGCCTGAACCATCAGCTCTTTTTGCTAGATCACTTCATATTAAAAACTACAACTCAAACCAGAAAATAGCAGTGTTACTCTATGCTCTCAAAATCATCCATAATTAAAACTCTCATGAGTAGTGGTTCTACCATGCTATGTCTCATACCAGCTACATTTCTTATGAAAGAAAAAATATCAATCTAGAGGACACTTTTTGTATATATTAATTTATATTAATAACTCTCCTAGGGAAAAATATAAGAATGGGAATCAGATTTAATGAATGGAAGTAGTGGTGCCCCTGATGATGTCTGTCCAGAGACTAAACCTTTACCAGAAAAAAAAAAAAATTAAAAAAACTGAAAGTATAGGTTTTAAGCCATTTCCAGACTTTGATGTTTGATTCCATATTTTCCACATGCCACGACATCATTAGAGAGCAAAAAATGTAAGAAGCATGAAGAAAAAGTAGAACAAGTTAGAGGAAGTGTAGCTTTGGTTTAGTAGTTGTGTCTGTCTGGTTCAGGAAAGTTCTTAAGTCTTGTAGAGAAACCCATTTCCACAAGGTTTTTAGGGAAATGGAACTTAATAGGTCCAAGGTGTACTTATGTATCTCTTCTTTAGCTTTCAGAATTAGATGTAGCCACTGTGTATGTGTACATGTACATTTATGATGAACATGTGTGTATTTAAATATTAGAGTCCAGAAAATTCAGTAGGTTTTGGGCATATTGTCTTATCTAGCAGTGAAGCATATAAAGGTTGGTTGGGGTTTTTTCCTGTCATCTGTCCTTCACATCATTAATCCCATTAGGTAAGAATAATTTCTTCTCTACCTCTTAAGATATGTTTACAGTATTATTCTTACTGTAGTGATGTGGATATCCTGTGTATGTTTTTCTTTGCTTTCTCCTTACTTGATCTGACAGATCATGAAACATTAGAGACAGAGAAGTATAAAAATTCTTTTTCACTGGAACTTAATGCACAGATACAATTTCTCAGGGGTTTGAGGTTTTTTAGTTCAATTTCTTCTTGATTTCTGTATAGCAGAAAGCAATGGCCTTAACAGTATGAATAATGCTGACTGTGTTCACAAGACGCTGATCTAAACATGTAGACGAGATGTATACTATTTAAACTTTGATCTCCAGTATTTTCTCCAAAAAAAACCAAAAAGTTACTTAAAAATATGGGAAGATTCTCTGTATTCTCACAGTCAGAAAAATGCTCCTGCACACAGGACCTTTACATGCCTTCATTTGGTGAAGTCTTTGTGAAATTTTTTTTAACAAATAGAGTCTGATTTAGAAAATAGAGACAGACATTTTTTTTTTTTTTTTTTTTTCTTGTAAGGTCTGTGCCTCTCTCTACATTTTGTTTCTGCTTTGCCCTTATTTTCCCAATTGACAAGTTTGATGAAAATAGGAAGCTAGAACCCAACTTGGATTTAGGAATCCTCCTAGGTAACTAAAAATTATATGCAAAATACTCAACCAAATCCCATATTGTGATTACAGATTGAATCTGATTGTATTTCAATGTTTTAGGACTGATATATAGTTTTTTTCCTCTGAGAAAATGCTACTTTGCGTTTATAGAATGCATTTCATCCAAAGATCTCAAATGGCTTAATTAGAAACAATAAAGCTTGAATCATTCAATCACATTCTCTTTTCATTTTGGATATTCTTTTCTCACAGTTCTATCTCATTCAAGTGATTAAATTTATATATATGATTTTATTTTCCTTTACGAGCTACATGAAGTCTGTCTACCTGACTTGGAGTTTATTTCTCTTTCCAGTATTAAATTTTCAGTATTAACTTTAATTACATGAGAACAAATGCATGCATACAATTTAACATATGATTTCACTCTATTGCAGTCTTTCCATCTTAAATCAATAATCTCAACTGGATAATTTTATTAAAGAAATGCAACCAAAAATATTATAAGGAATATAAAAAGAGTGAAGAGAGTATCAGTGTGCTTATTCTGTTAAGACCAAGGAAAAACAAAAGTAATCAGACTGCTGACTGCAGTTTAGCCAGGGGTAATAATCCCCATTTCATCAGGTACATTTTAAAAATTGTGTTTCACATTCCTCTAAAGCAACTTTGCACATGTCACAGCACAAATTAGTGAAGTCTAAATTTCAGCTCAAGGCTCCATGTGTCATTTAATGGCATACACTTGCTAACTGTAGCCGAAAGCAGACTTCCATCAGGGACACTGAAACTCCTCATTTGCATAAGAATGGGAAGTTAATTGTGCTACAGATATTCTGGCTTCCCCAAGGAATTCATTAAGCATGCTGAACTTGGTGGGAATATAACTTAACTGACATTTCTAGGAAAGCAGGGAAAATCAACTTCAGAAACATCACCTTTGGAAGCAAAATAAATTGTTTAATATTAATTTGATTCAAACCTTACCAGACTGTGTGTGGAATACCTATTACACTCTCATTTCTGGAGTAATTTTCTATATATGTGTAGTTACTTAGAGTAAGTTTTTTTCTTTTCAGTATAGGATCTTGAGCTTCTCTTATTATTTGACAAGAGGATTTACACTTACATTTGCTTCTGAGATATTAAAAAAGAAAAGCTAGGTGACATTTTGCATCTCATATACATTGTTGGTAGTAAGCAAGTACTCAAAGTATTTATTTTAAAAATTGCAAAAAAAATTGTACAAGGTGTTTATTTCAGTATTATAATATAACTATATAAGTTGTAAAAATACGACACTAAAAATGCTCCTATAGATGAGGTACCATCTCCAACAAAAGGTTGTAACACTTCTTATATTGAAAAATAATCTTATTGTGAAGAATTGCTTTCACAATTTCCCCTACAAGGGCTGTAGTTAGAAAGTATTCCAGTGTAATAAAATTTATTTCTCAAAAAGACTTTTTTTTTCTTATGAAACCTACTTTTTTGGAATTAATTTTTATTAGACGGAAAATATTAACTTAATGGAGAGTAGGGATTTGTTTATAAGTTACAGGCATTTTGTTTAATTCAAAAGCAATTTTTAGATTATTTTTCTGGATTATGGAGGTACTATGAAATCATGTTTTTAATGACTTATTCTGACAGAATAATGCATTCTTCTGTGATTGCACTTTTGTATACATGCAGTATATCAAAACATTTATATTTCCATACATTGAAGAGTCTTTACTTATTTTCATTTAGCTTTATTACATACATGCTCATTCACTACTGAAAGTTTCTAGTCAGCTAAAGAGCTTTTCCATGCAATACTATGAAGACAATAGTAACAATTTGTTAGCTATTCCCTGCAATATTATTTAAAAATTTTTAACAACACATGGCATTTCATCTTAAAACTATATGCTTCTTATGCTTTTTTTTCACAGGGACTTTAACTTCTAATTTAATTTTTATCAGCAGACTTATAGTATTATTATTGTCATTAAAAAGAAGCTTTAGCCTGTCATGGTATAAAATTGACTGAATGTTAATAACCCCCCAGTTTTGTGGGGGAAAAAAAAGAAAACAGGAAGACATTTTTTGTCTTGCAGTTAATTGGTTTTATTGCCTTTGTAATTGTGAGAATGTATGCACAATTTTGTGTGTGTGTGCATAGTGAGTGAAGAGGAAAACAATATATTTATTCTTTTATTGGTTCAAATTTCCAATTGTATTGTAATTGTTTTATAACTCATTGCACTTTCATACCACGGTATGCAATCAAATAGAACAGTTCAATATAAGAATAATATAGATCATAATATTGTTTTTCTGAACTAAGTTTTTTTCTGAAGAATCCTATGATAGGGATAAATCAAGTTATACCTTTTTAAGCTGTACATTTTACTATTTCAAATACATTTACAAATTTTATCTATAAACCTAAGTAGGGACAGCTGCAGTAGAAAAATAGTACTGTCCTTAATTTCGGGAACAAGGTGTATGGATTGAAGGATAGTAAAAGAACAATATTCAATACAAATCTGAAAAGATCAGGAGGGAAATAAACAGCACAATAACAATAAATAACACATGCAGAATTAGACTGGAATGCCATTGACTAGCATGAACAATATTAAGTGGCAAAACAGAGAGAAGTCTTATGAGTCCTTTTCACTAAGTCCAAAGCCTAGAAGATAGGATGGGTAACCACAATGCTTGACATCTGTAAAAATCCCTGAGAAAACAGGTAACTCTTAAACCAGCTAAAAGGAAGATAATCATTGTGTTATAGTATCAGACTGTCAACTTTACAGGTGTGATGCAACAGGGATTACAGTGTAGGGAATAGTACTGTATATGAAGGATATTACAGGAAAAAAAAAGCTCTTCAGTATCTTTGTGGGTGGCATTCATAAAAAAATATTAGGGTTGAGCTATCAACACCCTAAGCAGGGTGACTATTATACTCAGGAAATATTAAGTGATATTAGGGAAGCTTCAAAATTAGTAGCAGTAAGAGTTCTAGGTAGCTACATATGAGCTGACTAATGCCTAGCCAACAAGAGATGCAGAGAGGCTGCTTTCTAAGACTAGGCTTGGAACCCACAGGTACAGATGTCATTCTGATCTGGATTCTGGTAATAACACCCAGGATTGAGTACAAGAGATATTAGTGGAATAATAATGTAATAAACACAAGAAAATTAGCTATAGGATTCTAGCAGAAGAAAGTAGGCAAAATAAATTGAGAAAGTTTATACCTATTTTCGAGAAGAGGGCTACAAGAAAATTAGGAAAGTGAAAAAAATAGCACAAGAAACTCAAAGAACCGGTCTAAATAAAACGTGGTCTGAAAGGAGACAGCAGGGTGTTTTTATAGAACCTGATAACAACAATATTTATCTCAACTCAGAATGAAAGTGGAATGTCCTGCTCGCCATCTTCTCCCAAACAACATCCTATCATCCAAATTAAAGCCCTCACAGGGGCAGAGGGAGGCATCTCCCAGCATATTGTCCTGGAACAGTAGAGAAGTATCTGTGGATAGTTATAATGGATGTGACAGGTGTTCAAGTGGTGGCAGATGGAGAGCATTTCTTCCACCTACTGGTAGCTCAGGAATCACAGGGATACCTAGCACAGCTGTAAACAAAAGTCCAGGATATTATTTTGCATGTAACCAGGCCTCTATTGCATGCAAAGGCTGTCAAGTTTTTGAGGTATGGGCAAAGGATGTTGAACTTACATCAGCAAATGGACAAGCCTAGGTGGATGGATAATGATGTGCTTATAGTAATACTATCAGCTGAGAATAGAACAAAATGCCCTAGTCCAAAAACTATGAGTGTATCAAGGAGGCATAAACCGTTTAAGATAATATTTTCCAGCTTTTCCCTGCATGCTGGTTTTGGCTGGTTCACAGTGGCTACTATGGGGCCATGTGTTTGGATTTGTGCTGAAAACTGTGTTGATAACTGCTTTCTCCATTCTTCTTTCTACTTATATTTAGTTTTTCCGTATTTAGATAGTGACATTTTTGGCCCTTCTTTAGGTAGAAGAGATTCAGTTTGTTTTCTTCCAACTTCTTCAGCCAGTCACACTGCAGAATCTAACCTCTAGACACTAGTCCAGACACTTTAAAACAGCAAAATATTGTAGCACTTTTCCATATTGAAACATAAAATTGTGATATATTTCTCTGAGTGTAAAATTATCAGGTTTAATCATCTTTATGTTTTATTCATTATGTACATGTTAATGAAAAGTATGCAAAATCAAGCAATCACCTTTTCTTGCAAATTAAGGAAAAATTGAGTTTATTTCATATTAAAGTGGTCTAAAAAGGCTCCTTTTTTTTTTCAAAATAACAGTTCAATCAAATTTTAAAAGGTATGATTGACAGCCCTCCAAACTGAACTTTTTCTTAGCAACAAAATGACAGGACAAATTATACTTTATTTACCAGATGACTCAGTTTTGATAACAAATGACTCATACTGAGCTTGAAAAAATACATCGAAGAAATTTTTGAAGGATCCTGTATTATTTATCTAACCCATGAAATAGTTATCTTGGTAAGAATATCGTTGTACACATTGAAATTCTGTATATGGTAGTCTCAATACTTTATATATTTTTGTCTTTGTATTAAAGTTGCATTTGAAATTTTACATGTGTGGGCACAATTACAAAGTTTGATCTGAAAAAAATAGTAAATAAATTATATACATGGGGCATTTCTTCTTACCACACCGGGTGACCCCCTGAGCAACTGATGAAATGAATTTTAAAATCTAAATCATCCCTGTGGTAACACCCTTACCATAAGTATTGATGCAAAATAATGAAGAACGTAAAGAATTTATAAACAATAATCACTGTAAGTGAATTTTTAATTTCCATGAGTATATCCTTCTTGGATTCATGTTTTATTATACCATGCATGTTTTTATTCTTGTGGTTATATTCTTTCATTGTCTTTTTTCAAAGCATTGTTTGCGTGTTGTGCAAAAACTTGATCTCTGAAGAGCTGCATTTTTTTCAATTTCAGTCCCCATATATTTTTAATGTCAAATGCATTTTACCTCTGTAGCAGTACCTTGAAGGAATGATCACGTTTCTGTAATCCCTTCTTCTTTACATCAGTCAGAATAAGTAGGCTTTGAAAACTAAAGTTTTTACTAAGCACTAAAATCAGAATTAAAATATGTTACTTATTTTGTATTTGTACATTTTGGCCAGATAAATTTTAATATTTATTAGGTAGGTGAAAGCAATTCTCATTATACAAATAAAAACATAAACATGTGAAACAACTCCCAATTTATGTATATCTTAAAATAGTGCTCTTGTAAATCTGTCTCACAAATTTATTTTCTTGTGTTTATTTTACACCAAAAAATACACCAGTAGCTCTTAATCCCTAAAGCTATGTTTAATTTGTACACAAAAATAATAAGGTATGATGGGATAATTCTATAAATAAAGAGCTGAAATGTTCTGTCCAAGAAATGTTAAATAAACTGCCTAAACATAAATCTCCTTTTTGTTTAATGTCCTTGAAAATTAGATATTTCTGTCTTGTTCTACTTAATCCATCATAAACTTTTATATAATTAAACCTTTCTACTTAGAGCATTCTCTGAAGTCTTGGGTGCTTCTGTGCTGATAAATAGAAGAAAATCAGAGAGTAAAGTTCAAGCACCGGACTCTATACTTTCCATGCTTCTTAATTGTTAACTCATATCCTAAGTTCTTCTTTGAATCTCAATAGCCATTTTTTTCCCAACAATTCTGCTACAGAAGCAGGCTTTCAGGTTAATAGATGTAGAAAGATCCGTACCCTAAACTTTGAAACACTCATCTTTGTTCCATCTTTGTTCTATCTTCTGTTTAATAGCAGAGAAAGACCTTATGAGAAAGTTATTGGAAAAAAAAGCCAAAACACCATCGTATTCAGTGATGGAATATGAAAAAAAATATTTTTAAACTACATTATCAATAAAAAATGAAAATATATGTGTAAGAAATGTGTAAGAAAACACTGATGAGAAAAATTGGTCAGTTAACAACTAGCGGAGAAATATTATCTTCCAATAAAAACTAATTTATAATTAAAACATAATAAATATATAGTACTCTGAACATCTGTGTAAACAGTGCTGATTACTCATTCAGATAAAATGAATACATACTTTTTGACAAACCTGTAAACCATCAGATTTACAGATACTGCAAAAGACTGAAGAAATTATTCAAGTAGATTTCGTTCTGAAATTTCAGTGTCTCTTTAATGAAGAATCCTTTAATTATGATTTCCTGAAAATGTGCAGAAAATCAGGCAAGACAAAAATTAAATGCCACTTCATGCTTGATCTACTCTTTTAACTAAATGGACAAGTAGTGATGATGTATATACAGAAACACTGTTTAAACAGAAAGATTAGTGTGCAAATTACAGAACTATTTTATTATGATTGTTTCAAGGAGAAGCAATATTTCTATTATGTGTAATAAAATCAATACTGTTAGCTTCTGACAGGTATACTCTGAAAGACTTGAGTCTACTTTTGACTTCAATATATGAACATTTTCCTTTTAATCTTAAATGTGAAAAGGATACTTTATAACTCAGGACATATTCACTATAATATTTTTAAATTTTTACCTTTTATGTTATTGGTAGGTAGAAATATTCTGATGTCTTACAAATTAGTGGATATTTTAAAAAATCAACATAACAGATTACATGCATATATTCTCTATATGATACATTGATAAAACCTGTATTTTAAGAAGTGATTTCTCTCTACTTTCATTTATTTTATCCAACATGGGATCACAAATTTTCTTACAGTAAACTGCATTTTTAAAGAATTCATAAAAATCTTATGAAAATTATGAAAAGATTGGTCATTAAATACTCTATCAATTGTGATAAATATTTTTAAAATAAATTAGAAGTAGTCAGCAGCTATACTGAAAAGTTATTTCTTTGATATTTAAATTCTGTCCTCTTTGAGACACATAGATATTTCTCTCAAACAAATACAGAAAATATAACATATACAAAATAGGAAAAAAACATAGAAGACATCTCACTAGCAGTGTAATGCAAATTGTTTGGGTAAAAACATAGTTTAGTATGAAAATAAACCTGGGAGAATTCTCATGCTGCATTGGCTGATGGATCATAAGAATACCTATGACTTACATGGGGAGTAAAATTCATGCTGTGCCACTCCATACAAAATTAATATCACTGTTGTATTACCATGCTATTTACATTTTTCAAATACCTGCTGGGAATTGGAGAGGATTAGCAAATCATCATTGGGAATGTTTCCATGTTAGGTAAGACTTGCTTTGACATGTATATCAATACCTACATTTTCTCCCCTTTTTGCACTCAGTGGTTTCAGAAACAACAGGTTTTTTGGGTTTTTTTGAACAGGATAATAGGTTAAATAATTCTGAATTTGCATAGTAAAGTAAAACCGTCATAAGTATCAAATCCATCTGAGTAAGAGATGGAATCATCTCAAAATAAACTTTCATTTTTTTTAATTTTTTTTTTTTACTTAACAAACAATCTGGCTATCTCATTTTCTGGGTATTTTCTGAGGAAAGAGGTTTAATTATAATTATGCACCTTAAGAGGGTTCAAACTGATAAACAGAGAAGAAAAAATCTTCTTATTAACTAAGCTACAGCATCAACCCAGTTGCATAATTGTGATTTCCTGAAATCCTGAGTTGCAAACAGATTTTGAAAAGAATCCCTAAATAATGGAGAATACCAAGAAGATTGAGCTCCACATTTGTCTTCTCTTAGTTGTTTCTTTTCATTCTGCCATAATTTCAGCCTTTTCAGTGTGTTCTATCTGCATTAAAGCATCTCACAGGCTGCACAGAACATTCCAGGAATTTAAATGATGCAGTAGTGTGCAAATTATACTGATTTTATCATTGCATGTTGCCTTGGATTTTGATTGGAAGAGTCCTATCAGAAGATACAGTACTCTGCTTCTAGCTGATATTTTCAGCATAAATATTTTGCACATTTAACATATTTGAGACCATTAATGAAAAATAGTCCTAATTCACCCAGCTAATTTCATTTATAGTTCTAAATTCTATGGAATGAGACACACAAAACCATAGGAAAAAATCCATTTTGAGATATTACCTTAGAATCAAGTTACACTTACTTGAGTTGTTAAAATAAAATTTGTTATAGGCAAAAATACAACACAATTTATGGATAGAATAATTTATTGGTAATCAAATTGAAACAAAAATTATGAATATTTCAGTTAAAATGAAATTTATTCATCAGAAATCCATAATCCTCCATTAAAATAACAAAAAAGCAGAGACAAATAATAATGCAATCAAAAATATATTATATAGGCCATGCTATCCTATAGCCACTCCAATTTTGACTTTCTTTTTAGTCTTTCCCATTGATGAAGGATCCCTGAGCAGTCTTTCTGAGAAAAGCAAAGGAGAGCAGCCTCCATGGCTAAATGTCCTGATTAGAAAAGATTAAGGCTGATGGCATCACTATCTTCCTCTCTTGTTTTCTTAAGTTTTGAGTTTGTGTTTGTCTGTCAGTTTCTCTCCCATTTCTCAACAGGAGTAAGTCCTCTAAATTCTTAGCAATTTTAAACCTCAAAAGGGATCTCACAGCCCTCCTGAGACTTCTACAGCTCAGAAAGTTTTTCTCCCCTAGAGATTTCAATTCTACTTAAATTTTTTGTGTACAATTAATAGAGAGACAGTGAGAGCAGACCTGCAAATCCCTCAGACTTTCACTTTTTGTGGTGCTGGAGAGTTAAAGGACCAAGAAAAAAACCTAAATTATTAGCAGAGTTGATTGCTCTCCAGAATCTTGATCTCTTTTTCCTTCATGTCACAGTGATCCATCCCTTGTTTAGAAAGCAATATCCTTAAATGTTTCCACTGGGGAAATCAAAGGCTCCATTTCAACTCCTGACTTTTATACTCAATATCAGTCAAAGTCAACAGCCCAGTTGAAAACCCATATATTCAAGGCCACTAGTCATTCATCATTAATGATTCTTGATTGTTCCATCACCTTTTCTCAGTCTTTTTATTTGGTGCCAAACTTACACTACAAAATTTTTGTACCAAAGCCCAAAAGCAATTTTAGCACGATGTAGAAATAGCAAATGAAGGTCATGGCAAAATGTACAGTCTCTGAAGCAAGGTGGAATTCATCAACAGATAAATGATACTCCCAAACACTTCATGTTTTCATCTTTATTAAGCTGTATTTTCCTTAAATTCTGTATTTAATTTCAGATTGTTTTATCATAAGTTTTACCTGAGCATTAGATATAATACCAGTAATTTTAAAGTATAAAATTTGATTCCTAGTTGACTTAGTAATATAAGTATTGTGTAATATGATTATTATGGGTCAACAGAGTGGAAAATTCAGGAAAGACAAAAAAATGTTACTGGTATGATTTACTTTTATTAAAATATTATTTTAGAAATAACAGTATTTATTTTATTCAGTTTTAATTGGAAGAAACAAAATTCTCTATAAACTTACAACATTGTTACTCTTGAATAGCTTTATCATATAACTGCAATTCAACTGGGGTCAAGATTAGTTTTTAGGATGTAAAACATTTCAATAATGCTTTTAGCAGGAGCAAAAATGATTAAAATATAATTAAAGTTTACCCTTCTTGCAAAGATTTTTTTCTGTCTCTTTTTTTTTATATCAGAAAAATAAATAATATTATGTCATATACGGAAAACTGTGCCCCCATTGCCATTCCCAGAACCAGAAAAATCTTTTGTCAAATAAAGTGTATATTTATATCAGATATATTCATAAGCATTACATAATTTACTCAAAAGACCAACTTTGCAATTTCAAAAAGATATATAGTTTTTTTCATCCTAAGCACCTTTGGTAGGTTTCAACGCCAATGTAAAATTGATGTAAAGATCTACATTTAAAGATCCTTGGTTGCCTCCCTTTCATATCCATTTTCTGTTAATGGGAAGCATTGTACTGTATGCATGTTACTATACAATTATACTGTATTTTTATACTGTAAAATTTGTTAGAGTCTCAAATTATTGGTAACAGCATAAATTTTGAGGGTCAGTCTTGTGTTTTAAAAGAAAAATTTCAACCTATGATTCATCTCTCAAGCTATAGCCTTTTTCAAAAATTATGGATTTTGCTGCTTGGGGACAGCAATTATCTGATTCACAGTGTATCATCTTATTTGCATAGCTTCAACAGAGAAAATTTTTAGGTGTTCCACACATTGGACTCAATGATCTTAGATATCCATGAATCCTAAATCCACGAACAACTCTGTGGATTTTTATTAAAGGGTATCTTAGAATTGTAGAACCCAAGATGAATTGAAATAAAAGAAAAATTGAGATGAACTTTTCTTTTTCCTCCTGCATCTTAAGTATCAATTATTTGCTATTTATCCCTTAGGTACACACAAGCTACTGGCACTAGCCACTGCTTGTTAAACGTGCTTGAGGCTTGCTTGACTTCATTTCTTACCAGACATAGTATCACAGAACACTGTTTTTGAACAGTCAATTCCTAAGTAACTTCTACGACTTGGCAAAATTAAAATAAAGAAAAACAAACAAACGGATTCAGGTAGTAAGCTTTTCAAGCTTACTACAGATGTTGTTTCAATGCCACGGTAAGAGAATTGTGTGACCAATAAAATTATGGAAAGTTCCAAAATAAACTTATCCATGCAAATTTTACTGGGGATCACTAATAAAAACTGTAAGTGTGCCAACTGCATGATAAATAGCCAAGTCTGAAATAACTAAAAATTTATTTCTTGCATGTAACTTGAATTATGTGAGGAATTATGTGAGGTCTTTTATTGGAAACACTTTTAAACATTATCACAAACACCAAGAATGATAAATTATGCAAAGCTCCTTGGAAAGATTGTAAATAAGAACATATTTTCTACACAGCAAAGATTCTGATTCTCTCTGATACATATACACAAATATTCCATGCATTTCAGTGAAGTTACTACAAAAAAAAAAAAAAAAACAAGAAAAAGGGCCACAATTTTAAAAAAAATATATATATTAGAAGGGAGAAAATGGAGGAAAAAAAAGTGAGAAAGGAAAAAAAGAATATGGGGAAAGGAAAGGAAGGAAAAAGAGAGGGGAAAGAAGGGAAGAAAATATCCTTCAAGTACATTCAGGTGTAAGCCATGAAGTAGCAAGTAAAGCCCATATAAATTTAAGGCTTAACTATTTGTACATACCATTTTGGTATGTGAAGTGTTACCTTATGTTGTTCTCAGAAGGTTTTATTGGTCTTGAAATCATCACTCTAAGTCACAATTTTTATGAAAATGAGGAAGAATCCCTACTTCCATAAGTGTCTGTTCAAGGAAGGGTATGGGTTTTTTTCACTTACTTGCCTGTAGTAGATTCAAAACTCAGCATTCCAGTTCACACCTCCTTAAATCCATTCTATAATGAACCACGCAGAACAGACACATCTGAAATACGGTTACACTTGTAGGTGGGCCAAACGATCCTATGTGCATTCCACTTTTATTCCACAGACTACAAAACATGCTCAGGGAAACACTTGTAGCCAGATAGGATAAATATAAGGTCTGGTGGAGGATTTTATAATACACCTCATCCACAGAGATGAGTGGACTCTCTGTCCATGCACAGTAATTGGCAGACCAGTTCTCTTAATTCTGCTTTCAGTTCTGAATGCTTACAATTTAGTAGTAATCTGATTTTATTCCAGGGAAAAGGGTGTTTAGTGGAAACAAGATTTGCATGTATTTTTCTCTGTTATTTATTTTTGTTTATTGTCAAGGAGTTGTCTGGAGTCCAGGCAACACTTTCATGTTTTTAATCTCTGCTGACAAAAGAAAATCATTATATCTCTAATAAAAAGGGTAAAAAAGCTGGAAACTAACCCCATTTTAATTTTTCCTAATGCCTCCCAAGACCTCTCAGTAATCAGTGCATGGTAGCACATCTCTAGATAAAGGTTTAATGACTCCTTGTTCTGTCCATAAGGTACAGCTGACTGTGGAATGGCTTCTGAGTAGAAATAAGTACAAACTTATGATGTTTTTCTTTAAATAGAGAAGGTTTTATGATGGAAGTATATATGTTTAAAGGAACCAGGTTTTACTCTGGAATATTTTGAAGGATATAAAATATGAACACTAAAGGACTATGATTGTTCTCACCATAGGATGGAAAGTGAAGTCTGTGAGACAGAATCTCATCTTTAGTGCCTTACTCAGTGCTGTAAATTCCATAAAGTTTGGGATTAAATTATAGTTGTAGCAACTGTTCTTCTGATACCTGCCTAAAGCTTAAATCCCACTGAATTTTCATGAGAAGATTTGGAACCCTGAATTAAAATCCAGAGAAGTATGTATATTATTATTTCACATTTGATGCTTAAATCCCTCTGAAATGTATGCAAAAATATATTCAAAAATTTGAATCTAGAATATTACCTGCTTTAAGGAAAATAATTCATGATATTTTGATGAGATCTTGAAGTAGTATTAAATCACACAACCAGCTTTCATGGAATGTGGTAAAAATGGAAACAAATATTATCCACATTTTTAAATTTAGCCAGTGATCAGTCACTGTTTTACTTATTTCTATAAAACTTCCCAGGGAATGAGCATACATATATATGCATAAGTACTCATTAATTAATTGCCATTCTAGGCTGCAATAGCAAAGGTAACAAAGGAATAACCTTGTCATAGAATTGTATCTGCATGATCAAAATCACTACTGTGTTTAGAAAAGAAATATCAAATTAGGAAAATTCTTTTTGTTATGATGAAAAAAGCCAATTCCTCCTAGCTTTTGAGTTCTTTTGAAACATGAAAATTATTGGAAAAAAATCATGAAGATACTTTTTCAAGAGGAAACTCTGAAGCTTTGGCAGTTACTTCAAAACATTTTTCAAAGACAGTAGTTAACTTTGAATTTTTAGTTAGAAACCTACTGAGCTCTATAAAACTTCTTAGTGGTAAAAAAAGACATTTTTAGCAATGAAAAGCAATCTCTCCATATCTTCTGTCATATGAGGATATGAACATGAACAGCAAATTATACGGAATGTAGGAAATAAAACATTTTTCTTTTGACTGTAATCTTGGTTCTGTGCCCTCCTTATTTTTAGCATCTCCCTGTCACATCTCTGAGATATTTACTGGTATTTATAATAGTTCTGAATTGGTGACTTGATCCATAATAACATCATGACAAGAACAATAAAAGAAAATCAATAGATTTGTCTATCTTAAATTTTTGAATTATTTTCAAGGAATGATCAAATAAAAAATGTGAACAAAAACTTCCTGATGTGTGTCTGCAGAGGTAAATGTCATCAGAATCATCAGATTGCTTCATTAAGTCATTTAGAGTGAGGATTTTTATATAGTTGGAAATGGACTGCTATAAAAATATCTTTGAAACTACATAATGCTGAGAATTAAAAGAAAAGGATGTTCAGTTCAAGACTCAGATCTTTTTACCTATGTCAAGAAAATGAAAGATATTAATTTCTCGGTTGCTGCAAACAACATGTGGACTTAAAAGTTTGGGTTTTGTCTAGCAGGATCTATATATTATTTTCTGTCCTGTGATTCATCATTAATATAAATGGTATTTTCCAAAAATAAATTCATAGATAGTAAAGGATCCATCCCATGTTAGACACATAAAGCATCTGACAGTCATTTTATGTTCCTTTATTTCGTTAATTAGGAGAAAACACACTCTGGGTTCTGTTCATCTACTTTGCAATGAATGGTCCTTTCTACTATAGTGCAAGCCTAGATACTGTTGTAAATACACAGTTATTTCCTGGACCTCCTCAGTCCAGCAAGATCGACATCTTGCTCTCGATGTCTTGTCTGACAGTCCATAAAACATACCTTCTCCCTTACAATTCAGTTCTCTATCTTGCCCAGTTTTTTTATGGAATTTACTTAGATTGGATACTATTGGCTTGGAGATTTTTAGTGTGCATCTGAATACTGTTTGAAGGAAATACTTTTAATTCTAATTTCTGCTCCAGGTGCCATTGAAAGAAACATGATTTCTTCTATCTCTGAATATGTATTGCCAAAACTATTTATTTTAAAATAACACTATTTTGTGTGTAATATTGTTTCATTGCAAGATGTTGAAGGAGCTCATTTTTCTTGCCTTATCTTTTTTACTAGAACAGTGCATATTTTACTTGTAAAGATTCCATTTCTTATTTCCTGCTAGGACAAATTTTCAATACAAATAAAATATAGCTTTTTTTCCCTTTTTTTCAGAAATTCTTGCTACAACATGATTTCTGATTCATTCAAATTAAAATTCCAAAATGTGATGTAACTGTGATTCACTAACATTTTAACTTTGCCTTCATAATCAATAAAATAAGAAGATAGTCAAGTCTGTTACTGAAATACTCTTCTAAATAAAGCTGACATGCCATTCTAAAATAAATGACTGAAATAATTGTCACATACATAGCTGATTTGTTTAAAGCTCCCAAGAAGGGTATAAACTCACCACATTTATATATCTGCACTTATTGGCTGCCTTGTTCTACCTAATAAGCATCACACACACAAACAAGAAAACTCATTTATTTCATTTATGTTACCTACTTATGTTCTGATTTTCTTTAGGGGAAGGATATTCTGGGCTCTACTACTGAACATAGAAAACGTAATGCTTGGAAATTATGGGGTTTGTTTTGTTTTGTTTTTACTTCTTTTTTTCTTTATTATTTTTTCCTTCCCTTCTCCCTCCCCCCTCCCAGATCTAAACTCATAACTAAGCAATTTAAGGAAAAAGGATGCTGACCAGAAAAAATGCAAAAGAGTATCTATCCCTTCTAAACAGTCCTTCCTCTCAGTTGCTTTTTACCTGGTATTATTGACACATATAATTTACTTCTTTTGCTTCTAGTTTACATAAGGTTAAACAAAAATGCAGTATTTTAGAAACAGGCAGAGTACACAATAAATTAAAAACCCCATGTTAATCCTTGAAGAAATGAAGCAGCAAGGTAAAAGAAATTAAGTTCTATGTGCTGGTTCATTATTTCATCCCACTTTTTTCCTATTTATTTTTTTATTTTTATTTTTATTGGGTGTGACTTTTTTGTTTGGGGATTAATCATCTTTTCATCATAATAACTATCTAGGACCATTTCAAAATATATCTGGCATCATCATCCATGTCTTATTTTATTTTAATACATGTATTAGTGATGAATAAATGCATTTCAAAGTTGGATAAATTTTACTGAAAATGTGGGTTCATTTTTACTGAAGAACAGCAACAGACTTTCAATATTTATTTGGTTGTACAGTTTTTTTCTAAACACCCATCACTTCTTGAATACTCATCAGATTTTTGAGAACAATTTAATAAAAATAAAGACTGAAAATGAAAAAGTCTTTATTTCTCTCTTTTTTACCCTTAAAAACTATGACGGAGAATGATATACAAAAATATTAAATATTCAATGCTCGTTATTCACAATACAGTGAAAATTAGAATCCATAAATCTCCTGCACACAGCTGTTGTAAGTATTTAAAAATACAAACCTGAAATGAAATGTGTGTCAGCTTAATGATCAGTCTGAAGCAGAATGAGCTGAAAAATACTCTTTGTGATTTTCACTCTGCCAGTTTACCATGATTTATAGAGAATATGTTGGGTCTTATTTCCATGAATTTAAACATAGATAAATAGTAAGTTCTTGTTCTGTCCTTCAACAAATGCAACATTTTGGACTCCAAAAACTTGAAATCAGTCATAAAATGAGTCCCCAGTAAGAAACTTTCCTGAAGATATTAAATTTTTGTTCTTGTCAGTCAAATGTAGTTCCCAGATTTCTTAATTCAGCCACTATTTTATTGAAAAGTTTCTTATTTCCGGAAACATTTCTTATTTTTCAAAAAACCTAGATAGATTCTCAGGATAAAACATGTAGCTAATTTCCACTAACTTCAGTGGAACATAGTCACATTTTTTATATTTAAGCTGTAGGAAAAATGCATCTGTGTATCAAGAATTATTGAACTGAGACCCTTAACTAATGTTTTGATAGCTTGCAAGACATTATTTAATGGTACTGTCATTCATGTTGATTCTACTACCAAATACATCTAGGAAAGAACGAGTATTCCAATAGCCCACACTGTCTTTGTGTTCAAGAGCCTCTTCGAGAATTTTACAAAGCTAATAATTTAAATATTTATTGTATATTTATATGCTGGTTGTAGCGCATTGAAGTGCATTGTCCAGTCTTCCTTACAATTCCAGACAGAGAGAAGAAACATTTATTCACTGTGTATATAAGAGAAACTGAAGTTGCAGGAAGACATAGAAAGATATTAGAACTCATTTTTTCTTCTCTCAAATTCTTACTTCTGCACAGCTGGGTAAACCTCAGTTTTGTCATTTCATTGGAAATTTCTGTGTTAGCAGATATATTTATTTTCAAACATGACACGTGCTTTCCCTTTCTCCTTCTTAGCTCTCCTACTGAGGTAACAGAGAGAAAAAAATATAGTTGGAGTCATTAGAGTCCACATGATGAAAGATTCTCATCTTGAAATGAAGCGTATTTGTCAATACAGGGTTTGAGAAGCTATTCCATCAATTATTATAGTCAGATTGCATCCTAGACTGAATACGTTGAGAGAAAAAAAAATCTTCATTATCAAACTTCTGAATCATTACATTAAGACTGCTAGCTAATTCAAAAGAAATGGCAAAAGAAGTGTGACAAGAATAAAGTCTAGCGCACAATCCGTTTTACACTAGGCCAGAGAGATTTGGCTCATGCCTCCAGTATGCCTCACCCTCTAATGATTATATTCTCCAAACACGTTGTTCTTGGGTGTTCCCCACTCCACATACCTCCTTTCCAGGACAGGTGTCTGCATGCTGTCCTGCCACAGTGATTTATGCCTTCATCAGGTCCAGGTCAGAGTATGGTATGTGAATGCTACACCTCACAGCACACTTCAGTCACCACAAATGCCAGTATTTGCACTTGAACAATCTCCCATGCAACCTTGAGACTCACTATTATTGGACAAAATTAATATCCTCATGATTAGCCATGCATTTATGAAAGGATTTCCTTCTCTTACATCCTCAAAACATTCCCACCTCCCATATGGTTAAAAAATGCAGTAACACAGTTATATTCTGAATTCAAATAATAGCAGTTAGATGCTTCTGTTTAAAAGCAAAAGTAAAAATTAAATATTATGAAATTGCTGATTTTATTCAGAGTTTGTTCTTATTTCCTTCTGACTTTAATAAAAAAAAAAAAGTCATGTCTACCTTAATCTGAAATGCTTTGTTTAATCTTAAGAAAAAAAAGAATTTATTATTCAAGTATTTTAATTGCTTAAGATGTGAGAGCTTCAAAATGAAAACTATATCAGAATATAAAATCTTAAAAATACAAATTTATTGATCATTATTTTTATTACTTTTTAATTAATTATTATTACAGCAGTTGCACCTAAATGAACCAATATTATGGAATACTTTTGAAGTAATTTTGGCATTAATTTTACAGTGGATAAAATCCTTTCTCATGAAAATATATTTTATTATTAGTTTCTGAAAACATGGGAGATTAAAAAGATAGAAGAGAAAACTTTAAAGTGTAGTAGAAAGATATAGTATATATAAATATAATATATATTAAAAAATGTTAATATAATTTAAATTCTTATATAACATATTGGTTTTAGTGTCTTATCTAAATATTTTTCTTTATGTAAGACAATACCTGAAATTAAATTTCTCATCAGGTCAGTTGCACAATGTTAATGTCTCCTTTATGTTCAGCCTTCATCATCTGTCATCTGGCATAGGAAGGCTGTGAATTTAAAGGAGCTTGCTTGTCTGTTTTTGCAGCTGGGAGAACATTTTCCCACAGTTCTGTATATATGCAAATATTCTGATACACACCATTTATTTTCTCGAGTATTATGGTGTGTCACTGACTCAATGAAGGTCCATGAAATACAATACCCTAATATCTGGGGAGAAAAGAACTCCCCAGGTTCCATAATGCATCTGGCCAATCCTATACTGTTATGCTACAGAAAAAGACCTTTTCTCAACAGTCCAGAGACTAAGCTCTGCCCCAAAGCTTCAAAAGTGATTGCTTATATTATGACTACGTGTATGTGTGACTGACTATTGCTAGTCATAAAACTGGGTAGTCTGTGTTTCAAATCATAGAACTATACAATGGAGTTTTGGAAGGAATCTCTGGGGAGCATCTAGTCCAATCCCTCAGCTAAAGCAGGTTCACCTGGATCAGGCTTCATCAAATGATGTCCAGATCTTGTTCTGAATATCTTCAGAGAAGGACACTCTGGAACCTCTCTGGTTACCTGTGCCAGTGATCAGTCACTCTCAGAGTAAAGAAAGTTTTCCTCATATACAGGTGGATCTCTCATAAGAGAGATCATGCAGTCCCCTAACCTTCCTTCCCCTTCCCTAGACCTTCTCCAGTAGTTCCACATTTCACTGGTACTGAAGAACCCAGAATGGTTCCACTCCAGATGTGGCCTCACCAGGAATGAGTAGAGGGGCAGGATCACCTCCCTTGATCTGCTGGCCATGCTCTTCCAAATACATCCCAGGATATCATTGGCCTTCTTGGCCCCCAGGACACACTGCTTGTGTGCCACAGACACGGAGAGCTAGTTGTCCACCAGGACCCCCAGGTTCTTGTCTGCAGAGCTGCTTCCCAACAGATTGGCTCCCGTCCTCTCCTGGTGCAGGGACTTATTCTTCCCCAGGTGCAGGACCCTGCACTTACTTTTGTTGAACTTCAAACAGTTCCTCTCCACCCAAATCTATCCTGTACAGTTCTCACATGAATTACAGCACAGTCCTAAATTATTAAATCCTGTTACCATATTTCAGTGTTTACCTTAGTGAACTCACTACATGCTTGTGAATACACATTTCCACTACTTCCATCAAACTATACATATTATCAAATTATTTTACTGCCTTTTTCCTTATCCTTTTTAATTATAATTATTCTTAATCACAAATTGCTTTTATAAACTACTAGTAATACCTGCCTTTTCAAAACCTCTACATAATATTGGATTTTAATTACTTTCTGAATTGTTAACCTGACTTTTATACTTGTTCATTTCTGAACTTTAAAAACATTGAAAAAAGAATAAGGCTTTTATTTTTAAACTGATACTTAAATAGCGTGTAATTGTTTATGAACAATGAACTTCCCATCATATGTCAGAGTATATTTCTCCACTCATGCAAGTCTGTGAGAACAGGCTTAAGTCTGTTTATTATGTATATTCCCTGAATTTGTATTTTGTGGTATTGTCTTTATCAGTGATAGAATTGTGGTCCTGTTCAATTTTAGCATTTAGCATCCGTAGTGAACATAGATGGATGCCAAAAATGTGTGTTATGGTACCTGCATTTTATCTGTTGTGGGTCTGTTCAAAATGCATATACTTGCATGTGTAATAAAACACACATACAAAAAAAATACACTATTACAAATGCACTATTTTTTTCCTACATATATCTTTTAGTTTTCATTCAGGCAGACATCTCTCTTGGCAAATTTCTCTTGGTTTGCAGATAATAATTTAAAAATCAAAGCTAAAATGTACCTTCAGAGGACACTATGCCTTATAAGAGGAAACACACTTTTAAATCCTTGGTATACATAGTTCTTTGCTCCTGTTTACATATACAATGACTTCCCAGCCAACAAACAAAAAATCTTGTAGTGAAGAGGAAGCAGTGGAAGTGAATAGTGGCTAACTGAATTTAAAAAAAATCCCTTAGAAAAAACAACATACAACACCTATTATCTGAAAAATCTTATATGCTTACACTGTATGGAAAACCTATAAAATATTACTGTGTATTCATGCAGTCAACACTACAATCCATAAAAATATTAATGTCTTTATTGATATGCATTAGTCCACTGAATTGGTGCTATTGCAACTGTTACAGGAATGTGACTCCTTTGGAAAATAAACACAAAAGAACCCAATGACCAAACAACAACAGAAAAAAATCCCCCCTCATTCCCCATTAAAAACAAACAAACAAACAAAAACCAAAACAACAGCAACAACAACAAAACAAACAACCCCAAACCCCCAAACAAAAACCAAAACAAAAACCACAAAACACAAATTAACAAACAAATCCTCCAAACAAACACAATAAACCCCAACCAAAACAAAGGAAATACAGAAAAACTCAAAGAAGCAAACCAACAAAATGCCCCAAAACTGGATCTGAGCAAGCAGAAAATTTTTAACCAAGGATTTTACTTTTTAGTTCTAAAAACTGTAGTTTTGAAGTCAAAATGGATATCTGTTCTTATCCTCCAAATAAACAACAAGTATCCCAAGAAGAATAGAAGGGATTAATAAATCTAACTGGATGGAAACCACTGAAATGCAAATTCTGAGTCCACTAAAGCATCAGAGATTGAAGTGATAAATGTGGTTGTTTCTGTAAGCACTGTTTGCAGAGCATTTACTGTGTTTCATGACATCTGCTTGGAATGCCTGTTTTCTTTCCATAGTTAACAAATAATAATTTAAGGATTGCATACAGTACACATGTATTATTAAATCAAAATTAATTTTAGGCGTGTTTTTTGCTAGACATCTTTTTAAGATGTCTTGGTTAAGATTAAATGGAAAAAATGATCAGAACACATTAAAAATCAGACAGCAGTCCAAATAACACCTTCATCTGCTAATTTTGTGATGATTTTAGTACTGAGTATTCCTGTAATTAATCTTTCCTGAATTCTTAAAAAAATTATTGTTGATAAAACATTGTGAGATTTGAGTGGATGGTATATAGAATAGAGAGTACAAAGACTACACTGAAATACAGAATATTTTAGTAACTAAAATCTAGTCTCTGTATCATTTAATTATAGTCTTTGTAAAGAAAGGAAACAACTATCTTTTTCGTAGCTTTATGATGCAATCCATTTATGATAAGAAAAAGAAATGGGAAAAGAGTTACATTTCAAAGGTTAAAAATCTATAAACAAGTTCCTTTCTTGGAACAAGACCATTATCTGTAGAGATGTAGAGATGATAGTGCATACTTTTCTGTGTGATAGTATTATTCAGAGTATTGGATATTATTAGGCAGAAAACTATTTTTTCCCCTATAATTTTTTTTAATAAATTTCCTCTCTGTCTTGTAATTTAATAACTTAAACTTGGTGGGGCTTAAAATTACTGGGGCTTATATTATTTTAATTTTTTTGTTTATGCAAAACTAGATCTAAGAATCTAAAAACCTGGAAATGGATGAAGGGCTTCCACCAGAAATTTTTTTCTTTTTTTTTCTCTTTTGTTTGTTTGTCTGTCTTAGAAGAATTCCTTACATTCACAGAGATTAATCTGTGCAGACTTATTTTGTTGTTTATTTTGAGTTTGGACATTGCATTTGCATTTAACTGTGTATTCTATCTATATACATGTAAGAAGAATTATATTCCTTCCATACACTTCCAGTGAGTAATATGCTCTCATTTCACTTCACAATAAATGAAAAAAGGAAAGAAGCTACATAGGTTTATCCTTCTACTTCACATTACTGCACAAATACTCCTATCCCCTTTGAAGAACTGCAAATGTGAATATAGATATTTTATCCTTCTTTTTCAATAGCACACTGGTACAAGTATTCAGAGAATGTGGGACAACAGAAATTAATTTATTGTTTCTGAGAAGTTTCAAGCTGCTTTTGGGAGAGTGGGAGAACATGTTTATCTGTAATGACTAGAGTGTTCAGCAGAGACAGGTGAAGTCTTTACAATGAGTATTTTCTGGACTTCTGTAGCTTGGATCCTTCCCAAAGATTGCAGCCCTTCATGAACTGCTTCAATATGGTCCTTTCAATAGGATACAAGCCCTTGGGAATAGATTTTCCCTGTGTCCCCCACAAAGTCCTGTTAGTAAATCAGCTCCTGCATGGACTCCTCAGGCAGCAGTTTCCTTCAGGGCATGCCTAGCTGGTCCAGAATAGAGTTCCCCATGGGCTGCAGCAGAGATATGTGCTCCACAGAGGGTAGTTGGTGGACAAAAAGGAAAACCATCTGGCACTGGGACTTGTTGAACCTCCTGAGGTTCTCACCGGTCTAATTCTCAAACTTGTCCATATCAACTGCTCTGCTCAACTTATACCATCTGCACACCTGTTGATGATGTCCTCAGATCACCTACCCTTGCCTCACCTGGCCATGCATTTCTTTCTTTCTCCTCAGTTTGAGGTGATTTTTGCTCAGTCATGCGATTTTCCAGCCTGCTTTACTTGATTTCCTGCACACCAGAATAGAGAGCTCTTAAACTCTGAGAAAAGTGGCCTTAAGTAGTTGCCACCTTTGGCCGCCCCTCTGTCCCTAAAGACAGTTGCCCATGGCTTCTCATTCACCATCTCTTAAACAGATGAAAGTCCATTCTTACAAAAGTCAGGGTCTTGACTTTGCCTCACTCCAGACTCACCAAGCTCACTGCAAATGTCATAATACACAGGATTGTTAGTCATTCTGACATTTATTGTTGATTCAATATATTTTATAAGAAACAAAATATTAGGAAATTATAAGTCTTATTTTTGTTTGTTAGAAAAACAAGTGCATCTAGCTACCAAGAAGATTTTGTTTCTTATCCTGAACTCTTGGACAGCAGTTGCCTCTAGTTGTAACATTGAGGGCTGAGGGCCACAGAGGTATAGGAATTGCAACACATCTCTGCCTTCAGTGTTTCCTGAAAGATAAATACAGGTAGATCTAGCAGGAGGTTATATAACTTTTTTAAGAGAAGTGTTCAATAATGTTTTTTAAGTACTCATCTTTGCCCAAACCATGTACAAGAAGAATACTTTCTGATTTAGGAAAAGAGAGCAAGAGTTTAGAAAGAAGATAAAGACTAAGTATCTAAAGTTTGACAGAATTATTTCTCATGACTCACTCTCTAGCTCCAATAAAATAAGTGTTAATACCATAATACAGTAAAATTTCTAAATTTTGATATGTTAAAGAATTTGATATGACAGCAAATTAACATCCTGAAAGTATACTGTTAGATGTAAAACACACTACAGAAATTCTTATCAATATTAAAGTAAATATTATTTTCCTATTAATAATATTACCAAAATTATGGACAGCTGGGGAACTTTTTTTCACCTGCTTATGGATAAAAAGCTATAATTAAGATATATGAGATATATATATTTCCTCATTTTCTCCCTGTGCAACTTCTGTAATCACACATTGCGTTCTTGCTATGACTAGTCTGAAATATTTTATCTTTCATTGATTATATGGCTTGCAGTATTCAGAAATGAATAGCCTTAGTGTTCTAAGGAAGAAGTAAGATTCTGAATTCTGCCTCTACTTAGATGAACTGTTTTACTTTAGTGACAGTAAAACAGTCCTGAAACAGCCTTCTGTATTATCAGAAATTGATTCTTTAAAGATTGGTTTTCTTTTTATATATTTTTTTTTCCTGAGTTCCTTGGGCATAGCAATTATACAGGAGCCAACTGAATGATTTAGAATTATAGAAAAAGCAAATTAATCATATAGATTATATTTTAGAATTCACACAATAAAATAAAATCCATTTAATTGCCAAAATTGAGCCACTGTGAATTCTTTAGTGCTCACATCGGTTGATTATAAACTTCCCCTTTGGTCTTAATAAAACCTATTTTGAGAAGAACGGTAGCAATTAAAAGGTCAGTCTATGTGATTCACTGGATGATTTTGAAGTTAATAATCACATATTTATGCAAATGGATTGGCTGATGAAAAAATACAATAAAAACATATGAAAAAAGATGAGAATTATTGTTATGGAATTTATTAAGCTAAAATAACTCCAATTTAACCATACACTTATCCCATTCAATTTATGTCTGTGATTTTGAAGTAATTTGGGGTTTTGTCCTGTTTTTTAGTTCTTGCTTTAATCCCTGGAAAAGTAATTAAATAAGTCCTCTTATAAACTATTACAAGCCAAAAGAAGGAAGTGTTTGGGAAAAGCCAGCACAAATTTACTAGAGGCAAATCCTTCCTGACTAACCTAATAACCTTCTACAATGAAATAACTTTTTTCTGTCTACATCAGAAGTATAGTAGATTTTGTTTAACTAGGCTTTCAGCAAATTATTCCACACCGTTTTCCTTAGCTTGCTTCCTCTTAGACACACTAGGAAGAAAATGTTCAATATATATAGCCAAAGTGGTGAAGTACAGACCTGAAAGCTGAAAATTGTAGTATGGACCTTTCAATCTAAAAGGGCTTCAGTTAGTGGCTCCAAGCTTTTTTGACAGCTGATTATAAAGGATTGTTACTGGATATTATTTTAGATCTTCATTGACATTGCCAGCTTGATGATGGATTAGGACTGAGGCTGAGAGAACTTCGACTCTGCTCTGAAAAAGACAAGGCTCAGCAGAGATTTTATCAGTGTGTTTAAAAACTGGATGAGAAGGAATGAGAAAGAAGGAGACGGACTCTTCTCAGTAATGTTCAATACTAGGGCAAGGGCTGATAGAGAAGAAATAATTCCATCTGAACATGAGAGGATACTTTTTTGACTATAAAAGCAATCAAACTGTATAAGTTGTGCAAACAGGCTGTAGAATCTCCACTTGTGCACAAAAGGGCACAGTCCTGTCCAACATGCTTCAGCTGATTCTGCCTTCAAAGTGGGGTTAGACTGGATGATCTTTTTCCCAACGTTTCCTGTTGCTGAAAAATGCTTATATAGTGTCAAGCTATTTTTTTCTCACACAATGAATAGTCTAGGGATGGGCAAGAAGGTGGGAAGGGTACAGCTGGGTCACCTCACCAAAGTTTACCAAAGAAATATTCCATACCATATGATATTGTGCTTGACAATAAAAGTTCAAGGAAAGGAGGAGGAGACAGGGACATTAGTGGTTATGGCACTTGTCTGTTGAAGCTATTACACGTGCTTTATAAGGAGTCAGTAAATATCTGCCTGTCAATGGAATGCACTGAATAAATTATTTTCTTTTCTTTTTTATTCATTATTCATTTGTATGTCCACCTTTTGCTTCTCCTGTGAAACTACTGTTAACACAATCTATAATCTTTCATGCTCCTTCAGTTATCTCCCTGTGCTATGGGGCAGAGGACTGAGTGAGAGGCTGTGTGTGTCCACAGTGTCCAACCAAAGCCACTTCTTGGAACCTAGTAGAAGTGTTTAGGGACTCCAGACAATGATAGCCTTAACTGGAGTGTGCTAGATAACATTTATAATTACAGCTCATTATTGGTAGGGTCCTTAGATTAGTCACAGTTCTTGCTCGTTTTACCGTGTATTGGAATCTAGGGCTTTTTAGTGTCTGCTTTCAATTGTATACAAACAATAATAGTGCCACTCCCATTGGAAATGTTTTTATAATATTTTAGGTGGTCTCTATCTGCCGGTTCAGACATGTGTAGGTTTCCTCTAAATCCAATGTCTGATTTGTCAGACTCAAAAATTGTCTCTCATGTCATATCACATCTCAAATAGCATAAAACATCTGCACATGGACAGATGAAAACATAAAGCCTGAATTTAACTGGTATTTATTATGCATGTTATTCAAGTTTATAATCTTTCTCATGAAACTAGTACTAAAATATCACCAGTCACGGTTCTATATTTTAGTTAAATGTTATGTCCTGGATACATTTAATCTAATTACTTCCAGCTAAAACTTAAGTGATGAGGATAAATTAGTGATCTAAGCTCTCTTCATGATCCATGAAAAGGAAATAAACATTTCCAGAGGCAATTCATCTCCTTTTAAGGTTGATATCATACACATAAGTAAGTTGCCCTATGGATGAGACTATTTCTATCTATGAATGGTGAAACAAACCTAGCAGATTATGTGCATTGAAGATCTTGTTTGTACATGGAATACAGGCATAAATCACCACACACCTACCCACTCAGCCTTTCTTTCCTTCACTATGCCATTGGTAGTTTAAGGATATTTAGATTGACCTGCCTATTACAAACATTGAAATGATTTGAAACTTGTGTAAAAGAAAATTATTAATTTGTTTAAATTTGGGAAAACTTTTTAAAAATTTATTTTAACTAATAAAAGCAACTCATCAACAAGAGTAACAACAACAACAAAACCAGGAAAAAAAAGCAAACAAAAACACCACAACCATCACCACCACTGGTGTTTTCTAGAGGGCACATTTTATTTTGCATCACAAATTTTAGCTGCTACCAGTGAACCACAGAAAGAATAGGCAGCTCTCAGCGGTAATATTATGCTGGTGAAAAAGCAGAGTAATTACTCCATCCACCACTGATGGCTCTTAATCATGCACAGTCATTAGAATCTCTAGTATCTAGTTGGAAGATAAAATACATTCTAGAAATATGACTGAAATAACTCAAAATGGCATTCAATATTAAAAAAATAAAAGTGAACAGTAATGCTTCAATACAGCAAATTATAAAAAGATGGTTTTCTAATTGAGATTGGTAATAGCTGAGGAACAGTAGAGAGATGTCATATATTTGCTTCAGAAGAATTAAAGAATACAAAAAAATAAAAATAGTAAATTAAATGAGCCAGATAATTTCTACTTGATACATTTCCTTAAATTTTTAGAGACTGAAGAGGTGGCTCTGTGTGCTTTCTAGTTTTCTTATTAAGGTGGAGACATTTGCCCTTGATTTTCAAAGATTTAAAATTGAAGAATGACAGCTAGGACTTTAGCTACCTGAAAATAAGCTACTTTTCCTAACTTCATCTAAGTCAAAAATTCCTACCAAAGGATTGATCTTTTTTCAAAACTTTCTGAGATTTCTTTTCAAAATGGGATAAATATAATTTGAAATACAGCTATATTTTTTCCAGTGTTCATAGAAGACTGAGTAAATTACAGAAAACTTAATTAAATATATTCCACCTGAAACACTCATATTAAACACATAACAAAACAAAATAAAGGCAAAGTCACCAAAAAAAATCAAAACAACCAAACACTAAAAAACAACTACAACAGGAAAAAAAAAAAACAAAAAAAACCAGGAAATTGAGATGAAGCTGTTTTTGTAAAATGTATACCATTTTCTACTATCTATAAAAATATTACATTTTGATATCTTAGTTTATAGTGATAAACAATGGAGGAAAAAGCAAGAGGCGGTGACTGATCCATTTGTGCCTTAAAATGAATGACATAAATACTAATAAGATATAATTCAGAGATGTACTAGCCAATTATTATCCGTGTTGTTTTTGGTCTCCGTGAAGCCTTATGGAAGCATCAGTAATGCAAATAGCCTCCTGAGAAGGTCTGTTATTTTCTGGGGAGTCTTAGTGTAGGTGACATTGTAATGACTTGGCCTAACTGTTTTGCCTACATGAAAATCTAAAAAAATGTAATAATTTTACAGCCAATCATTTGCATAAATGTTCTTTACAGACTAGCATTTACTTCAATAAAGCATTCTTCCCTGTCATTGTAGTTTAAAATTTAAATGTTCTTTTTTTAAATATATTTATGTCCTTTATCACACCTTTAGTTTGCCAATTTATATTTTATATATACTAGAGAGGTGTCTGCTTTTTTTAATATTATGCAGCAACTTTGGTTAGACTTACTTACATATATCTCAAAAAAGTGAGATTATTTCCGATGCTGTGATTTAATTAGAAGAAGAATTGGACCTTACATCTTTTTAATTCACATTAGCTTTTTGCAAAAAGAGGGAGATACCCAGAGTTGGACTTGATGTGGTTAACAGCACTTTCGGATTTGCTCAATTGATTTTATTTTAAATTCTTGTCAATAGTTTAATTGAAGCAAACAACTATGATGCAATTCTATTTCATGCTGTACTTTAAGAAATGTGTTGTCTCCAGTGGCTTCACATGCATTCCAGCAGGGAAAAAGAAAAAAAAAAATGTGTTGGCAGTTTAAAGTGATGGGAACTTAAGCAATCAGAAAAATATATTACATGATATGGGTGCTATTATGGAGAGTCAGTGAAGGATGAGGGCAATGAATCAATCTGATAAATTGTGATTGGCCCTTAAAAAGACAAGTAAATCCAAATTGTTTAGGTAATGTTCATAATAGCAAAAAATATTCTATTGAGGCTGACCCTGTACATCATTCTATAAAACTGATCCTTATCTTTTAGACCAAGTAACATCAGGAAACACATAAATAAAACTATGAATTAAAATTAATCCCTAAAAAAAACAACCAAAAAAACCAATAACCCTCCCCGACCTCAAACAAAAATCAAATCAACAAACCAAAAAACCCACAAATCTAAAAACAACCCAGTGATGATAGCTGAGAAAAGCAACACACATCTTTTGCCTCTAAGTGTTTAATGTGTAATGAAGTTACAAATCAGGCCAGTAAAATGCAAAGTTAATTGAAGATGGCTTGGAAAATAAGTCTGTGTCTAGACCTTTTGAATCACATTAGTAACAAGGCTACAAAACATGAGGGAGCTAGAATGTTTAGCCAAGTAAATGCCTCTATTAAATGGAAAATTGAATGTTCTTCAATGCACCTGCATACAAGATAAAAAAATACATTTTTATTAGTCAGAGGAAAAAGACTTGAAACTTTACTGAGTTTACAGCTAATGTTTCCTGTTTTAAAGAAGCTAATCTAAATTATCCTCTTTTCTGTACTTTTCTAGATTGGCTGTGCAATTTGCTGTCAAACTCCATTCTCTTCAGTCCTCCTTGTCTGTACTTCCCTGTAAAAGAAGTTAAATGAAGAAATTATTCTCTTTTATTTTTTTCTGCCTTTTCTTTTT
>JANRGV010000051.1:59332945-59348473 GCA_024734035.1 Alethe castanea | reverse complement strand
AGCTTAGCTGGGTGATAGTGTGGCTGTATTAATAAAAGGACGAGTGTGATGGTTTGCCAGGATATCTGTTAATCCATTCAAGAGCTCTACTGTAAAAAGATGCAACAAACTATTATTCCCCATTTCTCCTGAGAAAACTGAAATGAAGTAAATTGAGCTATTTGAATATACAATTAATATAACGAAAAAATACTTGGGAGGAAAAAGTTATTGGCTTGATTTAATTACTTAAACCTGACAACACAAGGACTCAGTGCTGTTTACCTCTCGCAGGTACTCAGGAGTTCTGCATGGGGAAGTTGCTATAGCATAGGAGGTTTGCGAGGGATCCAAGTCCTGCCTCAAGGGTCAGTGAATTGCTAGGCTATATAATATATAACCTTTGATGTTTGAAAAGCCATTAGGCAACTGTGGCAAGGTAAAGAAATCTTGCCTAGTGAATAGGAGTGCATTTGATAATAAATCACTTAAATTAAAAAAAAATTGATAATAAATAACTTAAATCTAGATAATCTATATGTGTAGATAATCTATATGTGAAGATATTATGGCAACCTTGCTCCTGGTAAGTCACAGTTGTACTAATGACCAAAGAAGGGGAACAGCCTTGCCCTTAATGGGTCACAGCTGTGACTAATAAAGACAAGTGTGATAAAAAGGGTGGGTTGGCTGGTTAAGGAGATGTTGGACGAGCCCTGAGGAAGAAGGAATGGTCCAGAGAGACGCAAAGAGGAATGAAAAGAAGAGAGTTGCTGCAGTAAAAGATCTGCTATGAGATCAGTCTGAGTCTGATGGAGTTGGAGCTTGCAGTCATAGCTGAGCCGGGTGAAAACTGTGTTCAGAGTCTGCAAACCAATACTTGCAGTCACAGTCCAGCACCCAGAGTCTGCAGTAGGACCCTACAGTAGGAGCTTGCTGTAGTCAGAGTCAGGATGGCAAAGCTGTAAAGAAGAATAAACTGAGATACTTTTCAGGTTGTTGAATGAGATTCTGTGTATTGGCTCATTTCTACCCCTAATGAGAGGTCTGCTGAAACATCACATATGAAGATTCTGACTGTCAGCTAGATCTCTTAAGACCTGTTATAGAGAATGAACATGAGACTATGTTTTGTCCTAGGCTAAAACAGACATTTTATGTCATTTGAGACACTGCAGGGTAATACAGCTTGCATACAGCTACATATCTAGTACATGAAAGTATGTGGATTCTGTGCCACAGCTGCCAGCTCCACTCCGAAATATCCGAACTGAGCCAGTAAAGATCTGCTTCAGGAGGAGACAAACTTGTCCTCCTGGTGTCATTGAATATATCAGCTAGAGATAAACACAGATATCTAGCGCCACCTGAAATGCTCTGGCCTACTGGCAACAGCCACAAAAAGAAGGTAAATAGGATAGAAGAGACTCATGACCCGAGTAGTAAGGTGATGGTTACAAGGCATCTCAAAAAGTGCTTAATGCTGAGTGATACAATTGATGTCTGTTTAAATAAATCAAAGCCTATATCTTTTGAGATTTTAAAATCATTAAAGAACCCTTAACTTCTGTTTACGCATATAGGGTGTAGACCCTTTAATTCTAGTGTCTTAAACTACAGCTTAACTCCAGTCAGTAACATCATTAATAGCTCTCAAAAAAAAAATCCCAAAACAGACATACATCTCATAGTAGTGATAAAATCTGTATCCTTAACCTCCAGTTAAGTGACTGATAAAACAACTTATTCTGCCTCTGAGAACAGGTTGTTTTTTCTTCTGACAATAACACTGAATTTTCAGGTTTCTCCAACCCCTCTCTGTTGAAGATAGTTTGGATTGCGATATTTCACATGAATTACTGCTGATCTTGATGATTTTCTTTCTCTAGCCACACCTACTTAATCGGCACCTTGTTGATCATACTAGCTGTGGTCCCATTAATCCTCATTAGCAAGTGTGTCATTAGGTACTTCTGCTGGTTGTATTCCTCTAGCAACTCCGCTAACCTGTTTAATGCTGACTATCACCACAGCAGTTTACATAATTCCCATGTATATATGCTCCTAACAGTTATTTGCTCGAATTAGTAAACTTGTAAATTTGTGCCAGAGTGAAAGTATACCTTCTGGGATTTTTAGAATAAAATGAAAATACATTAATGTTCAGATTCCATTTTTTAATAGTCAGATTTCCCAAGCCTCTCTTGCTAAAAGACAGAACAGGAAACCCCAAACTCAACCCAATCACCACAAACAAAACAAAAAAACCCTCCAAAATCCAAACTCTCCTAGGAAGTAAAAAAATTCCAAAAGCTTCAGTGTTGCAAATTGTAGTAATTTCCTTGCTCTTAGAAAGCTGGGCACAGCTGTCATCTGTGCTGTGAGCAAAATAACTTCAACACACATAATTTTCTCAGGTTAACAAAACACAGTTTTTAAACCAGAAAACCCTCTAAGCTATTGCCATATAATTGGCAATTAACCTTATCCATTTCATTATAGTCTGTGCCCCAACATTCCACTGAAGGCAAACAAAAAACCTTTTAATCTAGTAGGATATAATCTTAGTGTTCAACTGTAAGTAGCAGAATACTAGGTTTATACTACTTCATATATTTCTATTTGAAGGAATAAGTTTTAAATGCCCATGAGAAGCTAATTTTGGAATATGCCATATGGGTAAAATTAATGTGCAGGTTGTATTTATTTGGCGAATGTGACAAAGTGCTGGCAGAGGAATGCTGCATGGGTAGCCTCTGTGAGAAGGACTATGGACCACCCACATCAGAAGATAAAAACATTTCCTGAAGAACTGTGGCCTCACAGGACACTGAAGGGCTCACAGTGGATGAGAGGGCAAATGTGAGGATGAAAGCGTGGCAGAGACCATTTCTTATGGATTGATGACTGCCCTCATTACCTGCACCTCTTTGAGATCAGGAGGTAGAGGATTCTGGAATGAAGAAGTGATATTGAGACTGGGTGAAAAGGGAATGGGAGGAGAAAGAAGAGAATTAGTTGTTTTCTTTTTTTTTTTTTTTAATTTGTTGTAAATTAATCCTTTCCAGGTTGAGTTTGTTTTCTTTGATGTTAACTGATAACCAATCTCCCTGTATCTATCTTAACCCACAGACTTTTTCATCTTACTTCCTCCCCTGTCCCTTTGTAGTAAAAGAGTGAGAGAGCAACTTGGTTGGGTGTTTGGAAGACAGACAGGACCAACTCATCACAGTAGAATATAACATTTCTTGTTTACCTGTAACCTGACAAAATAAATGCTGAGAACCTGTAGGATATAACAACTGTAGATTAAAAGTTTTTATAACATGAAGAATTTTCAAAAATTGAAGAGAAACTGTTACAATAACAGTGATTTGTGGATCAATAAACAAGAATAACAACTTCCTGAAACTTAAATCTTTGTTTTAGTTGTTATATCATTGTCACAACCGCAATATGCATTGTGTCTTTTGATATTTCCATTATGTTAATAAAAAACCAATGTCACAAATTCAGAATGATCTGATAGTGTTTTTCTATTGTGTTCTGCAAAGGAAATTATTCTTTTTCTCTCTAAAGACCTAAACATGGAGGATTTCACATCTTGATCACAGAATCTCAAAGTAGGTGAGGTTGGAAGGGAGCACTGGAAGTTATCTAGTTCAGCCTCTGTTCTCAAGCAGGTTTCCTTAGAGCTCATTGCTCAGGATTTTATCTAGATGGCTTTTGAGTACCTCCAGTAAAGGAGACTCCACACATCCTCTGTGTAACCTGTTCCAGTGTTCAGTCCCTCTCACAATAAAGAAGTTCAAATTCTTTCTCATGTTCAAGTGGAACTTTTTTCTGTTTCAGCTTCTGCCTATATCCTCTTTTTCTATTCTTCATCACCACCAAGAAGAGTCTGGATCCATACTCTTGGCACTATCCTTTCAGATACTTATGTGCATTAATGAGGTCTCCTCTTAGTTATCTTTTCTTGACGCTTACCAGGTACAATTCCTTCAGCCTTTCCTCATAAGAGAGATGTTTCTGTCTCTTAATCATCTTTGTAGCACTAACCTGAACTCGCTCCAGGATCTCCATGTCTCTCTTGTACTAAGAGGACTGCCTAGGACTCAACACAGCACTTCAGGTAAGGTCTCACCAGAACTGAGTAGACCAGCAGGATAACCTCCCTTGACCTTCTGGTAATGATATAAAATCAATTGATATATAGTGCACTTCAGAGACGAATAGTCATTGGTATTAAAATCTGTTGGCTGCAATTTTTAGCCAGTCAACAAACATATTTTTGGTATTTTTATTATTTACTAATTAATTTATCTGTGCTTTTTTTGTTCACTGATTTTTTTTTTGAGTATTCAGAATCATGTTGTGATTCTCAAAGAATGGATAAAACTAAATGAAACTTCAGTTTTTTATAAAACTCCAATATCTTATTGGATCATTACTTCAGAATGTGTTCATAGATGAACAGACAGAGGCTCTTAAACTGATTCAAAACTATATTGTTTTCCCTAAGTAATTTATATTCATCAGAAACAGGTGTTTAAACAGTAAAGAAAGTAATGAAGCACTGGTGACTGAACACCTATTTGTATGTTTCTTATTATTTTTCTCCTTAAATCTTAATGAGGTGTAATTACGGTTTCTTGTATTTTGTCTTCAAGATGCATTATTCTAACAGAGAGTAGTGACAAGTAGCTGTGTCTGACTTCATGAGCATCACACACTGCAAATATGCAAATGAGGAACAACAAAGATGAGCCTGGAGATATTAACATCTGTGTGAATGAAGCAACCATTTCACAACTCAGTGGACCTTAAACAAAGCAGACATTGAAATCTGTTCAGTACATGGGATAGATTTTTAAATATGTTCAATTACTGCTTGTTGCACAGCTATCACTAGAGCACAGTTTCTGTCACACCAGGGATTATGATTTGACATTATCAGCATATAAAAATGGTGTTCAGGTTAAATAGTTTTCTAGCATAGTAAAACAAGTATTTTTCACTCATGTGTGTACTAGAGATCTGCTTATACTTCCATATCTCTGGCAATTTAGATGAGTAGAGATAGAGAAGCATCTGCTAGGAGCAAAATAGCTATTTTTCCAATCGACCTAGTGACTAACTGGCTAACTACTTCATTTCTGTGGTGTAGTTAAGAAAATATATTGCTTTTGAGGAGATTATGAATTCTGAAGGAAAGATAATTCAACACTTTATGAGGTAGGGAATGAGAAAACCACTCTTCTGCTCTATGAAAAGCAGGTTTCACTGGTGAAATTTTCCACACAGTGAAACAGCAGTCCTTAGGAGAACTGTTTCCTTTCTTAGAATATTTTCCTTTAAAATATGTAGAAACATGTTGGTAGAAGGAAAAGCTTGAAGATTCAGTTAAATAATAGTTTTAAATAATTCTAACTTTTCCACAGTATTCAGCTGAATTATTAATTTAACTACAACACTGTTACTAGTAAAACTTCTCATATGTATCACAGGGAGTTACATAAATCTTATTTTATGTATGAGTGCCACGAATAAAACTTGAGAATATATCCTGCTATAATATTTCCACTGATAAATCATTTAATTAGAATAACTGAGAGGCAAGCTGTATTTTTTGGTAAGACTTTAACAAACCCTTATGGTCACCAAATTATCTCCTTTAAGCACCATTCTTAGATATTGGAGGAGCAGTTTGAACATGTATTAATAATTCCTGATTTAGAGAAGTTAACATCAATCATAATTTATTTGTATTTGTGTCTGACTGCTTCACTCACTCTTTTATTAACTTACTCCTAAGTGTCTAATATCTTCATCTGCAAAGTACTTCAGTGTCATAGCATTGCACTGCCTGTCACTTAAAAACTCAAATACTAAAAATTGCATAGGCTAAGATGTCTAAAATCTGAATACAACATGCAGAGAATTGAGCACCTTGCACAGAATCAGAGAAACTATCACACAAAGTGAGGAGCTGCTTGGAGACACACGAAAATTTGACCCAATGAAGCAACTATATTTTGCTTGAAAACCATTTAGCTTTGATACAAGTGTGTTTTCGTTTGACTTGAGTGCCATAAAGTACCATACAATCGAATGTAAACATAATACTCATAAGAAAACAGAAATAAAACAAAATTTCTCTTGTGTCTTTTAGAATTTGTCTTTAAAGAAATCTATCACCACTACTGTATTTCCATAACCTTTTTACATTTGTTTTTTAAAATTCATTTGTGATGAAAACCTGCTGCAGTGAAAAAAAAAATTGACCTGGTCTACTCAACACATTGTAGTCTGATCAGAAAAGGTTTGAGCTTGATTTTATCACTGCTATACACTTCTCAGCAATAATTCTTTCAGATCAGTGCATTTGTATTTCTTGACCAGTTTACAAGTCTTAATGATAAGTTAATGGTTAATTTTTTTTGTTTAGTTTTATTAAATACACTAAAGTCTTTCAGAAAGTAGAGTAGATAACAATCTGATTTGTGAATTTTGGTCTTATAATCTTATTTTACTTAAACCAGAAAACTACATGTGCAAATATATTAAGATGTATGAAGAAAATACAAAAAACTCTTGTTTCCTTATTTTGCATAATATCAAAAATTCCTACTTCAAGAAGGTTGCGGGTAACAGATTGTAGTACTCATTTATTTATTACTTAAATTATATGTTAGAAAAATAGAAGAGAATGGAAGACAATTTATTTCTCTCGTATAACGTTGCAGATTGTCAGCTTGAAGCTGCATCTGTATTGCATTTGTAAATACTCTCAGTTTAATGAATCAGCATGCAGCTATAAAGCACAATGCAACTAAGGATTACCATAGTGTGTCGATCAATGTTTGAAAATATAAAACTTTCAATTTCTCCTTTTAAAGCATATATAATCATTAACAGTCAATCAATTTTTGATATGTCTTATGGATGTTATCTCTGTAAACATTCTCATCAGAGAAGTATTCATACAGTCTGTAGTTTTTAAGAGAATTATCATTTTATTGGTGAGACCCATCCAATGTATATTTTCATTTCCTACCTAACAGTAGCTATTCATGTTTACAATTTTTTCAAGGAGCTAGCATCCTTCATGGCTCATTACTCAATTCTGTAGATTTAATTGCACTAATACTTCCATCTAGGTGGCATAGCACAAGATTTAATTCTGTTTGAATGCAGCTGGTGCACTTGAATATGCTGCATGGCTTTTATACATAATTAAGATCAATACGTGAGTCTACGCCACATTTTAAATTCATGTAGGAGGCTTGCAAGAGCACTAAAGCAAGATAGATTGATCTAAACAAATAAACATGCATGCACAGAGACAAACATTTTCAGGAGCACATAATTTCCCTCAAAACAGAAGCAAATCATTGAAGTATCTCAAAACCCTAGGTTGTGATATCCCATTAACTTTTGAGTAAAGCTTCCTATTGAGAATTCTGATTAAAAATGGATGATATTATATATAGTAGCTTTCAAAGATAATCACAGAGATTGAAAGTTTTAAAAGACTTTGCAAATAACCACCACTCTCAAGGCCCTAAGAGACTTAATAAATCCTGAACAATCTCTCCTGAAGCCTTCAACCACACCTATGAGGCCAAAGGCCATTTCTGTTCTGCCTGGGGCATCATCACTTCCCAAGCTATGTTGGAGGAGTGTCAGACTCCAGCTCGGCCACAGACATGGCCATGCCTGCCCATAGATTTTTTGAGTGAATAAGGGTAATTTTAGGACTTGCAAGAACCAAAGTAGTGATGGTGATACACCACTACATTGCTGACACAAAATTGCTGCATATACACCCAGAATAAGCGTTGCAAGTCACTCTCAAATTATTTCAAGCAGAGTAGTGTGATGTTTCTTTAACAAAAAGGATTCTTGTCTGCCTATGTTCACAATGTTTGTAACTGGGAAATCACTGACAGATGCAATAGGAGCCCTAAGATGGGGAATATTTGATTATGTTCAGTTTTATAACTTATAATATTTTAAATGTTACGTATACTGCATTTTATTTGAGTAGTTATGGCTATGTCAGCTATTGTCAATATGTTACTTTACTGTGTATTTTTAGGCAAATAATAACTCAGATTAGTAATTTTTCAAGTGTTACTGAGAAATCAGATTAAAGTAACAATTAAAACCAGGATAAATCTTCAATAAAAATTGCTATCTACCAAGTCCTTTCAAAACTCTGAATGAGATATTTATTTCTATATTTTCACCATGAATACTTTAAAAATAAATTCATTTTCAAAAAAGTTTAATGAAAGAAAGAGTTTGAGAAAGTCAGAATAATGGAAATGTATGTCATTAACTTTAATTTAATTTAATTTAATGTTTTTTTTTGTCCTCTACTAAAAAGTTCAAAGTAATCAACTCTGATAAATACTGCTGTCATGGAAAATAAGTAACAAACTCCCTAATTAAAGTTAATCTTCACAACACACAAGTCTACAAGACTGCAACAGAATTGAGAAAAAACTCCACTAAAAGTTTTTAATAATTTTCTCTAGAAAATATGACATCAAATATCTACAATAAAATTCTATAAAGTGGCAACATGGAAATGACGAAAATAAAAATATATAAATATACTTATATTGCTAGAATATGAGAATATCATATCAATCATATAATATCATATCATATCATACCATATCATATTTATTTGATTTTGTTTTATTTTATTTTTTGTAGCTTTCTTGGGGAGTTGTGGTGATTTATGAGTGATTTTTATACCATGAACCATAAATGATGATTGAACTTAATCTGAGATTTTGAACGACTATTTGCAGTCATTATTTCTGAGTTACAGGAAAAAAACAATGTAAATAAAATAAACTCTGATTTTTTTTTCTTCAGTAGGTGCTTTAAACCAAGTCATCAAGACATTAAACTGTTAGAGAGTGTCCACAGGAGGGCCATGAGGATGGTGAAGGATTTGGAAGGGAAGGTGTATGAGGAGTGGCTGAGGTCACTTGGTCTGTTCAGCCTGGAGGAGATGGAGGAGACTGAGGAGAAGCCTCACAAGGAGGAGGGTCAGGTACCAATCTCTTCAGCCTCATGGCTTGTGACAAGACTCAAGGGAATGCCTGAAGCTGTGTCAGGGGAGGTTTAGGTGGGATGCCAGGAAAAGGTTTTTCACCCAGAGGGTGTTTGGGCACTGGAACAGGCTCCCCAGGGAAGTGGGCACTGCACCAGCCTACCTGAGCTCAAGAAGTATTTGGACAATGCTTTTGGGCACATGGTGTGACTTTTGGGGTGCCCTGAGCAGGTCCAGATGTTGGACTCAATGTTCCTGATGGGTCCCCTCTAACTCAGTGTTTCCTATTATTCTGCCCTAAGTCCTTCCAATTACCCATGGAAATACTGTTGACATTTCCAATTTTAAAAACCTCGAAACTTCAGCCATTCTGACCTTATGAACAATTTTCCCCTAAGCATCCTGTAGCTTATTACTTTTTTCTAATTTCCCAAATTGAAGCTTCAGTGCAAAGCCATTCAAAAAAAGCATTAATATTTCCATTGCTTACTTTTAGAATGTACTTTAAAATATATTTAATATGTTGAGACACAATTGTTTTCAACATTTTAAAATTTTTGCATAGGTAGGCTTCAGTTTTGTACCTCAACCATGTAAGTATCCTTCCCTTTTGTTCTCCAGAAATTAAGCCAAAATCCAAAGATACTAAGAATTTTATTTGAGAGCTGGAATGTAGTTTAGTAACATTATCTTTATAGAAATATTAATTATTTGATAATGACGTAGATAAGAACTTTTATGCTATAGATGATAGAAAACACAGATTTCTGGTGTAAAACTTTTGAATTTCCAAGCACTACCGTCCTGCCAAAATAAAAAAAATCAAATACTCTGAGGAGTTTACAAAGAAGCAGCCCTTATCATAGCACTGCAATAGTTGGCTCAGAGGTCTAAATATAACAAGGTTTTTATATGTAAAGCAAAAATAATATATTTAATAATATGTCTGCTATGTTATGCCTCTAATTAGTTTATATTAAGCCTTCAGGACATGGTAAGAAGATGTTAAAAACTGTTTCTGATAGATGTTGTGATATAAGAATGAATTAATATTGCAAAAATAATGAGAAGATAACAGATTAGATTTATCAGTCTTGTCTATATTCAGTGCTCCATCTCAGGCAAGTTTGAAGTGTCTAAATAACCCATGAAACCAAAGATGGAGGTTTTAAACATGGTGAGACAGTTTACTGGCATGAACATTTGTAATGAAAATTGAATTACCCTTTAGTGGAAAAACAAATGTTGGGTAAAGCAGGAAAGGATTTACTGACGGGACACTCACTTGTCTGCGCCTTGCCCTTTTCAGTGACTTATATTTTGCCTTGTTACTTCAATCTAAAATGAGGGGCACAGGAAATTATCTTCTGGTATTTGCCTCTTCTTCCCAATCTAATGCTTACATTTGTCCCTTTTCTGTAAGGAAACCTCACAACTACACAGTATATTCAAATTCACGGACATGGGTTAATTATCCAAAAATGTCTGCAATGAGTTCTAAATAAGAAATGGTTTGATCTTTATCTACTAGATTTATTGTTTCTCATTTATTATCAATTAGACTCAATAATAGATAATCCCATTACACCTTTTTTCCAAAATATTTCTGAAAATAACCTCTTTGCTAATAATGATGTATCTGTGAATTACAAAAATGTTACTTCATAAATTATGTGTATATCTCAAGAAGGGACTCAGGAGAGTTTCTTTGGGCTAAACTTTTTGAGATTTAAAAAAAAAATACTATTTGCTTCTCGTTTTTCAAACAAAATGTCATTTCAGAGGTATAGTGACAGATGTGTACGTACCACTGTAATATCCACACCTATTTCATATATATATATATTGACAATATCAGATTTGCATCAATGCTAAAAAAAGAATTTTTTTTTTAATTCATTGTAAGTTGAAAGACTTTAACCTTATCTGGTCTTCATTTGTTTTCATCCTTATAAAAATACAAACCCTTCCTGTCTTTAGGGCATTGTGCTAAAGTGAATAGCAGCACTGAACTTTATGAAACATGTCAGTGACATGTTTCATTTCAGCCCTGAATATCCACTGCACCTCACAAGGGCAACAAGTGAGTTCATTCTGCAGTCTTTGTTGTGATTAAATAATGAGTTATAGGCTTGTGTATAGGTATGGAAACCTACTGGTTTTTATTTGATGTTGAGTTTTAGGGATGACTGAATTTAATAACCAGTTTTTGTGCTATAATGTAACAGATGACGAAGTTATTTTTTCCATGCATCACTTGACATAAGTTACTGGCAAATTATATTGTGTAGCCCAAAGTTTGGCATAGATTTAGCTGATAGCAAATTCTTACCTTAATCCAATGAAGTAATTTGTTTGCAGCATTGTATTTCTATTACAAGAACCTGCTCATAAAGTAGCTAAGAACCAAAGAGCCAAAATTTTTTTCATCTCATTATGATACTTTAATTTGCATGCCTTTTATTTAGGATTACATAAAACAGTGTATGTTGCTAACCCAAAATAATCCTGAGTATCTGTGGAGAGAGTGCAAAACAGTGGCAAAAGTAATCCTAAAATGACAAAATCTCATACAAAACCATCTTCAATCATAGGTGCACTGCAAGCTGATATTGTATTTGCAGGTTAAATCGTAGATAGATCTTTATTATCTATTCATATTCTATGCAACATCTGTTTCATCTCCTATGGATATTGTCAGCTTTCTTAAAAAGAATTGCAAGCAGACAGCAGACCACCAGCCTGCATTCTATTCTCAACTCCCATAGCAATCAAGAAAACTTCAGGTGGTACCATGTATGCTCTTCTTTTAATAGAACGAGGAGATGTATCAAGTGGATTGGAAAAAAAAACCACACAAATTTTATTTTTCTTATGCACATATACATAAATCAAAAAGTGAGACAGGAAAGAAGTAACTGGAACAAGAGTCAAAAAGAGAAAACAAAATAAAAAAAACAAGACAGAGATGGAGATAGAAAATAGGCAAACGTAAAAGACAACTTGGGTTTATCAAATCTACTTGGCAAAAGCTATGTAATGGAAAATTTTTATGAGACATATCTGGGTAAGCACTTGTAATTATAGTCTTTGATATCACTGGTTTATAATTTTCATTTCATAGGATAAAAGTCAAACCTTTCAGAGGTAGCTTCTTTAGCTAGCTAGATTGTTGACAACAGTGCTCTAACTCTTCTGGTTTTTTTCCAGGAGAGTATGCTGAGAAGTCACTACTAGTGGAAAGGTGGGAAGAGTTTCACAAGTCACTGATGTCACTTCCACAATTCTGTACCTAATAAAGAGAATAGCTTTGATACATTTAATGTTGGGACCCAGTAAAAACAGAAAAGTCTGTAATTAAAAGAAAACACAGTTTCTTAGTTGCTTTCTTGGGGAAATAACTCTAAAACAATTTCTTGCATTATAAAGGACAAAAAACTGCTTTTTTATAATTTATTTTATCCATAAAATTTATAGTATCAGAAGAGCAACCTACAGCTTCTGCATCTTCCAGCACTCTGGCATAAAGGGAAGAAACAGAAGGCATAAAAATAGTCATAGTACTCTGAGTTAAAGAATATAGTTTGGTCATTTGCTTTCAGAGTTACATTGTTACAGAATTACTTATGGATATACATCAGTTGTAATACTGAGCCAGAAATAGAAACCATAATGCCAACACTTTGTCTAAAATAGAAGTCAAAAGCAAAAGTTTCATAAAAGAAGAACACTGCAATGAGAATATATGGGGTAATCTAAGCCCTATATTAAGTCTTGTCATGATTTCCAGTTTGAATATAATATTTTAATCCTTGAGGTGTGGAATTTAATAACTTTCACTTCCTAAATTTTTTATTTAAACAGTGAGTATTCTTGTGAGCAAATTTGCAGTGATCTTTGTCAGAAGAAAATTGTGATTTCTTGAGTTCATCTTTCTTGATCTCTGGTGGACTAGACATCCAAATTTTTGATTTCTTAACTGCTTGGAGTAAAATGTTAAGCTAAACCCCATTAAACATAAACTCAAGCTCATACTCCTAATATTCAGTCCTATTTTGAGTCTACTTATTTGTTTCCTTCCTGTAGAAAATTATTTTATACCTAATTAAACAGTGCATGAAATAATATTTTCTTATCTATTTAACACTTCCAAATTTAATTTAACTTATTTAGTTTTTATTAAGCTTTGAGGCAGGTAGGAAAAAAAATTCATTCATATATCTTGTTCATGCAGCTAATTTCTGATTTATTTTTATAATTATTTGTGCTATTCTTCTAAGACATATTTAAGGTTAAAAATAATATTTCAATATTTGTTTGGAAAGATTCCTCCACTCTTTGGTCGTGTCATTATCCTTTTCTGGAACATCTTTTAATTCTGAATTGTCCAATATGTCACAAACATCTTAAACGTCTAGCCATATTTCAATAAGGTCACCACAGTATTCTTTGTATGTTTCACTTCATCCCCTATAAATTCTGGTTTCTTCCAAGAGATAGTTATACAAACACTGGTGTTTTCTGTGCTGTCGACTCCAACGTTATTTTCCTGGCTAGTGTTGTTAACTGAAATAGTTGTAGGCTATAGAATAATTTGAATTCTTACTCTGTGTGCTTTTCTTCATTTTTATTGATACAAAAATTCATTAGTAGTCCTTTCACCTATTTAACTGCTGCCTTAAATATTTCAAGTTTTTCACAGCTGTAACTGGTCCTAACTAAATGAAATATTTGTCCTCTCTAAATCTTACCAAATAGTCTCTTAACTTTCAAACTTTAAAAATATATTAGGAAAAAGAAAGGCCTAACATTGATTCTAAATGATACCTGCTTTTACTTTTACAGTGGCTAAAATAGATTGTTCACGTTCCATCCTGTTTTTTAAATTTAGAACATCTTACTCTAGAATACTCTTCCTGCTGCCTGTGGCTCTGCTTTCACTAAAATATCAAGACTTCCAAACTTGGAAGAATTTCTCAAAACCTAACATTTTTTTTGTGTAATAAATTTATATTTTCTCTGTTACAAAATAATAGTAAATGTGTTTACTGAAAGTAATTTTTACAAATACATTGTGTTAATAAAATATAAGAATCAAAATACAGGCTAACCATGATCATACGGAATATGCAGTGTGAAGGATCAGTGTTCTGCAAGACCAGTGAAATTGTTTATTTTCTATTTCTGTGTGAAATCCGGGATAGAATTCAGCCAAAAATAGAAGAGCCTTGTAAAACTGTAAGTAGATCAAATGGATCATCTAGGTAAAAAGCTTTTATTGTACTGACATGTTGTTAACGGTTTGTTCTGGTTTTAGTATTTTTTTTTTTAAATAGGCTTGATATCCCAAAAAATGTTAAGAATGAATAATCTAGTTTATTTTGTTTTTCAACAGCATCTCCATTATTTGAACACTCATCACGTAAGACAGGAAATTATTGCAAAATGTATGTTATTTAATTGAAAGTTAGCAGGAATCCTACTGGATTAACAAAGCAGGGGGGATTTTGAAAGTTCTATTTAGGAATACAGTTATTTGGGCCATTTTAAGCTTAGCATCTGCTGACTCATAGCATTATGTATTCAAGGTCCTTTTCGTCACCAGGTTTTAGCAATGTGTATTAATTCCTAAATCTATGTAAACGACATTCTGAGCTATCAAATATGGGAGGACCTCCATTAGGTGACACCCTCAAAAACTCCCAAGGAGTGTCAGAAGATCATGGCCTGAGGCTAGGTATTTTTGGTTCAAGTGAAACTGTATTTGGATATTTTATATGGATGCAGTTTTGTAGATGCGCGGATCACAAAGTTGCTTAAGAATATTCATTAGATATGCGTCTTCTGCTAGGCAGAGAAAGCAATTGACATTAAGAAATCTATATAGTATATTAATATTACAGGATATAGTTTTTACTTTCATAATTTCTCTAAGTACTCTAAGTTCCTTAAGGATATTATTTGTATATTAAAAAAAAAAGAGCATATTTATAAACAAAAGGAAGTCTTGAAGAAATGAGAAAATTTGAACAATGTTGAGTTTAAAAAATCAAGATAAGATATAGAACAAAATACACTTTACAGAATCCTATATTTAGGATTTTTGTCCAGGCTTTTTGGGCCATTTTAAGTCGCATTTCCTCCGGATATTTTGCCCACTCACTTTCCGAGCTCTTTCCTCAGAAATTCCTGGAATCTCACTGGATTTTGGGGCCGTTTTGGTTTTTTGTGCAGATATTAGGAGTTTTTCTGGTCATTTTTTGTGCAATTTCTGGGGGATTTTTGTGTTTCTCAGGGCGAATTTTAAAGGATTTTTCCTGCTTTTAAGGCAGAATTTTTCCTGGGTTTTTCCAGATGTTTTTCCCTATAAGGCCTGGAATTTTGACAGCTTTAGGGTGTTCCAGTGCAAATTTTGGGAATTTTGAGCTCATTTGGGAAAAATGCTGCTGAGCCAAGCTATGTGCAGGCAGGCAGAG
>JANRGV010000051.1:59292972-59329465 GCA_024734035.1 Alethe castanea | reverse complement strand
AACTCACAGAACGTGTCCTCTGAGAGTGGTAATTTCCAGTAAACAAGAACAACCTCTGTTAGGAATTTTATCTAGTACTAAGGAAGCACAGAAAATCAAAATCATTGCCTAATTCCTGTGTTTCATTTAAAGAGAAGATTGATGCTGTCTGAATTTAAATAGTTATACAGTCTACTAAGAGTTTTTTTAAAAAGTAGATGTTTAGAAAATGCTTTTAAACATGATGAAGCTGCCAGACACACAAGAAAAATACACTGTACATATATGCAATCTATCCTTAAATATGTGTATACACAACAGCTTACTGCACATTATTTGCATATAATATGTACACACCTCTGTATGCACATATGCCATAAGAATAGCATATATATAATAAAAAATGTCTTTGTCATTAGGTATAGCTACAGCATTTTTATGTTCTTGTAGGAATGTGTAATAGTCTATCACCGTGTAGGAATATATTGTTGTGTGTTTTCTTGTCTCTTTTTTTTAATAGCCATAAATTGTAATGTTGATATTTATAGTATAAATGGTTGCTAATACTCATAAAAAGATTAAAGCTTGAGTTTCAAGTAGAAATATATAAAAAAAAATTCTGTCTCTTCTTGTGGATTTAGCCTATAAACACTAATGCAAAACTTATAAATTGCATATTAGAAAAACAAATGTAAAATTATTTCTTGTTCCAAATAGGTAAGGAATGCAATCTACAGTTTGTAAGGCTTATGCAATAATCATGATGAGATTTTCAGAGTATATTGTAAGACTTAAATAAGGGGAGAAATATTTGTATTCCAGAATAAGTAAACATAATTCTTCCATGTTTTTGTTTCTGAATTTTTAATTATTCCTGTTTTGAAAGTTTCAGAAGGAAATAAGCACAAAACTTTATAGATTTGGAAAATTAATTGCTTTCTGCACGTCTTCAGGCCCTAGCACTGTAAGACTGACCAGAAGACCTGGCCTTTTAGTTGCTTGAGTCTGGTTGCTGTTTTTGAAAATAAGTTCAAACTTTGCTGACCTGTATCCAGATGTGCTATGTCACTATTGTTATGCCACGATGCCCTAAACAACAATTCCTTTACTGCCACCAAAACGAGGTAAAATATTTCTTATCTTTTTTTCATTGGGATAGTAATTGTTTGGAGAATTGTGGGGCCTATTGTTTGGAGAAGAATTAAGTAGAATCAAATATAGTATTCATAGTATATATGACAAAGAATAAAAATGAAACCTTTTTTTCTTCCCTCTGTCTTTTGGCATAGGGATATCCCATTATTTTCATGGATGAATTCTAATGCATGATGGGATTATTTAAATATCATTTTTCTATAAATACTCTGAATTCATTTGACTTAGTAATTCAAAATGTAGGAGTTTTGAGTAAATTACCTACTGTCTGACATTTGATAGAACAGACATACATTAAAGAGCATTAAGGTGGTCAAAGTTGTAATGCTTAATACAGCAGCATGGAGTATTGCATCTTTCCCAGAATTTTAGTGGCACTGTTTTGTTCCGGGAAAACTTGGACATACAACAGTTGCCACCTCCTCAATTCAAAGAGTTTCGTCCTAGAATGATGACTTTCTCAGTGTGCAAATTCCTCTGAGGAATTTTGCATGAATATATTCTCTCTACAACTGAATTTAATGCCTTTTATGTTCATAGAAGCAGTATAACATCACAATAGAATAGGCTGTGAATCCCTATTGTGCATAATTCCTACATTATAATTTCAGTAGACACATTATGTTTGGCACTTGAATGATGATTATTGCTGCACTGTGGGAAAACTGAAATGAAAGAGTAATAGAGGCAGCCTTTTTGGAAACTATATTATTCAGTCAATTTTGACTTACAAGGTTTTTGACATTCTCTAGTTCTTCCACCTTCTGTAGGCTTTGCAGTTTTTATTTCTTTTGTTTCCCACAATGTAATGATTTAATCCTAGCCAGTAACTTGACACCACAGAATGACTCACACAATTCCTGTGAGATTGAGAAGTGGGATGGAGAAGAGCATCAGAACAGTAAAAATGAGAAAATTTGTGTGTTGAGATGAGAACAGTTTAAAAGGTAAAAGAAAAGCTGGACATTCAAGCAAAATAAGGAATTCTTCTTTCCCTAAATTTATATTCTGAGCATGACATCATATAGTCTGGAATGTCAGTTGGGTCAGGTGCCCCAATTGTTTCCCCTCATAACTTCTTGTGCAGCCTCACTGGTCGGGTGGGATGAAAAACAGAAAAGACTGTGAGGCTATGTAAGTTCTGCTTAGATGTAATGAAAGCAATTCCATAACACTGTGTTATCAACAACATTTTCATAACAAATGCAAAACACAGCCCCATAGCAGCAAATGTGAAGAAAGTTAACTCTACCCCAGCCAAAACCAGAACACACAAAGACAGAAGCATTCTCTGATATTACTTCTTTTCCAGCCCTATTAACACATAATTTTGTTTTGTTTTATTTTGTTTTGTCTTTGTCTTCTTTGTTTTGTCTTTGTTTTCTTTTTACATGGAAAATTGTTTCCTTCAGTCCATCAGAAAATTACCTTTTTTATTGAAGTTATATTCTAGGTCCTTTTGTTTGAATATTTATTTCCTTCTTTCTCCTAAGGTAAAAAAATTAATAGCTTTTTTGTTCATTCTTAATAAGTAAGAGAAATATTATAGTGTTGAAAATTTGAAATTCATAGCGTCAATACAAAAAGCATTTTACACATTACTCAGGCATATTCATGTTCTGTGTTGAAGCCAAGCAAGGCCGGTCTTCAGTTCTAGCCAGACATAGTAATGGAAATTTTAACAGCCTGAAGAGTATAAAAAAGTAATTATCTACAATAGTATATATATAAAAAAAAAAAAGACCAAGAAAGATGGCCCTGTATTCATTAAAAAAGTGAAGATGAAATTAATTTATTTACAAACTTTTTAAATATCAAAGTGCAGGTTATAGAGAAAGGTAACAGAATGAATATTGGGCTGAGAGTGCAGCTCCTCCTATCTTTTTGGGACTGTGGATTCAAACTTCCTGAAGTGGAACTAAATTTGATGTCACCATTTGACTGCATATCCTGGATCATCAAGAAACTGGAAAGTTCACAAGCCTACCTTATTCTCCACACAGATTTTAAGAGAATAATTATTTTTGTAGATAAGGACTCAAATTAGTGTCAGTCTCTAAAATTAGTTTCCCAGAAATGTAATATCATATGAAAGATGTCAATTTCAAAACCACATTTTTGAGGCAGAGTTGAGTGATAATTCTTGTTTCAGTGTGCCTCTTGAAGTGGATCACAGCACAGATACGTTGCTTAGCTTTTAAAATTCCTTTTCTACTGCTGTATACATAATTTGAAAACATCAAGTAATGACGGATTCATTGTTTACAATTCTCATCTTTCTATTCTTTTGAGAGGAGAGGTGGTCCTTGGAGCTAATTCAATTTAATTGCTACTCTTATCTGTTACTAAATCCATTCCATCCACATTTTCTGACCAGTCATAAACAAAATTCGAGATATGTTGATGGATGCTTGTTTAATGTTTCCTATGGTTAGTGCGACTCCTTGCTCCTGTTCATCCTAAAGAAATAACCTGGTATTCTCAAGAGTTTATTTCCTTTTGCTTTGTTTTGTTGAGTAATTGGAAAAAGAACATCTCACTCTGGCCTCACTCCCTTAAAATTGCCTATATTTTTGGATCTACTGAATTGTTTCAGGATTCTGCTACTCTCTAACAACTATTTAATTTTTCCTAAAATATATTAGTTGTTGCTGAATAGAGCACAGTACTCACATTTCCCTTCAATTCATCCTGTCCCTATCTGTATGTCTTCTACATAAGGAGGCTAAAAAATTATAGAACTGGGGGAAAAAATTAGCAGGAGAGTCCTTGGATTTTCGTATCAGCTTTCAATCTACTTGTTATCACTCATGAAATATAAAGCAGCTTAAAAATAGTAGAGAATTCTATACAGCTTTTTCAGTGGGGCATAATGCTCTAAATACTTCTGTGGCCTGGGGCTTTGAATCCTATATTTGTAGGAAATTGTTTTATTACACAATTCTTTGTGTGGTTTTTTGCTATATTGGTCTACTTATGGTGCAGTCTACAGCATGAAACTGTGCCATATTCTGACTTACTAAAATCTATTTCATTTGTGAAGCAGGAATAGCAGGTAAACAACTTTTCTCTTCAAAAACAAGTAACTTTTGAAATATGCTTTTCTTTGGAGTTGTTACTGCATTTAGTGATGACAAAGAATAAAAGACCATTTCCACCGTGTATTAGTGTGTTATATTCCTTTTTCCTTAATTGGAATAATTGAAATTCATCCTTGTATGTCCTACAGTAAAACACAGCTAGGAATTTCTATTCACTTACTCAGTAATATTTTAGTAAGTGAAAAAGCTCCAACATAAGATGTGACAGCTTCTGGGGTTTGACTGAACAAATTTCCATAATATATATTTTGTGTCTTTTCTCTTTATAGATCCAGGAATTTCTATAAAGTTACCAGTTAACAAAATGGAACTACAAATTCAAAACAACAGAGAAAAGCATTATACCAAAAGATTCGTTAAAAGTCACACAATTTATTTTTAATAAAATAATTGCTATAATTCATAATATGTTTCAGCTATGTTATTTTTTATATATTGGATTGCTTCACATTCTATTTTGGGCTTTTTCTAATACTCATTAGAATGTATATTCATTAACTTCATAGAAAATTTATTTTTTAAATACTAGTAAGACAAGCAAAAATTTGGTGATGTCATTTAGTGTAATTTTTTTTTTTTTACAAGGAAATTACTACCATTTTTGCTATGTGAGAAAACACAATTTTGTTGAAATGCCTTACAGCTGGGAAAAGTGAAGTTTAAACTGTGACTTGCTAGTTTATCAATATTTTTTCTTCTTCCATGCAGGCTGTATGGATATTCTAAATATGCTTTTTGTCAACCCTTTTGGGCGTTGGGGACAATATCATTGAACATATAGCATCAAATGGTCTTATTTTGTTCTGACTGGTTAATAGTTTTAGAGGGTACCCTAAAACCTTATGACAATTATAGTATCTAAAACTGAAAAATCTCTTCAAAAACATTCAGAAAGTGAAAGCATCTGTTTCACTAAAATAATCAGGTCAAAAGTCATTTTAGTTCAAAGGCAATAAAAAGTGACATGGAAAAAGATAATTAAAACATAGAGACTCAAACCTCATAAAGAACATAACTATGACTAAAACTCCTCAAGCACTTCATCCACTAATTTATGTGCCATTAAGAAACTACAAGCAAAGGTAAGTTACGGTTTCTTTTCATTTTTAGGTAAACAAAATCTTACATTCACATGAGAAATATGTTTTAATTGAGTTGTCGCTAAGAGCATCTCAAAATCATGATACTAAGATGTCAGAGAAGTTTCAAAATATGATACATTTTTTTTCATAGAATCATAGAGTCCTCAGGGTAGGAAGGGACCTCTAAGTTTACCAACCATCAACCTGGCACTACCACTTAAACCCCTAAATTATAACACCCAGAAACAGAGTTTTAAAATAAATCTTGTTGCTTATTATCCATACTATTATTATTCTCTCTTAGGCAGCATCACTTGAGGGTTTGCTTTATATAAAATATTTAATTCAAACTTATGATATTGCTCGCAGCTGAGAGAACCATTCTCTATTACAATTATTTTGAAATACAAGAAGTGGCAGTCTTACTGGAGAAGTTGTAGCAATTTCCCTTGGGGGTAAGGATTTCAGACAGCTACAGTGTCTGACAACCAATTTTTTTTGCACAGTGGGGTTGCTATCCACAGTCACAGTCATTTTATAAGAGTGCAAAGGATGGCAAAGGCAGCTAAAGCACACTATCATTCTTACAATAGCTCAACAGGCTTGGAGAGAAGTCCAGAAACTCTGCTCAAGACTATGTGGGGCCATGTAGAGGTCATGTCAAAGTTATTCAGAGTATAACCTCTGGGAAAAAAATCTACCTTGATCTTTCAGAGGGCTTGACCCAGATAGAGCTCCAGAGGGAATAAGGTATTGCAGATCTTGAGTTCCTGGTGCTGAGCAGCCTCACATAAGGGGGATGTGCTCTGGCCACACTGCTGAATTGCCATGAAGGGTAGTTGGAAGAAGAGATGGACAGATCATATACCAACTATGGGAAGACTAAAAAAAAAAAAAATTATAGGGTCTTCACAGAGAATCTGCTGGAGACAGGTCCTGAGTCTGTGGTATAAGGAAGGGGGCGTGCAAAAAATACTTTTTCCAAATATAGCAGTGGATACAGACTCCCGAAGTAGAGTTGTCTGGAAACTTGAGACTTTTAGGAGCATGAGGGAGCCTTTTCTAGTTGCAGCTTTATGCTTCAGAACTTGTATAGTGAAACAGAAATTGATGGTTGTAGACAAGACCTGTCACAGCAGGCATCAGAGGCAGAAAAGGCTCTACCAAGAGACTGTAAAAAGAGGAAAATCCAGATGAAATGCACTGGAGCCCTCTTCTAGGAGCAAAGCAAACCAGACACCAATCTGTATTATCTGTTTTGGGAGACCAGATGCTTGTGGGGAGCTCAGACTGAGGATGCTGCAGGAAGACTCAAGATCTGTCTGGTTCTTGAAGAATTGCCCCTTGTTGCTTAGTTGTGATGTGCACCAATTGCACTGTCAGAAAAGACACGAGGTGTTATCAAGGATGATTTCATAGCTTTTGGACTGAAGAGTCGCAGCTCTGGTGGTATGTCAATGTTATGACAGGGGAAAGAAGGAACTAATGTGTCCAATGGATTAATTCATTCTGCACAGGTCCTGTTTCAAACTGGACTTTGGCTTTTATATGGGTCTGAAAAGGATTGTTGACCAAGGACCAATGCATCTGACAAGTATATTTAGGCTTGCTAACCTAGTTACACTGAGGAATGCTTTTTATAACCTAAGTGCAACGAGGGCATGTCAGGCAGTGAGGAAGTTAAGTAGCATGCACCTGTCATGAACTGAGTGATACAGGATGGAATTCACTTCACCTAACTATTGATAGAGATCTCCTAAGCTGGTCCCTCTAGTTTCTGGTTTTCAAATTTCCTTATTTCTGTCTATATTAACACTTGGTTAGGCTGAAATCTAGCAAATCACATGCATTTATGTTATATAGGCAATATACTGTAATGTTGCTTATTTGGGTGCTGTCCAGCCAAGCTATTTCCATGTCTACAGAGGCATATTCACCTTGTCAATGGGCTAACTTTTAAACCAGATTGGCTAAAGAGCTTACGTTTCTTTTCATTTTTAACAAGCATAATCTAAATTATTATTTTAACTGTCGACTTGTATCTTGGAGATAATCAGACTATAATTAGCTGAATCTTACCAACATTTTTCCCCTAATTTTGCAATCAGTAAGTGACACAAAAAATGGATAAGGTAGTCAGTCCAGTGAAGTCCACTGCAAGTAATGTAAGAAAACCAAATAAAAATAAATCATTGCCCATCAACTGAGTAAAGGAGATCAAGGTTGCCAGACAAACAGAAGAGTGTTGAGGCATGACATATTCAATATCTAGTCACAAAAATCCACTTCATATATAAAGATAAAAGGGAAAAATTCTGAAGTATATAAAAGCATGGCATTTTGTTTGTTTTCATTCTCTTGTTAATGCATGGAAAGCAGAAGAAATAAGTGCAGACACTTGTATGTGAAGACATTTCTACTGTACATATTACTCTGAAATATAATACTACTGTTCAAATAGGATTATATTCTCAAGGAAAAACTCTCAGAAAAAGCAAATGAAAATGCAAATAAAAGTCTATGCAGTGGAGAGGATCAACAAAATTCAGACTGAACCCTTATTATGAACATTGATTTTTTTGTGAGATAAAAGTGATAAGTGAGATATTTTTATCTTTCTGAAAGGCCCTAATTTTCTGGAGTACCTGACATTTACCTGAGCAGATGGTGTGGTAACAACATAACCAAAAAATCAAATGAAATGTTTATTGATGAGAAACGAAAAATAAATCTGCTTTTCAAAGTAAGGGATCATGCCTCCTCTCCTTTTCCTTGCCAAGAAAAAATGTTAAAACCTACGACTTAAAATGCATTTAAAGTAAGTAAATTCCTCTCTCATCAGTTCTGTGATTTTAGTGAAAAAATTTGAATTAAATTACCTTGCTCTCAGGGGGAAAAAATGTCTCTTTTTTTTTTCCAAAGCCATGTGTGATTTACATATCTCACTTCAATATACAGGGTGTTCTGCTTTCAGGTGATAGAGATAAATGTATTTCATTATCCACAAAAAACCTTTTCATCCTGGAAGAAAAAGTGTAGGGAGTTCAAGAATCTGAATCACTTCTCTGCTTTTCCAAGTGCAAAAGTTTCAATATTTAAGTGTTTTCAATATTTTTTCCTGGTATTTCAGATATGTATGTGATAATCCTTCACTATCCATTTGTATTACATAAGAAGAACACTGTTTAGGATACCTAGCTAGGATTCCTTTGAGACAAAGGTATATCTCCAAATATAGATATTTTCCCTAAATGTAGATCTCTGAAGATACAATATTTATTCTGAATATTTATACACATTGGCATTCAAAACAAGTAAGTTCTAATCACAGGTATCTTCTTAGGGCATTAAAGTAATTGCAGCAGGAAGATACATCCTTAGAGTCGGTAGCAGTGCAGCTCACTCACTCAAACCCACCTGCCCACCTCCATTCCACTGTGTTGTTACTCTCTCTCTGCAACTGCCCTCTGTTAAAAAGATCTCAGAGCTGCACTCTCTGCCAAGACCTCCACTCACAACTAGTTGTTCAAGGGAGACGACCAAAGAATTCTGTGAAGACAGAAAAAGAAAAAAGTCTCTTTCAAGTTGCACTGGAGGTAGAAATGGAACTTCCCGTACCTGCAGGCTGCTGCCAGAACATCTGCCACCTCTGTCCCAGAGGGCACCTGGGAAGTGCAGCCAGCTGTGGAGTCAGTGCAAGACCCGCAGAGCACTCCTTCAGGCACACGGCAAACTGGGAACATGCAACAGGAGGCAAATGGATGGGAATGGAAAAGGTTGCATAATTGCAGTGGAATGGATGTTCCTACTAACCCTAGACATTGCAAGTCTTCCTTTTTTTCCTGTATTTTTTCCCTGCAAAGATAGTCTTGTATGTGAATTTATATGGCCTTCTATGAAAATGTATTCTTGTATAATTCAATTTTTTGAGCATTTGGAGGCAAAGAAGACTAAAGTAATCAGATTAACTGAAAATATAAAGAACATTTTAGAGAATATTCAATTATACATATACGTTTATTATAGCACTAATTTTTGTGCTGACACCTGTTTCAGTTTAACTAAGACTTTTGCTGGCAATATTTGCTTGAAAACATAGCAGGTATTCAATCTTATTGTCTTTAAAATAAAAACCTGTGCAGAGAGTCTGAAATACCTTTTGTGTTATTACTTCTACTTTTTTTTTTTAGTCTTGAAAAGAAATTATGCATTTGGTGCTTTCATGACTATTGTTGCTACCTTTTGTGCTCTGAACTCTTAAAAATACTTTGCCTAACAGCCAACAGTGATTACAGTTATATTGTACACAAACTTGGAGAAACTGTTTGCTATAGTCTCTGAAAGCAGGATGATTGATTAAAATATTTTTGCTTTGAACTTTTGCAGCAGACGTTAACATTTACAAGCATGTCTATTGTTTAGAGAAACATCTTTCAGCAACTATTTTTTCTTAAGATTGTTAGTTGTTTTTAATCCTCTCCTTTGCTCTTTTTCAGGTTATTTTGCCATTTATTTATTTATTCATATGATTTTGATTATTCATTTGCACACATTTATAAAGTATCTGAAATTATGCAGTTATATGCCTATATAATTTCTCCACTGAATTATGCAGCCTGGATTATTTTTTATTCCAGGAAAAATCTGCAGAGAACCTTTTGTTCTTTTCCTCTCTTACAGAGAAAACACGTAGACTAAACTCAGTCTGTTTTATTCATGTAAAGAAAGATTCTCATAAAACACGCCTAATTAATCACAAGGATCATTAACTCTATCGGAGTTTATTCTTACTGTTATATCTTTTAAACAGTAGCTTTATGATTCCATGGATTTGTGTTTCAAATGGAACAATCCAAACTTAAATTACACAAAATATTATTGAAAATATTTGTAGTATTGTGCCAGTCCACTAAATTGATCCTTAATTTTCACAGATTTTTTAATTAGTTCTTACCCACCTAAGCATTCAAATGTAAGATTAGCTTCCATTATGTATGCTAATGGAATGGTGCATAAATGAGTTCATGTAATTTATGTGATTACATATTTTTAAGAGATGAACGGAAAAAAAACCCCCACATTTTCCCAGGTTTGATGTCATTAAAAAAAATTCAATATGATTTTTTGATGACCCTTTCCACAAAGTTTCACCTAATATTCTAAAAAAAGAACAGTACTTCTTTAATAGAATAACCTTTGAATCACGAGGGAAGTAGACTTTGTGTCTCTGGAAGGGACCATGAGAAACAAAAATACCGTTATCTTGGTTTCAGTGGTGGAGACTTATAAAAAGAGAAGAAATTTTGATTACATAAAACATACTTAGAATTATGATATGAACTCCTGTGTTATCCTACCAGTTAAATCATACCTGCATGCATAGAAAGATAAACACTTTCCTCTAAGACCTTTTTTATTTGCATCTGAAAAAAAAGATGTTTTTCCAACCCAATATATGTGTTCTTGTTGGTGGGCAAGATAGGGTAGCCAGTGGTCAGAGAAGAGTCTGTGTACTACTAAGGGAATAGGTCTGCTCTTTTTGTATGTCACATTATATAACCTACATCTGATCTTTGTAGTAGAGAGCTGAAAAATATGAAAATTTACTGTGTCAGTCTTCAAGTTTAAAGGGAGAAGACAGGAAGGGATAATATAACCTCAAAACATTTTATTTGAAATTGACTCATAGTCATTCCCTTGCATAGATCTGTAAAAAAATTAAGGACAAGACTTACTATCTTGATCTCCTCAAATGTGAATTAGAAAAGCACGAACAACTGCCTTATACCATGACAAATGTCAGCGACAGAGTTGGCCATTCTGAACACTCAGCTTCAGCACTTTCTTTTCAAGTTCATATCAAACATAACTTTTATCTGAAAGGCTTAAAGAAATCATTATATGTTTAAGACAGCTCATTTAAAAGACTGCAGGCACTGGTAAGTCCATTGCCTCCTGTGGAAGTTTTTCCAGTGTTTAATTACCATCACAGCTAGGAAAATACACCTTATTTCAAGATTGATTTTTTTTCTCATTTCCACTTCAAGTCACTTAATCTAGTTTTGCTTATGTCAGCAATGTTCTACCACACTGGTATAACATCACTTTGTCTATAAAGAGCAAGCAATTCTCAATGTTATCTTTGTTATAGGAGTATTTTAGGAATTCAGGCTCCACACTCTAAAGCTTTTTTCTGGGCTTTGCTTAACTAATACCTAATACCACCAAATGCTCTCTGCCATCTGCATTATGGTTTTACTCTTAGCCTTGACATGGGATACAAATATCAAAAAAAGGACTGCACTGCTTGTAGAGAAATTCTAAGTGGAGAACCATTTAACTGACAAGAAGCATTAATCCTGCCTATTTTGAACTGGCTTGTCTGAATAGATCTCACGAGAGTCCTTTTGTCCCTGACTGTATGGTGTAATGTGAACATATGTAAGATCTTTTGATGTATGATAGTAAAATCTAATTGTTGATTGCAAAGTAAAAGTTACAATTACTAATTAATCCTTGATTTGATCAAGAACTTTGAATAACTTGTCTTGGAACCAGTCAGACACTAAATGAAGAAAGAAAAAAAAAAGAAGAAACATTATTCAATATATTTTTTCATGGTCATTTCCCCTTCTTTGTAATTTAATGAGTTTTTAGATTTTCCATATATATATTCATTGATGTTTAAGGAAATATTGAGATGTCTAGGAAGAAGGTTGAGGAAATAGATATTTATTCTAAAATGCTATCACTGAGACTCAATGATTCTTGTCACAGTGACAGTTTCTTTCCTTCACAGAGTAGCACGTTCAGAGAGTGAGGTGAGACTTTTGCTGTCATTACATAATAGAAACCTGATATAGGAAGAGTGGTTTTTTGGAAAGAAATTGGTTTTTTCTGCCCAAGTTCTATTGCAAGCAATTAACTAGCAAGAAGTTATACACCTGTCGCAGAGTAAAGGTTATGTCCTTTCATTCCAATCTACAGTTGCAGTAGGAGGAAAAGTTCAAGTTCTCATCCTTTCAAGAACAAAATCAAAACTATTAACATATTTAAAACAATCGATGTCCAATTTAATTACACATAAATGCAAATTACCGTAGAAAATTCAAAGGAATTATTTCTTTCTTTCTAAAATCTGTTGGATTTTTCCTGAGGCAATACTACTTTTGTCTAATGATAGCAGGCTCACATAACAAAAAGCTATTTTTCCACTCCATTAAATATGTTGACACAACTTACCTAAGATGGAATTTTGAAGAATTTCTGAATTAAGAGCTCTACTTTTAATAAAAGCTGTAAAGACCTGAAAATTAAAGTTGATATCACCCCTAAACCAGATTATAATGTGCATAGACCAAGTAGTCTGCTTAGTAACACCTCAGCAAGGGTGTCAATCCACCCATGTAAAAGACATGTTCACTGTCCTGTATATCCTAATTCAAGCACTGTAGTTTACCAAGAGGCTCTTATTCTAGAGCATTTGGTACTGAATTAAAAGTGTGATAACCATTACTGCTGAACATTCTCTAACAGTTAAGAGTATTTTGAAAATGGTGTTTATATTTTCATTTGACTATGGAGAAAGACTTGGAAGCATGAAGTAGAATCATCATTTGGAAATACAGCTATTTCATGGAACTGAAAACTTTTCAGAAAGGATTGTTGACATTTCTTATGCTGTTTACTTTTCTTTTACTATTTACGTAGTGACTAGAGGAGAGCTTGATACTATTGAAAGAAGTGGTAAATTAGTCCTTCCCTTATGATTAACTGAATGTGCTAAGAAACAGAAATTTCTACGTAGAAGAACATATTAGACAGAGAAAAATTTAATCCCTAATTAAACACGTAGGTCGAGGAGAGATGCTTCTGTGAAAAGCTGGGTGCTGGCTGAACCTGGCAAGGCAGAAATAGACTTTTAGGTAGCATAAGGGAAGAATATGTACAGAGGAATAGGTCAAGTGATTAGAAAGCCTTTTGGCTTTGATGTATCTTATTATTAACTTTGATGCTTCTCTCCACAAAGAATCAACTGCTTGAATTGATATTCCAATAACAGTTGATTCCTACATATTTACCTTTGCAACTTGTGTAGTTCTTCAAGGAATGGGTTTGGATAGATTCAAAGAGAGGTCTGGTTTGATGTTCAGTCAGAGAAAGTGAAAATAACTATTATCAAAAGATTCTCGATTCCACACCAACAAAATGATACTTTATTATTGTTGAGTTCTGCTGTGTTACTCTACAGCTCTGCATGGTCATAACGTCTTCAGTACTTTATTTTTCTCAGATTTTGGGGGATCAATATTCCCTGAAAATTGTTTATTTGTGTAACATCAGTGAATTGTCCTAAAGACTATCAAATAAGTATATTCTGAAATATCCAGTTCTCAAAATATTTGAACTAGTATGTGCTTATGCTGAAATTAAATAAAGGTAATAAATAAGAAAAGAACATTTATTTCTTCAATTAAATTACCCCTTCACGCTATTTTATTATTCTTGGGAATTTACCTGCAAATAAGAATAAAGATTCATCTTAGCTAAATGCATTTACATGACATTTTAATGCATAAAAATTTTGTTATAACTATGAAACAATTTGTTGTAGCATGCTTATGAATATAACCTGCCTATAAATATACATAGACTTATAGTTTAAATGAAAAGTTTTTGTATATTTGAGCCTGTAGACAATCTCTTTTTCGCCTTTAAAAATGATTTAATTTAGCACAAGATGCAGTAGTTTTGGCTATTCTCCTGTTAAAGTCTAGATGCAGTGAAACAGATCTTCTTGGTATAAATTAACATAGATTCTTGAAAAGCCATTCTTTTGCTAATGTGCAGTAGAAAATAATTTCTATTTGCACATCACTTATAGCAATTTTTTAGTGTAGAATTTTAGGAACACTTCAAAAAGATGTATTTGTAATGTCTGCAACGGGGGTGCTTTTGAGGGCATTGCTTATGCCTATTATAAATGTGTTTTTGTGACTAAAAATCTTTGAGATATTTTATTGCCCACATAAAAATACATTGATAAAAATTATTTGAATCATAGTTTAAATAGAAGCTATTTAGATGTATTTGCATATGCAGACCCTTTTAATGTTCTCTTTAAAAAGATAAAACTATAATCAGTAAAATACTGTGCTCTTGAAAGACTCCCAATGAAAGAAATGCTCAATTATAGAGTAAATATTATCATTTTTCCTCTGCATTGTATATAGGTATGGAGACAAAAGGAATAGATGGACTTAAATACTATATAGTATATTGCACTTGAATATTATACAAGCTGTCATTCTTAGGCATAAGGAGGTAAAACAAGTATGATTTCAACCTCAACTTCATTTTTCCTACTTTTATGGATTTAAGCCTGGCCATTAATGGCCTTTTTGTGATTTAATTTCTTCCACAAATATACTTAATTGCTTACTATGTCATATAATGTTCAATAAAGCAAAGCAATGAAGCAAAAAAAGTAGCAGGACCTCTTAAAAAGGCTAAAATGAAACTCTTATGAGGACAAGAGTGACTAATGCCTTGGTGCTAATTACAGTGGTATAGCCAGAGCATATAAGCAGTGTGAAACCTCATTGAGCTCAATTAAGATGTGGGTTTAGAGTGTTTCTGGACAAGAGAGATGAATAAATAAGGTGTAGTTTCATTAGTCTCCGCTGTCAACCTTTGCTTCTCAGTGGGGAGTATTGTCATAGGGTTTGGCTATGTACAATGAATGAAGGTTCCCTTTCAAACCTGAATGAGGAATAGAGGAATTCTATATATAGTTTACAAGAAAAATAAGATGTGTCTTTAATGTTTGTATACCTTTACCAAAAAATGCTATTAATAATAATGTTTGCAATAAAATTTTAAAAAAATTTAAAGAGAGGAAACATTTTGAGGTATTTTAAGAGTGTTTCAGCAGAAATTAGGGATTTTGTTTGTTCTGTGGCCTAATAATTTCTGTACTCTCATACATAAAAATACATTTCTAAACCTGCATTTCTCTGTCAGTCTCTGTAAACTGTATAAATAGTTCAAAATAATTACACAAATAATAAATGAAAATTATAATCATAATTTTCTTATATAGTAATTTAGTAGCTTAGTTTCCCTGAGTGAATTAAGCATATGCAAAAACAGTTAGGACTGCTTTTATTAATAGTACATTATTGTGCATTAAACATCTATTTCCTGATTTAGTAAGTGTGATGGGACACTGAGAAAAAGGGGCAATGGTCAAAGGAGATGGATGTGTCCTCTGATAAATGTTAATGAGAATACTGATTGCAATAAAATAAAGGTAATAAATCAAGAATATATGTCCCCATCTTGGCAAGTTATAAGCATATTTTTAATTTTAAATTAGTAATTCCACTGATTTTAGCAAATTTAGATTACAACCTTTTTTTTTTGCACCTTCCTCACTCTTCTAAGAGCAGGTAAAGCAGCTCTGATTCCACTTTCTGAAACTAATTCTACATTTTGATGACAGCAGTGGTGATTTGCTTGTCTTTGAGACAACTCGTCCAAATGCTGTAACAATGTCATATCCAGTGCAGAAAAGGCCAGTACTGTTCTGAGCTCCAGCAGTAATTTTGCAGGTATTGGCATTCTACCAGCTCCTAGAGACACAATGTTCTCATTTTTCCGAAAGGGTGTTAAAGGTTTGGATATCTGATTGTGCCTGGTGTACCTGCTGGGACGTACCTCAGCTTTCAGCTGATCTCTGTGCTTTACATTTAGCTCTGTTTAAACTACAGTGTACGAACTTATGGACTTGGCCTGGTCAGATTGCACATATTACATCAATATGAATAAAGGAACTAGCCAAGTAGCCAAGTAGTCAACTAGTACTCAATGGCAATTCTTTTGTTGCAATACTTTTAAATAATGCTTAGTCCTGATGTATTCTAGCTCTACATTAATTTTAGCTAGATATAACATAATTTTTGAAACATAACTTAAGCAAAATATTTTTTTATTCTTTGCCTTGAGCGAAACAAAGTTTCTTATGTTTCGGTGCAAGTAAGGAATGACTAGCACTAGAAACTTCAAGCCTTTTTTCAGAGCCTTCTCCTTTATTCAGAGATCAGAGTATGGGTACAAAGCATGACTTTTCTATATTGACATTAAACATCTCTTGAGTCAAGAATAACATTGGGAAACAACACTAATGTATAAAGGATAAGACTTAACAGTTACTTTTTCGTTATTTATAATGACTTTTTTTTTAATCTTCCCAAATTATTAAGGATCAATAATTTAAATAAGGGCAAATGTTTAAATTTGGCATTCAGCTAGTCTGTCTGAGACCAACTAACGTTCAGAACTGTAGAAGTCTGTAAAGATATATAAATATTTATATATTAACATATTAAAAATGCATGCATCCATATTTAAGAACACTCATGAACAAAATTTTGAAAAAAAACCAAAATCAACGGTTTTATTCAGCTTCTGGATCTTTACTAAACATGTCTAGGAGCTCAGAAGACAGTCTCAGGATATACTGCATGAAAACTGCCTGAGGAACTATCAGATTTTAAAAAGTGGTAAACATCAATATCAGGCTTTTCGATAACTCTGTGGTTGTTGAGTCAGTGCCACCATTAGTTAGAGTAGTGAAATCTAATATTTACACTGTGGCCAGAGCCAGTCATGCTAACATTAAGCTGAGCTCATACCTGCTGTTTGGAAGACTGGAGCCTAACTATAAATCTTCTGGTCTCTCTCCAACAGTGTATTTCAATATTATATATTCTTTCTACTTTGTACCTGTACATCACATGAGTAAAAAGTCTGGATTTATTCCTGAGAAAATTATTATACAGATGACTCTTTTTAGATGTTGCTTAGGGTTACAATTTAGTTTTTAGCATTTTCCTATCAGTATTCAAATTGCAATTTTTAAGTATGCTTGTTCATTTTTAACAAATACTTCTGCAGAAAATAATATTAAAATCATTTAGAATTTTTATGCTCTCAGAGCTGCCTTATCATACCATTAACCATATTAAAACAAAAATTAAGAAGAAAGAATTTAACTTTCACCTTAAGGTGCTCTAGCATCAACATTGACCATTGAAGCCAAAGAGTGCAGGAAAAGGAGCCCCTTCTGAAAAAGGGCAAAAAAAAAAAAAAATCCAACCTTTGTACTTCCACTCTGTGTTAAATGTGGGTGGAAGCAAGAAAATGGAAAATAAAGGTTTGGTCTTGCAGAGGTCTGAACAGCTTCTAAAGGTGCTGATTATGGCCCTTTGGCCATTCAACACAATGGATTTAAGAGAGGTCCTGTAAAAGGGATGTTGGTTAAAAGTTTACTAAAGGTTACTGACAAGCCAACTCAAGATAATGAGTTTTTTTATTACATCTGTTCCAAAATAGCCTGTATTTGACCTCTGTTATTCTCAGAGCCCCATGAACTGCACAAATCTGTGCCCAGGGTATTCCATTCACAATGAATACTCTAGCCAAAAAACAGCATTGCAAAAAGCAAATTTACTGGATTCCATTTTTTTCCTATCAATTTTTTTTCCTGCTTTTCAATAAAACCTCATAAGTATGAACACTAAACAATAGCAAATTTTCTCCCCTCTCACACAGAATCTCAAACATGACTGCAAAGAAATGTTTGATTCTTGCCTTGTCATCACAAATAGATTTTGGCTGAATGCCTACATAATCAATGCAAATATTTTCAAAATTTCTTTGTGAACTTTGTCAGCATCTTAATGTTTAGTAACGAGATCAAAACATGAGAAGTTATGCTAGTATCATAAACAATGTCACTGATGATTGATTTGCAGATCTTGTATTTGTCTCATCATCACAAATAATCCCCACATGCTTTTCTAATTTCTCCACCCTTCACCTGTGTGTAGGGTCATAGGGTCCCCTGCTCTCAAAATTCCTGCAGTTTTATTGGTTTTTAAAAATTTTCCTATGTGAATATAATACTTGGTAGAAACACCAACAACCTACTTTCCTTAGTTATAAATTTAACATGTAAAGATGTGTATTCATAGCTAGGATTTTTTTATCCAGTTAGTGCAATTTATTACTTCACAATAAAAATGGGTATAGTTTGTTGGGTTTTGTTTTCTTTAAGCAATGTCTGTATTTGTTTAAAAGCAAGAAACAGCACTCCTGGAGTGCTATAGAAGAGATTTGCATTTTTTATTCTATTTTTATTTTGATTTTTTTTTTCTTTTTTCACAGAAGCAAACTTTAGACCACAGTTTACAATCAGTGAATATATATATTAGCAGCAATTAGACCCAACTAATTATCTTATCACAGAGGAAAAGGTTAGAATTAAGTTTCTTCATTGGACACCTGCTGTGTAGATAATTAAGTATCTCTATGGTTTCTTTCATTACTGCATTCAATAATAGCTAAATACCAGGGAAGCTAGCCTTAATCAGACATGATTTGAGGAGATACGACGCAGAGAGAAAAGACGGAGACAAACAATATATTCAAAAGGAGGTACTAGGGCCTAGATTTTTCATCTTAAATGCAAATTGTCTAGGGTAGAACTGTGGACATAGCCAAATAATAACATCATCAGGTAGGAGCACCTTAAAACTTGGAAATAAGAACATTCTCCAGAGGTGCCTTGGGTTACACTGTGGGGGATTTTTTTGGTCGTGTTTTACTCTATTCCTTTGTCCTTTCTTGATAATTAGTCCAGTGGCAAAGTCAGTGTCATTGTCCATATTCTTGTGTTATCCTTCCAAAATAGTTTTTACTTCATTCCTATGTTTAGATTACTAGTTTCTAATTAAGCTTCCCAGTTTCCCTGAAGAACTGAACTGAGATGAAATTTGCTATAAAAATATAATTTATTATCTATTATAGAGTTTTTCCAACCCCACGGTCATCTAATATGTATTGATTTTAAACTCTCCAGAAAGACACCAATCTTCTATACCTACATTCAGCTACCCAAAATGATACAGGTGTCACTAATTTTAGGGCTCCTGAATGGTGTATTGAGATAGCCAGAAGGTTTTGCATATTTCTAGAAAGTGAATCTTCATATGTTAACCCAAGCCTAAAAGCTAAATAGATGAGGTCTTTTTCTGATATTTTTCGTAGACACCATCGTCTTTCCTTTCCCTGAGTAATAAAAACGTCTGCGATAACTTGCTTGCTATGCACCTAAAAATTATGTTGAGATCAAGTTTCTAAAGTATGTGTACTGAACCTTACAGAACACAGTGAGAACAATGTCACACCATTCTAAGTTTATCTTTTAGTCCTCAGCATTAATATATATAAATAACAATAATAATTCACCAAACCCACCACAGGAAATATGTTCAGGTAATGCTAATGCCACCTGGTAGCTTCAGACTGGATTCTGCTGATTTTGCTTCCTCATTATTATAACTGTTTTCTTAAAATGAGGGTAAAATCATAGAATATTTTAGGCTAGAAAATATCTTTATGGTTATTGCATCCAAATGTAAACCTAGCACTGCCAAGCCAATCCCTAAACCAAATCTCTCAGCAACACATATACGTGTCTCTTAAATACCTCCAGGGATGGAGACTCAACCACATGCTTGGGCAGCCTGTTACAATGTTTGAGAAATCTTTCCATTAAGAAATTTCTCCTCATGTATGATCTAAAGCTCCTCTGAAGCATCAGACAGGGTAATTTTCCCCTGCCCATTGCTTTCTATTTGGGAAAAAGAGACAAACCCCCACACCACTACAACTTTTTTTGGGTTGTTGTAGAGTGCTGAGGTCCCTGAGCCTCCTTTCCTTCACGCTAAACAACCCCAGCTGCCCTATCTGCTCCTCACAGGACTTGTGCTCCAGACCTTTCATCAGCTTTGTTACTCTTCTTAGGATAAACTTCAGCACCTCAATGTCTTTTTTATGGTGAAAACCAAACATGGGATTCAAGATGTGTTCTCGCCAGTCCAAACTGAGTAAAAAGTTCAGGAAAAATCTGCAAGTTTCAGGATACAAGTGAATGTAGGATTAATTAACTACACTACAACAAATACAAGCCACCATGATTCAGTTCTATAATTTAAAAAAAAAATCCCTCTGATATTTTTTATTATCAGTCCACCATAATGATTTAAAATTAACAAAAAAGAGTGACCTTTGGAATTTTTCACTCTTAGTTAAGGATAACTTTGCATAATGGTTAAAAAAAATCACAACGCAACATAATCTCACTAGATTTGCAGTCAGAAGCAATTCCTTAAAAAGATTAAATATAGTCAGAAGCTACTGTGTGATATAAATTCCATTGAAGACAGGTAAAAACTAAGGCAAAAACTTTCAAATCTTAGATTCTAGGACTGATGTCTGTAAAATTTTTACACCCAAAAGGAAGTTACTTGTTTTTCAGTACTGCTACACTAATTTTCAAAATGCAAAATAAAGTGAAATTGTCAGCTATGATGGTTATTTTGTGGTTACTTTTCTATTCAGAGTGCATTGTTTTAATGTCTCCTTTTTGCAAAAAATTCATAATATAGCCTGATTTTTATATACAATGTGAATTAGACTCAAAATATGGGACACCAATTTAGCATCTTATTTAATCGTCAGCACAGCTACTATTTGTTAAAATTGCACTTTATTGAGTTTGATAATCACTGTTATATATGAGAGTCCCAATTATATTCTCACTATCAGTCTTGCTATCCACAAAGTCTTACATAAATTTTGAAAGTAAAAAATACATATAATTGGCCTAATCTTACCTCTTCCTAAAATGGTAACTGGTAACTGGTCTGGAATCATACCTGAATTTCTTCAGAATAAATAGGTCTGTTCATGAAAACCCCATGGACATACAGTCCATGGAAGAAAATTATAATTCATGTGAAACAGCACCTTTAGGATACAACATCATTTGCTATTTTCATGTTCCAATAGATATTTATATTCCTGTATTTAACACCAAGCTTAAAAACAAAATCTTGCTCTTCTACAGAGGCCATAGGCATCTATATTGGAGCTTAGGAAGCAGTAAAACTAAACAGTCCAGATGTCATAATTCTTAAGCCTATGATACATCTCATACTTAATTCTACAAGTGGTTTAAATTTTGACTAGTTTTTACACTGAATTATTTCAGGTCGTTCTCAAAAACAGTGCTCCTGAGATTAACAAACTTATAGCTACTAGATCAAAATACATGAGTCAGAGATGACCCTCTGCTCCTTCCCCAAGATAAACATCTCTTGACGAATGCTCTAGATCATGTGTAAAGAATGATGGCCAACATTGTTTTAGGCACTCTCAGCTACAGCACTCCTATGAGATTCAGGCTTTGCCCAGTGAAAAGTGAGTAAGAGATATACATTATACAGCTGAAAGCCTTGAGTGAAATTAGTTAGCATCATAGCAATGTCACTGAAGGGATAGGCAGCTACAAATAATTACTCTATCCATAGGAATACAGCTATACCACAAAAGAATTAGTCTTCATCATTTTTAAGTCTTCTAAAATATATTTTCAGAAATAAAAGGAAATACAGAAAATCTCAGTAGAGTTTATGGCTACTCCATACTTCAAGCATTTTAATCTCAGTTCTAATTTTGTTTTGTTCCAGCAGACTGAGTTCACAATCTTGACCACACACTGACCTTTTATTTTCCGATGTCTGTAATTTGGGGGTTGTGTTTTGGGCTTGTTTGGGTCTCTTCCTTAGTAAACAAATGATGCAGGTAACTTAATATCTCCATTCTTTAAACAATATATGCAGTGAAATAACAGTTTACAAACATTGATATATGAACCAGTTAAAGGAATTTCAAAGAACAAAGATATAGATTTGCCCTGATTAATTACTGTTAACTGATTCTATCAATAGGTATGATCAGCTCCGACTGGAAGATCACCGAAAGTCTTTTCAATTTAAAATGAATTATTCTGCTGCATACTGAGGGTCATTATCTCCTACAAGAACAAAGACTCTTAGATTGTTTCTACTTTGAAATAAAGCTAAAAGTCCAAGGCTTACGTTTCTATTAATGAAGACAAACATGTTTCCTGGGGAAAAATATGATCAATCTCCTACTTACTAACAAAAAAGAAGGAAAAAATAGTGCAAATTTGCAGGACAACAGCTATTATAGGACACCTATATCTGTAATCATTCTTGCTTACCTGCGTCACACACCACCATGAAAGTGGTTTATTAATAAAAAATTACCAAATTACATGGAATTACATCAATTTCCTTTAGGGTTCTGGAAATTTCTTTGTTGATATGCCAGTGAAATAGAAACAGGACTTATAGCTTCTGTTTTTTGTTATGCAAAGCATGTTTTTTCATCTTACTAAAGACATCCAAAAAGTTTCTAGACAATAGTTAAACTCCCCATATTATGATTCAGAGTTTTGCTAAATATGCTACCCAAGTCGAACAAAAAACCCACAACAAATGTTTTCAGACAGCCCTTGCTATACTACGGAATAGTTATGAGATCTTCTTACCAGTATTTCCAATAATCTTTCCCAATCACTAATTGAATTTCTTTATGTCCTTCCATAGGAGAGGACCTTAACTCAGATATCCTTTGTCTTCCTTTTGAAGACTGAGTACATATAAGGTCTTGTGAAACTAAAAATTAACAGTTTAAAAGATGAAGGACATTATAATTTGATAAGCAATGATCTGACAAACTTAAATTCTATCCTAGATCCACAAAAATAGAGCCTTTCACAAGTTTTAGATGGAGGATGTTCTGGATGACTTCCTGACCTGCACTTAAAATCTTTCACTCTTTTGAAATAAATTGGTTGAAAGATGTAAAGTAATGCATTGATTAAAATCTTTATTAATTTACTACTATTGGGCTGGCAGGAAAGGGAAAAATTTATAAGGACTGAATGAATATTACATTTTACATTACATATTTCATTACAGTCTCTATATCTGTGAAAATGCTGAACTATTTGAAATGGGGTATATCACTTTAGGGTCTGGCTGTATTTTTGTTGTTAGTGGTTGGGTTTGTATCTCTGTATATTTTATGTTGTTGTTTTTTAAGTTCTCATTACAGTAATATTTTTAAGTCAAAACTGAGTTCAGTGTTCACATTAACTCCTATAGTAGTCCTGGCTAGAGAATGTTTGGAATCTGCAAAGTCACTTATAAAAAATCCTACAAAAAAGAAGATATATGGGGCATTTTATCATTGTGGGAAAGTCTTATATAAGAAGAAAAACCCAGAGTCACAAGTGTGTTTCTGTCATTAGAACATATAATCACATTAGGATATGTGATAAATTGCGTGAGTTTAAAAAAATTAAAAGACTTGGCACAGAACACAAATAAACTTGCAAAATACTATTGTCCTAGTGAGAATGACATCAAAGAAAAGCACTTAATTTTTTTATTTTCAAGGGAGATTTTTTCCTGTGCATGTTCCACACCAGACTAACATATAAAAGTGTTCCAATCATAGAATGTTTTGGGCTGGAAAGGACCTTAAAGACCTTCCCTGTACTGTGGGCAAGAACACTTTTCAACAGATCAGGTTGCTTAAAGCCCCATCCAACCTGGCCTTAAACACTTCCAGGGATGGCGCATCCACAGATTATCTGGGCAGCAGGTTCCACTGACTCACCACCCTCAAAGTAAACACTTTCTTCTTAATATTAAATATACTTTCTTTCAATTTAGAGCCATCACCCAGTCACACAGGAGGAGTGTGATGTTTCTTCTAAATTCTCATTGGGCTGCACAAAGATCTGGGACCATGTATCAGGGAGCTCTGTTTTATTGTACATCTTCTTAACTCCAGCAACCAGCCCACTGCTTAGACTCCAAAGGTCTTCACTCAAAGCTGTTGACTAACAAACCCTTAAGTGCTTACAATTCACTTCTACATAAGTGAAGACTAACAAGGCATTAATTCTGTACAGTACAATTCAAAAAGTTCTCAGCTTCCACAGCAAACTTGTTAAAGGTGTTTGCTCACAGCAAACCACCACCAGGTGTTGGCCACAAACACCTCCACAAGCTCCTCACTCCTCCAACAAACTTTAGTGCTGAGTATGGGCTGGAATATGGTATCCAGGCTTTGCCTAGGCAAAGCGAGGAAGGAAACAAAGAATATCACCTGTCCTGAGATACTGAGTTGGATGGCCACAGGGATGGTCTAGATGGTTCAGAGCTGGGACTGAGAGACAAAGAAAGCCAAAGAAAAAGAGATGAAAAAGAATGAGTGGATCTGATTCCATTGATCTAGAATAACTTTTGGAACTACAGACTATGTAGATCATGCGTGTAAAAATTCAGCCATCTTTCAAAGCAGTACAGTTAAAGATGTGCTTTGTAGGGAATATATCTAGACAAATCATAGTCATCCAACTCTTATAATATTTATGTTATTTGAAGAGAAATATATCATCTCAGAATTTTGATGATGCTATTACTAGGGTTTCTGAGATTGCTGTTGACACCACATATATACAAAGGCAAGCAGTCAGCAAAAGTGTCCAAGAACACACAAGCGACACACACTGTCACATTTATTCACTTACTTGACTTCTGAAATCATGATGTATTAAGAAAAACATCTTTTGAGAACAAAATTCCAATTTTTCTTTCTACAGAAACACTCATGAACCTAAGAGAAAATTTTCGACATGTATTTTGTATATTGAAATTCATGGGAGATTTAAACGTAATCAGAAAAAAAGAAAAAAATAATATTCATTATGAACTTCTGGCTCTCCATGATCTAGCTGATGAGTGATAATAGGAATTCAACTCTATTTCTTTTTTAAAAAAATAAAACAGGTATCACAGTGCAACAGCAATAAATTCTATTGAAAATTCTTTAATTATTACAAGTTCATTGAAATAGCTGAGCAACTTTGAATCTTTGGCCTAATTCAAATGTAATTAAAAGCAAAAGCTTGCAAGTTTCAATATTATGTATCTTGCCATCAAGTGTAGTCATGGAATTATTATGTATGTAATCCTACAAGCATATAGTAGAGAAAATGAGATTACTCAAATATATTCTTCCACTTCAGTAACATTCACATGAATATTACATATACAGCCATCCTGTAGAAATAATAAGATTACAAGTGCTCTACTCCCTCAAAGGATAATAAGAAAAAATGTAGTACTATACATGATTATATTTCTTAATTCATTGTAAAAGACAATACAAAACATTATTTTTAATAATATTAAAAGTGCTGGTGTCACTATTCTTCATAAATCAGCTCTTGCAAAATTTTATCAACATATATAAGGGGGATAGTGAAAATTCCTTTTATTTATTTCCTTCCAGTCAAATTGGAAAATACACTGGGGAAAAAAAAAAAGAGAGAGAAATTTTAATTATGTGGAAAGAAAAAGAAATGGGGAAATAAATTTTTATGTTTCTACTAAGAGAAATATTTTTTTGAATTGTTAGTTTATTCATCATTTCCTAGATGAATTAGCTAACCTGATCCAGTTAGAAGGAATTCACTGTGGTATGAGTTTTTTTCTGATGCCGTAGTACCTATCATAAAGATTATATAATATCTGTTTTCCCTGAATGCAACAGAAATAGTCAAACAAAAAGAAAATTTAATTCTTACAATGTTAAGCTTCTTTCAGCTTTTACTTAGTTCAGGATCCACTCTATTACAATTTTTCTCAAGACCAAATAGCACACATGAATTCAGGTTTTTTGATCATCGTTGATGCATCTTTAGGCTGTTTTTCCCTTCAGAGGTTTTTGCCCCAGTTTGAACTAGGTCCTTCACCATTTCTGTAAAGATCATACAATTTTCATGCAAAAAACATACAAAGATAGGCATTTACCTTGGTAGAGATCACAGTATTTCAGGAAATGAAACTACTAAAGGAAAACCAATTATACATTTTTAGATGAGATTGTTTTGCTGTACATACAATTACCATGTTTAAACCATAACTGTGCTATATCAAGCTGGATTTTTTTTTCTTTTTTGGAAGAAAAGGTAAGATTGCAATAGTGATGTATTTTTTCAGGGATCGATTGGACTTAAAACCAAAAGTCCCAGAAAGAGGAGTGATATAGAGATTGTGAAAAACATTAGTTTTGCCAGTGTGACTTCCCAAATCATATCTGGGCATTTGGCTAAATCAAATAAAGAGTGGAAAGGTTAAAAAGTATGCTAAAAGGCCAGTAAATTTCTGTGATTAACTGCAGAACTGTTACATGAGCCAAAACGTAAAGTTAGTATCACTGAAGGTCCAGGAATAACTAATCTGGTAAAGATCTAGCATTCTAAGGTGCAATAAACAGAAGCCCACTAGGTTAGATAAGTTGCAGAAGGTGATGGATAGCTCTCAGACCTTATCTAGAAACACAAGAGATCAGCATACTGATTAAAAAAAAAATAAATAAAACAAGCAAAAAATCATACAAACAGAGCAAAAAGCAGAAGCCTCTATTGATAACAAAGACCTCGTTCACCACAACCATCTTGTTCCTCCCAAGAAAAAGCTGTGGATGCTGGCAACTTGTCTTTGTCCTCCAAGAAAATACCCAAAGGTACACTGAGAAGGTGAATATAACATCAGAAAGAAGGAGTAGATAGAAGACACTTCTGAAAAAAATTTAATTGGTGTGGTTTTTCTACATTGATTATATAATTTGGACTAAAACTCTGCTATAGGATTAATTGAACTAGCAGTAAATCCTGAATATTAACAGTGTATTTTCCTTTTCCCAACACAGTATTTTGAGACACACAGCACACCTGAGGACCTGAGATTTCAGACTGAAATTTACTTGGATACTTAAAGTAGCACTATAATAACATCCATATCTTTCCTGAGACAGGTTTAGAGGATCACCTCCAGCAACGTGGAACAGAGAAAACCATGCAAATACAGTTACTCTGTAAGACCCTGGTTTTGTGACTGCACTCTATTTTATGAAGTGTTGAATGCAAATATATGGAGGAAACCTCCAGAGGTGATGGAAAAAACAAAGGTGATGCCTGCACTCCTCATTTAGAGCTGTATCTGGAAAGGGCTGCTGTAGATCTTGGATTCCCCCTAGCCTGGCTTCTAAAATGATAAGGAAATTCTTATAGCTTTATATATGCTGCAAATGCACAATGTTTACATGCAACAACTGTGTATGCATTTTACATATATAGTTACATTATATATGTATATAATCTATGTAAACATTCAGCAAGGAATTAGAAATCACTCTGAATAGAAAGGATGGAGGGATGTGGCCAGTTTTAACGTCAGAATAATATTTTTTTGTGCTACTATTCTTTTGCAATAAATATTGCCAATCCTCTTTCTTAGTCATTGCCAATTATTATTACTACATACATAAAAAGGTCTTTGAGACTCAGAACTTCAACCAGCAGCAATATGTAGCTCATACTGTATAGTCAGAATTGAATAGCTACAGCGCTTAGATCTCTGAGACCAAGATGACCATGTCTGAGAACTCTTTGACAAGGGAAGCTGGAAATAAAGCAGAAATATTCATTCTATCCTATCCTGATTCTCTCTTCAGTGATGTTTTGTGTTCCACATATCTCACAGAAATGAGGTGATCTTACCTGTTAAGGTCATAAAATATGATCTTGTACTACATGTAATTGTTTGCATTTTGCCAAATAGTTTCTTCTTACTCTACATCCTTTCACAGATTTTACTGCTTGCATATATTTTCCTGAATCCTTCTTGTGCACCCATCCTGCAAGTCTCCTTTGCAGTAACATTTTATATACTGCTGACATTATATGTCTTGTGTTACTGAGTTATGAATTGCTTAATGTACTGGTTTGGTTTACTGATGTCCAGGTGTAAGACAAATAAATATTAATTTAATCTTATTTAGTCTACCTCTACCTTATACATACAACATGTTCTGGCTACAATATTGGATGTAGTCAGCTGTTCTCTAGCCTGTTCTACCTCTCTGATACTCCCAACTGCACCGTGCCTGCTTGCACTGGCAGATAGTAAAAACATAGTTTAAAAAAAAAAATATCTGGTGGTTTGGTGACTGTGGTAATGCCCTGGGATGTGAAGAATGCCACTGCAGAAATTTAAATCCAGGTCTTCTTATCTCCTAGAAAATGTTATCCTTGAAAATGTACTCAAAAGCCTTTGATTTTAAGTGAAGTAACTGAAATAACACAGCACAGAGTTATGAAATGCAAAGTATGGCTTGTTCTAAGCATACTGAATACATTAAGTCTCTTCCACATTTTGTTATATTTTATCTAGACATTTGCAGCTGTAAATACATGCATGCTCACGATCTTTAGTTTTAGGGTCTAAAGTATCTTCAAGTGACTAAGCAAGTTTGACAGCGTTTTTCTATATCATTCTCCAGGAACTAAACATAAATCTTATTTACATATCCTTTTCATCTATAATTTGTTTTGTAGTGTTTAGAAACAAGCTCAGATTTTGAAAGAATTCACAATTTTTTGAGCCTGGTTCTGAATTCAGTATTTTGTATGTGGTTTTAAATATTACTGAAAGAATAAATATTGGATGCTGAAAAATAAAATGTATGCACACACACATATACATTTATCATAATATAGAGTGTTGAAATTAATGCAGGTTGACTGAAAATACCATCATATATATTAATAATATAGGAAATAATTTCTCTTGAGATATTAAATTATGTACTCACAACAATATGCAGGAAGATTATTTGATGGTGACATTACACATAGTGGAAATATATCTTCTAGCAAATACTATCCAGCAACTCTCACCAGTTAATTCTCTTTATTGTTGTTAAAACACCACTTTTGTGTGTGTACCTGTAGATGAAATCATAAAGACTTAGGTTTAACAGAAGATTACAGGGATTAATTTTGGCACAATTAAGAGAATAATAAATAATTTTAAAAAATCAAAATGCTTTAACAATCTTGTGTCTACTATAAATATAATATATTTAATTTTAAAAAATACCAAAAAAATATGATTTACTATTACTAAGGGGAGAAAAAAAGCTATATCTGTCAAAGCTTAATCTATACTAGAGTAGAATTTATTTTTTATATGTTTATTATCTAGGTAGGTTTGGATCAGCCATGGCTATCCTTTCTATTTCTCTTCATATAATGAGAGCACTGCTAACCTATTTCATGAATTTCCTTCTTTTTTGTCCTACAAAGTTTATTTGTTTATAAGGAAATAAATGCAGTACTACACACCAGAATTTATCATTATGCAATTTTATAACTAATTGTTTTCCTCTTCTTAACAGAGACAAAGAAGGGGTTTAGGCTAGTGGGTTTTGAGACCCAAAGATTTTGGCAGGCATTAGTGTAGGTCTAGGCATAGAATAAACAGTTTGGTTAAGACTGAGAAGAGCAAACTCTGTGCTCAGAAAAAGAGATCCAAATTGACAATTTTCTGAGTTTAAAGTGACTTAATTAGATCCTTTAAAATTATTACACAGAGACCTTTTTAAAAAAAGAGACTAAACTCCAGAATCTGCACACTGACTACAGATGTAGACCTAGATGAGTAGCCTGAATTAGATGCCTGATTTTAAGGCAAAGATTTTTAGTTGATTGATGTTGGGTGAGGAAATTGCCCATTTCTTGTATGGCTAAGCAAGAGGTTTTCAATAAATATATGTGAATGTCTCATGAAACATCCACAAATATTGGTGTACTTCCAGCAAAAATCAATAGCTAGCTTTGTGACAAAATGTTTACTAATATACCAGTACAAATATAATGCTTCTAAAGTTTCTGTGGCCATTTTCCAAACAGATTTTGTGTTTAGTTTTGGTGTTTTTTTCTGAAATACCAGGTTTCTTTACGCAGGGATTGACAGTCAGCTTCCTTGGCACATAGAGCCAGTAAACTAGAGCCAGTTGGTAAAACAGAGCCAGTTATTACTGAAAACAACAGTGAACTGAAAACAAGTCAAGAAGACTTGAAAGACATTTTTTAAGGTCTTGGTGCTGGAAGTTAATTTTTATATTTATACAATCATAAAAAATATTACATAAAATTTATGAGGCACATTCATAAAAGAACATCCACAGTTCATAAACCTTCAGTATTAAAAAAAAACAAAACCAAAAGAAACAAAAAAACCAAACAACCAACCAAAGTTCACTAAGATATGGAAAATTCCTAATGAATCACTGAAAATAAATATGCAAAATTCGCTTTGGCTATGAAGCTCCTAATCACACAAAAATTACAAAATATATGCACTCTTTGGATAGTAAGCTGCAAAGAAAAATCACCTGACAGTCATTTTACAACTCTTTTCACATGAAACCACTACACATTGATAGCATTTTCTACCAGCTATTAATGGTTGTTTAACATGTTTGCAACATTAAATATATTATGAAACTATCAAAGTTATACCACATGAATGTCTAAATTTTCCCTATGTAAATAACTTTAAAAAAAAAATTCAAGAAAAGAAAATATCTTGTGACACAACCATGTTTATATTTCTTCTCTCTTCTAAAGTCATATCTGACCATAACCCAGTATACAGTGCTCTTGATAAAAAGAAATTATCTTGATATAAAATTAAATGACATACTTGTTCAACAATTCATATAGTCTTGATATAAAATAAATTTCAGATTCCAAAATACTTCCCATGTCTTCTGACACTTAAAGAAGTTTCTTCTGATCTCTCTGCTTGTTTATAATGTCACATTGTAATACAGAATACAAATTAAAGATTAATTAGGCAGCACCACTTATTGAATAAGAGACATTATAAGCAATTCTTATTTATATTATGAAGTTTATTTTAAAATATGACCTCCAATGTCAACTAAACGAGTGTTGATTCTTCTTCTGTTATCCTACAGAGTTGAAATATTCAACTACCTTTTTACTCCTAGACTTAAAAAAATAATTGAAATTAGACTGAAAAAATAATAAGTTGAAAGAAAAAATGAGACTGAATCCTTAAGCCACACTGGTCTGCCACAGCAGCATTCAGCTTGACCTGACCCTCAGTTTCCAATCCAGCATTGTATCAAGTGAATAATTTAAAATATCAGAAAGAATGGCATGCGCCAGCAAGTGTGGACAGACACTGCTAGTCAGTAATAAAGAAGAACATTACCACTCAGCAGAGTGAAATTAAAATTTTAATTGAAGACTCTGACTGAGGTGAGCTAGATTTTACTCCAGAGATAAAGAAAATCACAAAATCAGACTCTTGTGGAGACATGCAGTCGAGAGGGTCTAGGTGAGACACGTAGGAAGTAGCTCTGAGAGGTACTACTGCAGACACATGGATGGAGTGGCTCTGAACACAGGAGGGAGACTCCAGGGGCAGTGGGAGAGGATCCAGGGAAGAGCCAATAAGAGTGTAGAAGAGGGCATCAAAGTGACTGTCAGAGGATGCCTTGGCCTAGCACTAGGATAGCGGACTTCACAATTGTGACTGCTGTGTCACTTCATTCTTGTAAGCATATGAAAAACTCAGATTAGGCCACCTGTTTTTTTTCATAAGAGAGAAGTAGATGCACATTCTTGATCTAAACAGCTGAGAAATATCAAGGAAAGCCCAAAAAGATGCAACTACCTCATCTCAGGTGAGATGAGCCCTTCCCCATCTGAGCAGTCTGCCTCCACTTTCCAGACTCTGCCACCCATTCTGATCAGGAACTAAGCTGCAGCACCAGCAATACACTAGGGTTAGGGTTCAGAGAGCCACAGAGCCTGCAGCTCCAGGGACCCTTGGATAAAGCATGCCAAGTGGATCACAACCAGGTGACAACATGACTGCCTCAACGCTATTCCAATCTGGGTCATGCTGACTGGCACCTCAGATGAAGCATCAAGAATGTCCTGGGGTAGGGTAAGGGCTGGGATTCAGAGACCCACAGAGCCTATGGCTCCAGGGACAGCTGGACTAGAAAAGGAATGCCAAAATTATGGCAGGGCACCATACTGGCTGCCTCCACACTGTTACAAACTGTGCTCATATACATACTCAGTTTCTTTTAACTTAGACCAAATATTTGGTAGCATTTAAGAGGATATTGGGAAGTATAAGAGAAGTAAATAAACTACATTTCAGAGCATGAGTATCAAGATTATAAGAGGAAAAAACCTGCAATTTAATTCAATTAATTCATTAAACATATTCAAGTTATCCCTGAGTTCAATAACCTCCGGAATCAGTCATAGTATTATATTACTGCTCTTGCACATTCATTTTCCTGTTTCAAGAGGTCACTGTATCTCAGTATTCTTGAAACTATTTGTTTACCTGAAAATACACTTTCCAGCCTTGCCCCTTCTTTGGCTTAATGCAAAACAATAGGCTGATAGCTACTTGTTCTACATACTGTAGATATGACGAGAACAGAAACACAACAGCTTTAAAATATAGTCACAGGAATTCACACTGTTAATTTCACTTATCATAAGTTACTCCTATTTATTTATTTATTTGGTTTTTTTAAAACTAATTAAAAATATTGATAATGTAGGGCTTTCATATTTAGTGAACATTTTGTGCTTTTTTGTAGTTTATTCTTCTTACAACTTGTTAAATGTTAAATGAGCAAATACTCAAAGACTTAGTCACTTTCAATTCAGGTACACACGTGAAAAATATGTACATACATGCACAGAGGAAAAATTATATTATTGAGTCACAACTTAAATATATAAGGTAGAATAGATGTATCTTCTGAAATTGTCTGATTTCCCTATGTTGTCAATAAAAATGAGTACTTCTGAAGCCTTTCAGAGTGAAAATATTTCTCATTTTAAGTACCTATTAAAAGGTGAAAGTTGTATCAACAAACCTCAAATCTCTAAAAGACAGCTAGGTTTAAAATATAGATATCTCTGTATATATGGTCTTAAATATGAACGTAGAATTTTTTATAGCCTTCTCCAGGGGCTACTTAATTTAGTATATTTAGGGTATTCACTTGGACTGATATAAATTGCCATCCTGATGTGACTTCCAGCGATTAAACAAATTTCACCCAGGATGCCAACTATTTAAGAGGAAGTCAGAAGCTGAAGTTAGTCAGAATATATCTTCTTTTTATGAGTGGTATTATAGCTACCATAAAACTACATTCCATCAACAGTGTCTTCTGATAAACTTGAAGAACAGTTGAGGGTTTTGAAGGTGCACTAACATTAACTTTAATGACTAAAGCCTAAGTCAGACCACAAGCAAACAAACAAGACTTTATAGAAGTAATCTGAATTATTTATTCAAAGCTCAATTTATTGTTTAGAGAGCCAAGAGGGAGCAGGGAGGGAGGGGAGGTAACTCAGTATTTTAATACCCTATTTAACTACTGCTAAACACATATAAAATGAACCAAGCAATGAACCAAACATAGAATGTATGGAGTATAAGGGTAGAGGAATATTCACATAGAATTTAGGTTAATCCATTTAGCTACATAGCACAAACACAAAATGTATTATTATAATATTTCATGAACAATTTTACTTTTCAAAATCTCACCCTGTTGTATCACTTTTGGTCTTGAGTCTCCTGTTACGCTTTCCTCAGTTTTAAAATGAGATAAAGTGCTCTTCTTTCTAGGGAGCTTTTACTCTCTATAAAAATCAAGGATCATCAATAGTATATACATATATATTTAATCTAGGGTTAGTTTTTAATACTCTTGCCAAAATTTTGTTAATTCAAAGACTACTCAGGAGTCAATGTGTGTCATTTTCTTCTTATTTAATTCATTTAGGCAATTACAGACTTCCAGGATGTGCAAGCAATCATTCTACAGATCTTTTTTTTTTTTTTTATTCTGACAAGTCATGTTTGAATCATTTTAGGGCAAAAGATTAGGCCAGATGCTTTTGATTATGAAGAGTGCTGTGGAAGAGTAGGAGATGGGTCAAAAGTTTGTAGCTCACTTGGATAGCTGGTTTTTGGAGACATGGGTCAGTGAAAAGACCTAAACCAAGGAAAATGCTCATGGAGGAGATCCAGCAGTAAGCAGCCAAGCTGGACAGCAGATCACAAGACTGTGACTGAGAATGTGTTGCTATTTCATTTCTTTCCAGTTCAATGGCCTTGATACTCTCCTTGTGTGAAATATTCATAGTATTACATAATGTTCCAGAGAGGGCTACCACAACATTCACCCAGATTGCCACTTCCGAGCAATGCGCACAATGTATAAAGTGTCAGCACAAACAGGTCTTGTCTTCTTCACACACTATCCATTTCTGGAGGGGGATTTTTAAAAGGCATGAGCTATTTACCAACATTGATTTGATCTTTTAGGCCTCTGCATACTTATTATCTTTGCTCACTTTAACATAACATTTAATGATATGTTAGCATTGTAATAGCATCAGTGATCATCAGAAATATTCTTCTACTGGTAGAAATCCATGTACATATTTTGGTACCATTAATTTCTCATGGCTTATGTTTCTGTTATCAGATTGAATTAATTAAATTTTCAATACAAAGGAAAACAGGCAGCAAAACCTGAATTTTTCCTTTAAGGGGAGGAAGGGGAAGGAAGATAGCCTCCTAGGAAACCTCCAACATTTTTGTATTACTTCTAGGAATATCCAAGTGGTATAGAGCATCCCATGACTAATAAATAACAGGAATGAACAATGACTGATTTGAATATTTTCAACAACTGTCAGAATAGAACTTAATTTCAGTCTTTATGTTACATGACTAAATATCAATGTAATGTGCTCAGTGGCAGTACTTAGTCTATGAAAGACTAAAGGTTGATCTACTTAGCACATTTTTTTCAAGAAAATTGTTTTCAATAAATAGTAGTTTAAAAGGGAAAATATTGTAGATTTACTGAATGTTTTATGCTCATAAAACCCAGCAAAAATATAATGTTTTCTTCAATAAGCTTAGAATTAATAAAATTTTTATGGGTCCTAATATTCAGTGCTATACTCTATGGATATTACACAGAAGTATATCCTTAGGTATATTAAATAATAGTTCCTTGTCCATTAGAAGATAGCATTTAATTGAAAGTATTTTGAGGAAAGAAACAACTCTAGTATTATTCTGTGTCACTCAACTACTTCTAGTGACTAATAAAAAACTCAATAATTAGAAACAATTCACATGAATAAAACCTAAATTGAACGATCTTGTACCTCACTTCTTGCATGTAAGACATTAAGGATGAAATCCACTTATTTCCTTCCCTCTTCCTCTTCCCACCTCCTCTTCCCTTCTCCATTTTTCTATCAATTACAGTTGTATTAAAATTGGGTCATACAGAGATCATTGTTGATTAAACTATTGTCTTTAAAATGGAAATAGACTTCTAATCTACCTACATGGATCTAAGTATATACTTTGAGAAACGTTATTTTTTTAAACTACCTTAATGTCAAAAAAATTTTACTAGAGGCTAAGAAAAATAATTGTATCAAGGCCATAGATAAAATTGCAGACATGCAAGAAATTCCTTCTCTTCTCACAATTTTGTAACTGAAAGCAGAATTACTAACTCATAATTAAATTTCATTCTTACCAAAGAGATAGAAATTGGTGCTACTTTCTTTGTTTATCTACCCCTGCTCTTTACACCATAGGTAAAACTCTGGAAAGTCTTTAAATATGCTCACAGATATGAAGCTATTGGCTCAGAGGTAGAAAGACCACATTCATTTTTTTGCTTAAATTACTCTTTCCACATTTCTCCCAGGATGAAACAGTTCTCTTCATTGAATACTACTCTTCTTGAATAATACTGGTAGGTAGGTTTTGAGTTTTTGAACGTATTCCAACTTCTGAAGCTGTTCTGTGAATGAACAATAATTACTTGAGTTTGGTGAGGACAAGAAGCATACAAAACAGACCATGACTTTCCAATGAAGTTTTGAATATTTGCCAGGCCCTTGGTTCAAGAATTGTGACCATTAAAAAAAAAAAAAAACCAAAAAAACTTCTTAAGTTATTTTTGTATATTAGACACTAGAAGCCAAAATATTGGATATTGTTCCTTCCTATCACATTTTTACAACCTTGAAGTCTACTCCTTTTAGAATGAAGTGTTAGGCTTGATGTAAGCAGTATTTCATCTGAATTCTGCTATAATCTTTTTGCCATTATTTAACAACTCCAAACAGATTCAGAGTCCTTCCTGTTACAATACAACAGACAGAAATCTTAGAATCTAGGATAAATCTTAAAAGCATTT
>JANRGV010000051.1:59255791-59271487 GCA_024734035.1 Alethe castanea | reverse complement strand
TTTTCTTTTCTTTTCTTTTCTTTTCTTTTCTTTTCTTTTCTTTTCTTTTTCTTTTTCTTTTTCTTTTTCTCTTTTTCTTTTTCAAATACCTACATTTTTACAACCCTTCCAAAACCCACAAACAAACAGAAATCTGTATCTCTACCTTAGTAGAAGAAAGACTTAATAGATGTAGATATAAGGTACATACTTGCTGCAGAACAAAATCAGGGAGTACATTCCAATATTAAACACTTATTTTCATATTATTTAACTCTTTTTCATACTGTTAAATCTTAAATAATTTCCTGACTCTGGTTTTTCTTATTCCATTTATCCATCTTCATGCCAATTTGACACAAAGAATACTGGCTTTAAGTATCATGGATTCCAAATATTTGACATTTGATTTTAGGTCTGGGGATTAGCAGATCATCTTTAATTTAGTAGTACAGTCATAGCCCTACAGGCCTAAAACTAATTGGGATGACGTAGAACACATATAAAACTGCTATTTGATAATATCTGTTTAACCTTTTTTGAGGTGTTTATTCTTCATATTGTGGACTTAAGGGGGAAAAGAAAAAAACAGGAGCAGCTAAACAAATAAAATCTAAGCATTCTCCTGAAAGATCATGAGAAACCTATTAACTTCATAGGCTTTCTGCATTTTTCGTGAATTGATATTTGTTTTGCCAGTTTCTAAATTAGAAAAAAAAAAACCTACAAAATGTTAATATATTTTATTCCTGAATGTGTATGTATGGATGAACTGGATGAGGGAGGAGGAAAGAAAATATATACAAAGGTAATGTTTCAGAAGAAAAAACAAAAATTTTAAAATTGAAAATGGAGAAGGAAGGATTCATCGTTCTTAGATATACACAAAGAATGAATACTATTTAGAAAGAAAAAATAAATGTATATGTGTGTCCATATGATTGAAAATCAGAGAGAAATTATCTTTAGAAAAATAATGTCTGAACATTAATATACTAAAATATTGTAACAGTTGGTTTCAGTTATGGCCTGTAATTAACATAGAAAAAAATAGTGATTCTTCATCAAGTTAAAGGATTGTTAGATAGCTAAGATTAGAGGAAGTGATATAACGAAATCAACAGTAATTGGAAAGGCTAGTAAATTATTCAAATTTATGATTAATTTGAACGTAGATATTTCAAATTTCATGCAGGTCAGAGATTTCAATAATAAAACAAGCAAAAATTTAGCTGTGTCAATTATTTACTGTAAAAATTATATGTCACATCCTTAGATGGAATAGTCCTGCACAGATAATTTGAATTCCAAGGTTTCCTCTGACTTACATCAATGGACGTTTGGGTCATACTGCATATTTGCTTTCCCTTCAAGATATATTTCATTGTCTCCTAGCAGCAGCTAAAATATGTATACCTTAAAAGTCTTTAAAAAGAACACTTTATTGTACATCTCTAATATTTTCACTAGAGGATTTAAAATGAAATGGATAAAATGTTTAAAATTATATACTGCTTTTTGAACAAAAAAAATGTGAAAGACTTTCAACTTTCTTTGAATTTGGGAGAAAAATTAAGTTCAATGACTCTTGCATGCTATTCAGGAACTGTCCATTACTAAATAATAGTTAAACAATACAAAGAACTTGGAAAATATAATGGTTAGATAAAGTTATTCATATGTGAATAGCACATTATCATCAACTGAATAACAGAAATAAATATCATTTATCATTGTCAGTCACTGGCAACTCATACTCAGTGTAAAAGACTGTTGATTACTGAATAATTTTGAATAATTTTCAAATAAAACTTTACCAGCTTAGTTTATTCTCCCATTGTAGCAATAATAACAAGTTGATACTTCATTTTCTTGCTACTTTTGCATATATTTTATATCAGTCCATCATTATTTTTAATTGTAAAGGCAAATCTAGTAATGAAAATTGTGCAGAAAATCAGTAGAACTTTGAGTCTGAATTCTCTTTAGCATAAAATGACTTCTGTGTGGTAAAATAGGCCTTCAGCTTCCTAGGAAGCAAATTTATTCTCATTATAGTTAGCATCTTCCTGGTAATGCTTGAGAAAAACATTATTCCTAACATAGGAGAATATAACATTTTTTTTCCTATTTTGCATAAAGACAAGTGTTCTTTAGGGCTTCTTAACACCTTAGGAATTTAAATTTACATGTAATAATAGCAGTGCATTATATTAACTAAGCTGCTGTTCAGACTGCCATTATTAATTCTGAATTTTAAAACTTACAGATCATCTACACCACCTCCAACCTGAAACACTGAAGATCCAGTAGAAGTAGATTATATTTCTAACTTTAGAATCCTTAAGTGGGTGGGGGGAGGGGGGAAAGCCAAAGTCAGACATAGGAAACTATGGGCCCAATTTCATTGCCTTATATAGGTGGTCCTTTCTTTAGATTTCTGGAGTTTCACTAAACTGGGGAATATGTCAATCAAGTTCTAAAATATGTATTGTAATGCTTAAGAAAATATGAGGGATCTTCTCCACCACACATATGCTTTTATTTATTAAGAGGGAAAGGTCAATGCCTGTGAAGGACATAGGAGCACTTTCTATTCTTGCTGCAGTAGTTCTGCCATGGTTTACAATCCCTTTTCCTGAGTCCTGTAGATTTGCTGTAACCATGTCTTTAGAACTGGGTTGTTGATATGGGCAGTTGTAGCAAGTTGAGAGGCAAGTATGGGTTGAAGTGGTGAGTTGGTATCCTGACACAGTCAGGCACTACAGCCTAGAGTTATGCAAGATTTAATCTGTTGAGTTTAATAAGCAAGGCTGAAAGAGTAACTTGTTAGAAAAGAGACAGTGAAGGCATTTTGGCTCTTTCTTTCTCTCCAGGAAAATCTAACCATGCAGTTGAATGATCCTTAAGACCTCATCAATACAGAAAAAAAAATGGCCAAACAAGATTAAATGCAATTATGGAAGCATAAGGACCATGGAAAATACAAATTGGTAGCTTTATCAAGTCTGTTTTGTAATCCCAGAGATAAGTCATCTAGTCATTTTAATTTGCATCCTGCATGAGACTTCTAGACACTAATCACTAAAGAGAGTTATTTTGTGTTGTTTTCTGATTGCAGGCAGTGCAATTGGTAATGAATTACCACGGTAATTTAGATTGTCAAGGAAAAGGGAGCATTTTAATTTTAGTATCTAATTCTCTTTGTTCAAAAAGCTCCAAAGAATATGCACAACTAATATAAAAATCTGTCCCAATAGCTGCCATTTTTTATCTGAGAAACAATCCAGCAAAGAGTACACATGGAAGTTTGCTTTCCCAAAATTCAGGGTCCTGAGTTTTCCCTATGCCTGATCCATATTTACAATTTTATATTTACAATTTTATGCTTACAATCCCTCAGGACTGTAAACTCCACCAGTGTATGATTAGGATCAGCCCAGGCTGCCTCCAGTCCTGCCATCACCATTTAGCTCAGTTGCATTGGGGATCATCAGGTCCGGTATCACATCCCTGCTTGTAGGGCTGTTACCTCATGTAAGAAGTTACCCTCCATGCATTCCAAGATGAGCTATGCTACGTTTTCAGCAGGTATCAGGCTGACTGAAGCCCCCCAGCAGGACAAGTATGTGCAAGCATGCTACCTCCTGGAGCTGGAGTAAGGAGGCTTCAGCAGCAGGCAGCTTGCAGTGGGCACCAATCACCAGATGTTCCCTCTGTTGCCTTAGTCTCTAGTAATCACCTAGTCTCTTAGTAATAAACTCTAGTCTCTTAGTAATAAAAGCTTCCCTGATCCTCCTTTTCTCCAGGCCAAAGAATATCAGTTTCCTCAGCTGCTCCTCGCAGGATTTGTTCTCTAGATCTTTTATCAGCTTCATTGATGTTTTTTAGAAATCACTTGTCTTGGTTTAGGGCCTGATCACATATGTTCAATACGTAGCAGAGAAGAGTGCAACAGCATAAAACCATCAGGCAAGAGCAAGCAAGGAAAACTAACACCTTAGTTACAACTTTCTGGTTGATGAATTCTCAGTTCTGATCACCTGGAACCTAAGGATAAGACTTAACAAGATAGCTGTCAGTGCTATATGTTCAATTTCAGATCTATGGAAATGTATAATCACAAATTATATATAATTTAGAGCATAATTTTTTAAAAGTGAGAGTTTTGTATAAACAGCAATGATCATAAATAATTTGTAAGAACTCACCATTTGCAAGAAATATTTTGCTAATGAATGTACTTAGCAAACTTTAGTTTTATGGTTTAAGACTGATGAAATCCATCAGTCTTCTAAACACTCCATAGCACTCTGCAACTCCCTGATATAAGTATACATATATATTCGTTTGCCACAAAGAAGAGGAAGATAAATGTCTCAGGTTTTCAGACATTCACTTGAGCATAGGAGACTCTCTCCTGTGTTTCTGTGTCCTTAGCTTTTCCACTTAATTACTATCCAGTAATATTATTTTCTTAATGTCCAAATTTTAGGACAAATAAAGAAGAGATAAATCCCATCAGAAGTCAGGTTTCTGGAGAAAGAAACAGAAAGTGATCAAAAGAAAGAATTATTGGAGAGAGAGTTAGAAAAGAAATAATGAACACATATAGAAGACTGGACAGAGAGAAGACAGAAAAAAAAAAGATTGAAAAAAAAAGATTAGTCAAGAGACCATCTGTTATTGACCCAGCCAAAAATGGAACAGACTTAGGAAAGAAAAAACAGAATGAAACTAAAAGAAATAATATAAACTATGTTACTATAGCAGCCCACTAAATAGAAAGTTTACTAGCAATATTTTGCAGGAAATTGATTGTAAATTGGTGGCATACCTTTCTTCTTTCCTTTAGATATTGGAATTTGTAGATCAACTGCCTTTAAGAATATCCTCTAATAATATTTTCTTGAGAATTCAATATTTGTAGGAAAGCAGCCTTGGAGAAGCTGTATCTGGGCAAGGAAAACAAGTGCTTTTTTTCTGAGTTACTGGGTTTAGATAGAGTCTACATTTGTCAAGACCTGTTTCCAGACATGTCCTGTGCCAGTACAGATGTATTAAAAAATCATGGCTTTGTTTTTAAATAAACAAGAAATTTAAAAAAACATTAACTGTAAATCTATGATGACATCTTTATATCAAATAAATAAAGAAAAATTAAAAAACAGAATAATAAAAAATCTAATAATTCCAGTAATATTTAAACAATAGTATTTTCTCACGACACAATATTAGTATTTCTGATTATTATATTAAATACATTTTCCATTAAAAACAATAAATCTTGTATGAAACAACTTCATAAATATGTTTTTAATAGAATAAGCAATTAGTTTTCAGTTCAAAAACAGAAAATCAATCAAAAATTTTCTGTTTCTTTGTGTACTAGATTTATCTTTTGCTATAATTAGAATATGAACAGACAGACCTTATGAGAGATGGCGTGTGAAAGACATAAACCACTTCTGTGGTAGGTTATTATCAGAGAATCAGGATTTACAGAATAGATCTTTTCTAATGGCTTGAAGTTATTTTTCAGTTTTGTGCATTATTATTACTATGACTAGAAGGATTAAACACTATCTGATAAGACTTTAAATCTTTTTTTTTCTTTATTGTAACACCAAATATTTTTATTACTGTTTTCTTATAGGACTTTTTTATCAACAATGAACAATGACCAACTCCTTATAAAGCAGAATATTATACAAGGAATAGCCTCTGCTATAAATGTATCAGCAGCCCTACCTTCATACTTTCAAATATAGATAAATTTACTTCCTAATAAACTGCATTCTGCACATAGTCTGGAAGAATATGTACCACATTGTTATGAAGTTCAAATTGGTAATTATTAAATTTCTTAAACTCCATCTAATATTTTTCAGGAATTTTAGTCCTATGTTCATATCACCATCTTTGACCATCTCCTATTTAGAATACATATCAATGGCTGTATAAATAATCTATTCTAATGGTACTGAGGGCACAGAGTTTTTTCCTTTGTTTTTTTTTTAGTTATTAAAGAAAATAATTTTTATGCAGCGTATAGTCTTTATAGAAAGTTAAAGGATTAGCCTGTCTGAATATTGTGAAAGCTCCCACTAAAAAAATACAAACTTTGAATTACAGACGAGAGAATCAATATTACTACTGTGACCATACAGAACATTTTTCATAAAGAAAATAAATAACACTGACAATATAGATAAAACAATGACTTAGTGAATAAGAGCATGAGAAATTAATGTGAGTTTTACAGTGGAGCTTATGATAATTGCCTTATATTAACTAAGTTAAAAGCCAGTGTCTGTTTCCACATCTATTTTCAAATTGTTTTGCAAATAAATATCTATTAACCATCATATACAATATATGGGCATAATCTGCATAGACATACTAACACTGTGCAAAAATTTCAAAAATTGCAACTGAAACATGATAGATATTGACATTGCCTTCTGTTGAAAAGGGAGGGCTCAGATGTACAAAATTAAGTCAGTGGATACTCTCCCATGAATTGCAGTTGGAGCTGAAAAGACAGTTCAAAGTAGGCACATGAATCACCCTGACCACCAAGTGACCACTAAGACAGCAACATCAGAAACATCAAGACCCTGCAAGTAATAAAAAGGAGGTACAAGCTGACCAGAACTGAGGACCAAGGAGCAAAGTAAAATTCTGTTCCACATTCATAGGAAATCTTTTTCTGTGAATTCTGATGATTACCTTCTCTCTTTGTGCTTCCCTGAGGAAACTTTGGTTTTGGTATAAAATCCCTGTTGTTTCTACAGTTCTGTAAACATTCCATTCTAAAATGCACTTTGAAAACCTGAGCCCAGTTTTTCCCAAAGCCTGCCTCTCCCATGGTGGTTCAGGCTGTATGCACTATAAAGGACAAGGCCCTGCCTTTGCAGTAGGCTCCTCTGGAGCATAATCCTATCCATTAAAATGAGGATACACAGAGTAACAAAAAGTCATGACAAATTTATCAAATCAGTTACTTTTAAATTCCAAATCCATTTTATGTTATAGAAGAAATTGTATTAGATTTTATTTATAAATATTTAGTTCCTAAGTTACAAAGCACACTTACAGATAGCACCCATGATGTTCTATTGAAGTGGAGTTATACAATTCTTTAAAATTCCTGGAGTGTCCCCACAAAAGAACATGTCTTAAACTGGTTAACTACTTAATCTGCATTGAAATATCTTTGTGCTGTCAAAAGTTGGGAAAAAATTGGTTTTGCATTCCTAATCAACTTTATTGTTTCCCCTACTACTATTGCTTGACATTTGTAACTAAGGGTATTGTAAAACAGAAGATATATGTTCTTTAATAAGAAAAATGTTTCTTTGCTTTTTTACTTATTTTTAGTACGCATAATTCAGAAGCTATTTAAAGATGCAAATTATTGTAGCAAAACATCATGGAGCCATAAAGATTTATAAGCTGTTAAATGATCTTCAGGGCAGAAGCAAATAACATGTAACACCTGGCATAGACAGTATGTTTAACGATAATACAAATCCTTTATGGTACATTAGCACCTTCAGAAATGAATAATGTCCTAAAATCAATTTCACAAAAAGTTACAGATGAGGGTCAGCACGTAATGTAATTGCACTGAACAAAATCAGCAAATAGAATTTATCTAACTCTTCTGTGCATGCTGTCTTACCATTAATATTCCCTAACAAACAGAATTTAAGGTGTATGTGTGATGGATGATATTTATTTCTTTGAGGATCTGAACTATTTTGCTATTTATCAGAATTAGAGTTATTATACATCCTATTCCTCATTATGTGCCTAATTAATTTGCTGTATTAAAAATTCATCTTACTTTGTTCCAATCAGGCAAGCCAAAACCTTTTAATTTCATTGTGCTCAAAAGATTAATTTTCTTTGCTACCATAAGGACTAATAATTTATTCATATTATCTGAATCAATCAGAAAATCAGTTTCCCCCCCCACATCTATTGTAAAGCTAAGAGTCTTCACTAAGCATTTGTTTTCCTGCGAATTTAAAATATTTAATTGGCAGCACTGGTGCTATATTGAACGGAGTATTGTGAACTTTTGCAATACACATATAGGGGTATATAACAACTTTACCACGGAAGTAGGACAGCAAATGGTCATTCTGAACATCATAATTTTAGTAAAACTCACTAAAAATGTTGGATTGGTTTATTTTACTTTGGAAGATAGCAAGAGGTTGTGAGAACTGACATTTTTCAGATTTTTAATAAATCGTTCCATTACTTTTTTCAGTCCGTGTCAAGAAAATAGAGCATTAAAATTCTTATGACGATACAGTGGAGTCAAGAATTTTAAAAATTAACAAGTAAATGAATTATTAGATGAATAGTTTATATGTTCTCAACAATCAAAAGGCTAAATAATTTGGACAAAAGTTGGTCTTTGATAAAGACAAACATTCAGTTCCACTATGTTCTTTGAAATAGTTACATTATATATGTATCTGTACATATTGGAAATACAGATATACTGAAATATGTAATTTTGTGTTTGGTGTTTTTTTAATCTGTTAGAAAATACCGTAATTTTAAAAATTTTTGTGTGTTTGAATTTTTTGTTGTTAATCAGACCTTATGAAGACTTTTGTCTCTGACTTCTTTGAATAATTCAAGTGCAAGTATAGGAAATTATGTTAGATATATATCGTACCCTTTGTAATATTCCAAATTCTAATAAGAAGAAAAAATTGCAAATGTATTAATTATTTTCCCCCTTTTACTCAACTATAGAATGTGAATTTCACATAAAAAAAACTATGTATAAAAACTATATCACTTTCTACAGACTATGAGCATATATTAAATCAATGTTCACACTTTTTACTAAGAAATATGATGGCTAAGTTGTTCCATTTATCATTGACTCAGAATGAGATTTAACTTGGCAAACATTAACTGTCTTTAAATTTGATATGTAGTCTAAGACAAACTGTGTTGATTGATTCCATTTCAGAGTTAATGAAAAGAGACTGAAGATACATGACCATAAGATACATGAAAAGAATAGACATTTTCAGGTATACTTTCTCAGTAGATCACTAAATTTATAGGAGGATGAAACAAAGAAAAACGAAATCTATCCTTCAAAAGTGTTATTAATGTAAAAGCGTATCTGCACTACAACAAAGGTAAAAAGACAAAAGATCCATCTGTGGCACTGATGAAGTCTTAGAAATTCATGAGGTTCACAAGAAATATCTGGTGAATGTCCAGGGAAGACAGTATTAATGCAAGTTGCCATTGTCCTGAATTTTCTGCAGCATAAATTGTCATTTAAAGATTTGTCTATGACCTTGGAGATTTTAACTTTAAGGAAGCAATAATTGTATTTCCAATAAATATTGAAACTCATAATAAAAACTGGTTTTCTGTGAATTAATCTTCACTGTAATAGTAGATGCATGGTAGATGCATGGTAGTAGCAGATCCATAAGCATGGAACTTAACCAGAAAGTTTGTCAACTTCATGACCATGATTATATAATAAATGCAAAGTATTGCAAGAAGTTGAAGGGCTTAATTCTAAAGCTTTCTGAGTATGGCTTGAATTACTTTTCATTTTTTAAATATTCTTCAGATTTGTCACCCATAAAAGAAAGGGAAAAATGAGAAGTAAATATTTCTTTTGATGCCAAATTTTTACTCCATTTTCAATGAACTCAAAAAACCTTTTTAATATTGATGTCTGAATTTTGGGGAAATGCATGTTCTATTTAAACACAAGTTCCATTTTTTATCCAAGTACTTTTACTAATATTTTACTTTTTTATCTATAAAGGCAATCTTATTTTCATGTAAATTTAAAAAAAAATATCTAAACCCACTTAATAATGGCCTTATCAAGCAGAATTATTGTACAAGGGTCAAAGAAAATGCAGGTGAAACCAACACCCTGAATCTGTGGAGAGCTGTGACTCTTCAGAAAAGTGAAATGCTAGTCCAAGAATAACGAGTCCCAGTCCCTAACACATGCAAGGGCTGTTTCATGTAAAATTGGCCCACAAAGAGGTGTTGATAAGAAATTATATTTTTTATTTCATTCAGATATTTGGATGAGTATTCTTACATTTAGGTGACTGTTAGCCTTGAACTACTCTCTCCAAAGAGACTCCAAACTACTTTCTCTTAAACAACAGTCTTTTATAGGCAATAATATCCTTAAGAGCATTAAAGACTATTCATTAAGAAAAGGAGATTCACAGGATTGTGCCTCTCAGGCTGCATCTATCCCAGTAAACCTGAGACAAGTAATGGCCTTGAACACTGGCACACTTCTCTCTGACTGCCTGCATGTTTTTCAGTGTGTTTTGTCCCACGCCACTATCATGCTCCCACTAGAGCTCAGACATCGTCTGGGGAATAACAAACTTGCTGCAAATGATGTGATCAAGGCCACCCTGCTCTGAGATGGAAGCAAATCTATCCCCACAAGTGGGAATCAGCATTTCACACATCTATGGGGACAGAGGAAAAACGTTCTGGCCTCTTTTACAACATGCAGACATAGTTCAACAGAGAAAGACAAAATTTTTGCATCCTATGCTAGGGATAAGCATAAACATTTGCTGTTTTGTGAAAACCACATCTTTAAATGTGTGCAGAAGTTTAAGGTCAAAAGTTGATTGATTACACAACAAACATCCCCATAATTAAGCAGCACGGAATACAAGTGTTTAAGGATCTAATTCTAGATTCAGAATCTAATTCTAGATTCAGGTCTTGTAATTTCCATATGTAATTAGCTGCAGTAAACTTTCTAGGCTATTTTTATTTTATTTAATAACCAATGTCAACTTATTTTGCACTAGAAGTATCTGAAATACTAGACATCACACTTTTGTGGAATTTATGTGTCACTTAGTAGACATTTCCCCTTAGAAGATGCCAATAATGAGAATTTGCAACATTTGCCTAAAAGCATCCATCATCTGACAGCATGGGGAAACCAGGCACTGGTAGGTAGCAGCAAAAGTTTTTTGACTTGTAGTGGTACCACACTGCCTTCTCAATCCTGTATCTGTTATGGAGTGATGTCTACAGGGCCAGTTCTATTACATATGTTAACTATATGTTGCTGTAATAAAATGTGCATAAATGTACCTCTGGATTTGAGAAGTTTATTACACAGACATCTAAGAATTACTGCTAAAGAAGCCCTTGTAAAACATGAATTTGTAAACTTATCACAAAATCCATCCTTCCAGGTCCTTATATAAATTGCCATAGAGTATCAATTCTCTGTTCAATCAGGGATGGTTTTTCAGCATGGAACTCCACAGTTTCATTCCTGCCCAAACCAAATATACCTACCTTCAAAAATCCTTTGTGATCTTTTCTTGTCTAAAGCTGCATATGCCTCCTGCATCCCTCTGCTCCGTTCCATAAACAATTCATAGAAACAGCATGAGCTATGATCTTTTAATGTACAAAATATGTTTGAATTGTTTGGTGGTCTTAATGGTACTAATACATTTAAATTGTACCAGTGGATTTTAATAACTTAGTCACATATAGGTACACTAAGGCAGTGATAACAATTAAAAGGATTTGTGGTTTTTGTGTTTACCCTTTATAGCAACTGTTTACTATTTTATATGGAAGGCAAACTCTTTGGATATATAATTTAAAGCAAAATTCTTTTGACTTTTGTTCAAGTTAATTAAATCTATTTTTCCAGCATATTTAGCACATTCTGAAATGGTTTCTACTGCAAAATCTCATCATATGCATGCACGATTGGCTGTTAGTAAATAGATATCACAAATATACATATATATATATATACTTAGCAAGACTAATAATGATCTCAGATTGATACAAAACTGTAAAACCCATAGAAGTTTCATATACAGCAGAGCTTTTAGACCAAATTTAGATTTTCTACTGAACATAGATGCATATATTCAAAAACCTGATAGTCTTCTGTCACCTGCTACTTTACAGTAAAGCACAAAAAAAAATAGTTGAATTGAGAGACACTTTAACTAGAAGTTTCCTTAGTTTCTTTGAGATGTTCTTCTGCATGTAAGAGAGTTTTTATGTACTGGTTACAGCTCAGCAGTCCTGTGTGTAATCTGATGTGGCTGAAGCATACAAAATTTATATTAGTATGAGCTACTTTTGTAAACAGCTATTGTAAGGATATATAAATGTGTGTGTGCAAATATATACAAAGATGAGTTAATCTACTCTAATTATTTTAAAAAGTCACAAGTCAAAAATTCAGAAAATGGTGCAAACAATGTTTTTTGTGATTTTCCTACCTGGAGAGGTTTTGCTCTTGCCATGGACATATAGGTTATGATTAGATACTTAAGGGTGCTATCCGTTTTTCTACGGCAGCTACTGTACAAGACCCAACAAAATAAAAAATTAATAAAGAAAGGAAAAAGCAAGAAGAAATGTAGGGATTATAATAGTTTATAGGAAAGTAGAAGAAAAAACACAGGCTTTACAGGCAAATTCCACTGGTTAAAACACAGAAGAGTTTGAGACTAGATTTAGGCTTCCACCTAGGCTGGTAAGGTCTGTAACTACTAAAGCTCAAAGAAGCTGCGCTTCTTTTTATGTTTTCTTTGTATGACTCAATGATTCTTGAATTATGTTCTGCACAGTGGAACCATCCTAATAGACTTAGTAGCTTACACAATGGTTGGGGCACTTAAGTGGAAAATTGAAATATGGTTTTTAATCTACTCATGAACAGAAAGGAACTGGACCTCTATCTCACTCTTTGTATGTAATTTTTCTTTAACATAAAGGCAGTTTAAAAAGCAGGCAGATTCACTACCGGATTAAAAAAAACCCAAACAATAAAACCACAATGAGCAAACAAACAAGCATGAGTTTTGCTCAATTATTTAAAAGACTGAAAGAAAGTGGATAGCTGACTTTACTTGGAAATGACAGACTCTTAAAAATATATTTTTGTGTCTTCTGAGTGAGGCTTTCAAATAGAAGACTTAAGCTTTGTATCTTCACCTAAAGTACTCTGAGCATTAAATCTAAGCATATTCTTGCTCAGTGTTTTGAAATATCTGGCCTAGAGTCAGTACCTTTAATGTTCCTCTTCTGACCCACATCCACTGTTAATGGGTATTTGATATGATTAAGCTTTATTTTAGGTTATAGTTTTTACCAGAGTGAGTGAAGTGGAATTATATCTCCCGTGCCATAAGATGCCTTGTCAGTATACACATTTATCATGTATAGTGATAAAGATGCAACTTACAATTTTGCAGCAGCAGTAAAATCCCCTGGGTGATGGCAAAATGTGATGACATAGATGCTGAGTGAGGTGGTGGCACCTGAGAATAAAGGGATAGCTTTGTGGAGGGAGAGGTATAAAAATGTACATAACACAGGGCTTGTGTCTCTGTGATAATTTTTTTGAAACTACAATCAGGGAATGCAGTATTGAAAAACATAGCTCAAGATCCTTACACAAGATCATAAAATTAAAAGCTATTTATGCCGACAACCTATAGTTTTATGTTATCTGACCTTCCATGAAAGATACAGAGCAAAGAATTATTATAGTTTTAAATCAAATATAGAGAAACCATTACTATATTTAAGATATCTGGAAACATAGGTACATTTTTATGTGCAGTCATCATACAATTTTAAAAGTGAACTAGTTGAACCAAACAGATATAAACATACAAACATACCCCAAATGATACATCCAGATTAAAATAATTAAAAAAAAAGATAATTTTCCCAGTTGGTTATATTTCATTAACATAATATGTTCATTTGAGCCCTTTTAAATGACACTTAGCAGGAAGACAATATTTGCAATGTTGTGACTTGGTTTTGTTTTGGGATTTGGGGTTCTTTTTCTGTAAAAACTGCAGACTGCAGAGTGGTCAATTTCCATTACTGAAAACCATGTAGGTTTTCTGATAACTGACAAAAGACAAACTATTTTTAAAAAAGCAAAACAAAACAAAACGGGATTTAAATTTCTATTATTTGATTGAAAGAATTATCTAGTTAAAGTAATAAACTCCAAAAGCTTTTTTACTTTTCACTGCTTTTGTTAAGTTATAAAACTGCAGTTTTAGAAACCAGATGCAGCTCCTATTGTGTGTTTTAAAAAAGGGTACTGTAATACATGTAGCTTTGGGGAAAGACTCTTCTGTATACTTTTTATTATTCTATATCCCATCAGAACATCTGCTGATTTCTCTGAGGGACAGTTAAGCTGAAAGTCTGAATGCAAAGCAAACACCTTTTGCTACATGTGTTAGGACAGAAGTTCTATACATTGTTCTATGCAATACCTTCTTTAGAAAGTAAATCTGGATAATTTCTAGCAGTGCTACGGTCCATGTAGTAGCCGTAGATTTAGTTAGGAGAAGATTACAGGTTTTCCAATACTGGGATAAGACATGGTTCAGTCAAAAGGATATCAAAATTGTGCCTTTTCATCACAGCAAATGAATGTCACTGCAGAGTTTGAGAAGCCAGCTGTCAGAAAATTAGAAAAGGACTGCCTAAACCAGGCATACAAAAGATGCATGTTATTTGTTCATGGACTTCTTGAAAGCTTCCATGTTTCCTATTTCTAATAATTTTGCCTAAAAAATGTTAAAGAAGTAGTTTTTCCTTTGGGGCTTTGTGGTGTGTTTTTTTTGTTTTGTTTTGTTTTGTTTTTTGTTTTTTGTTTCTTTTTTGTTGGTTAAGAGAGGGGCTCTTCAGTAAGAAAAAAGGATTGTTCTTCTTTACATTTTACTTTGTAAGTAGAGAACAACTAACCCATGTAATTATGCTTGCTGACAGATCGTTCACATTCCTAGAAACAATGAATTATCATGACACCAGTGTATCATTTGGAAGATGCAGAAGGAGCATTTTTGTTAATAACTTGGATGTGGCCAGAGGTAATCTCACATTGCAGATAAACTGCAAGGCTTTTCTTTCTGTTTCTGATCAAAATCATACTCCTAAGATTTATAGGAAAAAGAAGTCTTGCGGGAAAACTATTTAATGTAAATGAAAGATAATTTTAAATGCTTGCTTCTGGAGTGCAGGTTAAACAGCTAGCTTGTTTCAAATTGCAGTAGCTGGCTCTTTGTGACCAACAGCATTAACTACCAAAGGTTTTTTATTTGTTAGATTTTTTCAGTAATTTACTGTCATTATAGGTGAAATGAACTTTATAACCATGTGTAAAATCTGCGCTGAAAGGAGAAGCAGAGAGGAGAAGAACAAAAATGTTCATACTCTTGGTACAAAACTCAAGAGGAAAAATGTAGTACAATAAGCAGATAGACTGTGAATACTTTTCAGAAGTTTCTGTGATAAGAAGTCATCCATAGTGGACAAAAAGCCAATAGAAATAATGGCTAAGGGAAAATGAAACAGGCAATCAATAAGAAACAAGCTCTATTTAATGTAAAATGATGAAAAGAATACTGTATTAAGGACATTATTTCCTGTTTTCTAAAATCTTTTTTCCCCAGTGTTGTAATGATAAAAAACCAAGGAAAAATTAGAAGGATCCAAAATCAGAATGGAGAATTTACTGAAGGCATGAGGAAGAAGGTGAAGCAAACCTAAATTTTCAGTTGTTTCCGCTGCACAGTACAGAAAGTCTACAAAAAAATCTGTGGACTTTCTATCACCCCCTCACCCTCAAAAAAAAAAAAAAAATTAAAA
>JANRGV010000051.1:59226829-59249756 GCA_024734035.1 Alethe castanea | reverse complement strand
ATGAAGCAACAAGAGAGTTCTAAGCCCCTCAAAGTTTAGAAGTCTCGCCTCAGTGGAGAAGTTGATCAGGATTTTCCCCCCTAGATTAAAAATGTGATTTGTGACTAAATAAAACAGTCATTTATGCTGCTATATTTACATTTTTCTGTATTTGATACCATACTACCTGCATCATCATACGTGCCATTGTAGTAGTTCCCTGGTTAAGTTAAAACTAAGAGAAACCATGAAATCTTAAAAAATGCTTTATTTGACCAACGGTTACTTCTTGCACTGAAAATCTCTAATCAAGTAAGAGGCTAAACAATGATGGAAAAATGAAATCTCTAAAATACCCTCGCAGAAATATCTCTGATATTTGACTAAATAGAGCAACTACTCAAAATGATTCATGAGTTTTATTCTGTTTTATGTTTTTGAAAAAAACCCCCAAAACCTACAAAAATCCGTCAGGATCCTCTCAGATTTTGAGAGTAAAGTAAATAGGATTGAATCTCTGCATGTTTACGGTAGTTAATATGTAGAGAGAACACTTTTATAGAATTAGTTTGGCTCCTGTTCAGAATCTAGCAATATCCATAATAAATTTCTATTTAAATCTCTTGTAGGGATGAATAAAGAGAGGATTAACATATTTTCCTGCTGTGTTCTTAGTATTTATCTTGACAGTTGACTTGTCTGCATAGACAAAAGGAAAAATAAAACCTTATTTGGGCCAAAAATATTACTTTTAAATAAATAATGAAGACTTTAATTTTAAAGATAAATATAGCCAAATTTTTATAGGTGCTTTTTTAAAGTTGTAAAGGTTAGATGAAAATTCAGCTGAATGAAGAGGATGGATACATTTTTTGTCTCATGCAAATTATGTTGGAAGTTGGTTTGGAAGTCTTTTGACTCTTCTAAAAAAAAAAAAAATTGAATGAAACCAAAAGTGCATCAAATCCTGTGTATCCAGCTGAATTTTCATCTAACTGTTATGATTTTATGAAAATGTTTGTGAATTCTGCAGCCTGGATGGAAATTGTCAGAAATGTAGTTGAGCTACCTTACAGAAAAATATTCCCTTTCTGCAGCAGAGAGATAGGCAAAATCTCCAAATTTCAGGATTGAGTTGCACTTTGTGAAGGGAGCTCATTAAGAGACAGACTAATTTTTTCCATTTGTGAAAATGGCGGAGGATGAAAACATGAAAATATTTCTTGATGAAGTGGCCAATTCTCAAAGTAGCTTAGAGGCTACTTTGTTTCCCTTCTCACACATTTCTAATTCTCCACACATTTTCTAATCTCATGTAGTCAGTAAATTGGAGGAAAATAAGATATGTGTCATAGGTTTTTCCTTTCCCTATTGTATTGCTTTAGCTTTATTTCAGACTTCTGCAAGAATATCCAATCTACTATAAAATTTACATTTAGAATCAACCTTGTGTTAAGATGTGCTTATTAAGTTGTTACACAAAAGTTGAAGATTAATACTCTCTCACATGAGGACAAGCTGAAATACTGATAGATTTATGACATCTATAAATATTATTTATTTAATGTAATATTATTTTATAGAAAATTATGAGTTGTTGAAGCACATTAAAAAGAGCTTTAATCCTCAGTATGGTTATGCAGAAATACATAAATCAGACTTTTAAAATTGCTCATGATGGAAAATAATACTGAGATCTTGGAAAATAACTACATTCTTTTAATTTTAAATTTTTTGTGTCTGGAAGTCCTAAAATGTACTCCTGTCTCCTGTGAATATTGTGCTTCAAAATTCTGCTTTAGAAATATAGTTTCCTATTAAATACCATGCTCAAATTTTTTAAGGAAATTCATTGTTTTGTGACAGGTGAAATGATATTTCATTACAGAGAGTTTAGTACCCTTATGAATATTTATAAGAATACTTTCCACAACTGTACAGCAGACAGCAAATTTCAGTGATTTTCATATGCAGTAAAATATAAGGTTTTCTGGGTTTTTTGTCCTTTCCTGGATGTGATGCTGCAATTTTTATACTTTCTCTATTTTTTTTTCTTTAAAATCTAATAAAAATTACAATATATTCCTATAGTGTTCTAGAGCCTGCCAAATACCACTCACAATTAGAAAAACACTAGGGTCTTTGCAGACCACCCTTCAGCCATCACACTGACAAAATAATTGTAGAACTCATATTAGACAAACTGCATTGGGAACAGGACACTCAGCCTTTGACAGAAGCTTGTGGGCTATTAAGGAGGTAACCAAGTAGCAGCATGCTGTTCTGACACTTTTCTTGCAGTCGATGAATACAGAGTGACTCCTCTGAGTGAATGCCAAGGCATCATGATTAGCATAATTAGAGCATACCTTTGTGGCACAATTATATCTGTACGAAGTTGCAGCAAGAAAGGCTTGGTTGCAATTGGTGATATGCCTCATTATCTAAATACATAGCTTCTGATTTCAAAGGCTGTCAAATGAGATGGAATAAAACTACACTTAACTTGCCCTGGTGTTGCCTGATAGAAACCTTAAATACCTTTTTCCTTCTCAGCTTAAAGTTATGTTTTGTGCTACCTTTATGCTTTATATTAACAACTGAGCCAGATAAAACATTTTTCCTCTACAAAGTACTCTCAATTGACAGCCTCCTAAACAGTAATACATATAGGAAAATCACACTAATTTCTATGCTGCTGTAGGTCTAAATAAAGGGGCAGAGCACACTTCAGTACATGACTCATTTTGCCTTTTCAAATGTGCTAATATAAGTGTGATACAACTTAAGTATGATGCTGAAAACCAGGAGTCTCTAAAAGCTCTCACCACAAAGTCTATTTAAAGAAAAGAAGTCTAGTCCATTATATGGTAATAATATTTCTTGTTCTTTTAAAGAGAATCTTTCAGCATAGTTAGAAAACTTTTTTGCTGATATCCTCTCACTTAGCAGCTCCTATTCTTTATTATTCACTTCTCTCTGGCTCTCTGTTGTCTTGTCCACTGCACCGTTAACCTCAGACAAAAGCATATCTAAGCCTGCTTTTACTAAGCAGAGTTGTTCAGCTCATGATGTCATAAACAAGTTAGTAGTCTACATCTGTAGAAGATTGGATCCGTAAATACTCGGTTAACTGTGAAGGGTAAAACTGAGTAGAGTTAGATGGCCAGTAGTGAGGGCTAGCTCCTTCTCAGCTCACTGTACGTGCAATAGTGTGTGCAAGGTCAGTCTATCAACTGGTCCTGGTCAGACTTTCCCTGACCAGCACAAGACCAGAACCTCTGGGTCATTTGGTCATTTGGAACTGAAGACTGGGAAAACTACTATCTCTTCCCCAAGAGCTTCCAGTTGTCACCCCTGTTGATCTTTGTTGACATCTTCCACTAGGCTCCATATTACTCTTCACCTCACATAAGCATGTTGCTCTTTCTAACAGTACTTGTGGGAATTATCCCTTTCTTCCTCTACCAGGACTTCCAACTCCTCCTTGTCTCTCCTGTATGCTGCACAGTGAGCTTTTTCTTAAATCTTTTTATTCGCTTCCCTTTCTTTGGCAAAATAATTGCCTTTTGCTACATGTTGAATAGCAAACTCACAGCAGATCTTCATAATGCTTTTGGATATTCTTGCGAACAAGCATTGGTAAAACAAAGGAAAAAAACCCCAACAAAGCAGAGATCTGCAATGTGTTATTAAAGGTTTGCCACTTTTAATTCAAAAAACAGTTGTCCTAGTTTGAAGGAGAGGTGTCTGCCGATGAAAGCAGAAGTTTTTCTTTGAAATAGAGACTTTAATTCCACTCCCTCCAAGTATTACAATTGTTTGAATTGAGGACTCTGAGGCGAAGACAAGGGGGTAGGAATAACAGCTCTTTTACTAATATATCTAACCGCACAAGCAGAGACAGCAGCAGTTATTAAAATCACCAACAAAACAGAACAGGTAACTCGGTTCCAGTCCTTTCTTAGCTGCAGGCACACTGCCTGCGCTCGGTCCCGGTGGTGCAGGCGGCACAGAGCCGGCACAGCTGCGGAGAGCTGCGGGAGCAGGAGGGGTGGGGGCGGCAGCGGCCGCGCTGGTCTCGGGTGGAAGCAGGCTGGAAGGCACAGCTCCTCGCTCACCATTTTAGTCTCTGGAGATTGGCTGTCTCCCCCGAGGTAGCAGGACAGATTCAGAGCAGTTGATTGCAGGGTGGTGCAGCTCTCCTGCCTTCAGGCCACATGCTCAGCAGACGGGGTCCCCCTCCACCGAGCTGGAAACACGAGTGGCCCCTCCCGGTACCGGCTCCCACCTACCCCTTTGTCTAGAGTCATCAGAAGGTCCTGGGCGTAGCTGGCAGGCTTCGTTAGCATGATAATGGGAAAAATTCCTTAAACAGTAAAGGACAAAAACCCAACCCTCGACACCAGTGCAACTTTCTGTATCTCAATCCAAGGGTCTCTGCTGTGCTCTGCTGGAAGGGGAGTGAGCAAGAGTCTGTGTGAGGCTCAGCTGTCTGCAAGGGTTAAGACACAAAATGTAGCTTCAGTCTATCCGAAGTAACGCTGCTCAAATTTCTAATAGAGAACTGTTCATAGTTCTGAACAGCTCTCTAAAAACTGAAGATTACCAGAGCATCCAGCTGTTTTATTCTTCATGACAAGATTCTTATTTAATAACTAACTTTAGTGAATTTGGTGAGCAAGGTATCTCAGGTCTTAAATGAAATTCAGAGAGGCCTTTTATTTTTTTTGCATAAGCAACATGCCCGATTTGGTTTAGCAGTCTGATGTCTATCTTTTTAAAAAAGTTCCTCTACATGTTTGCTTGATGAGGCACACTGCATAAAATTTTAAACTTGCACTAATTCAGACACATTTTCTAACTTAAATCATCTCCTTACGTCTTGAGTTTGGTCTTTAAGACTTTATTGCCTTTGTTCTAATAGGTCTTAAGTTTCTACATAATCATTTTAAGTTGGTATTTTAAGATATAACTCAATATACGAAAAGGGAGGAAAGAAAGAAGAAAAAAAAATAAAGCCACAAACCTCATAAAGTTTCACATTAAAATTCACCAACAATAATTATAAGGTCTTCAGCAGGTATCATTAAAGTTGATGCCATTTAACAGACTACCAACGAACAAGCTTGCCGCAATGGATGTAGCTACAAGGATAACATACACTACAAGAATATCATTACAGTTAATTTCATTACCTCTGTGCAAACAGTGCATATCTAACTTAAAACAAAATTCTCCTTTGAAATATGCTCTTTCTTAAGAAAAAAATAAAATTGGGTATCTTATGAAGAAACACATCTTTAAATTACTTCTGTTCTTTCTCTTGAACTATAATTACCAAAGGATTGCCATGAAAAGAGCTAAAGGCTATAATTAATATTATTCTCTTTTTCTTGGATGAAGCATTTAAATACAGTGCATTATTTCATTGATCTCCCTGCAGACAAAGTCATGCCAATCCTTTTTTAGAAACAAGTTTCCTACCCAATTTCCCCTCCTTATAACTTTGAACAGCATGTTCTTTTGCAGTTCCCAAATGTTAAGAAATACTTTCAGAATAACAATGAAATGGAAGACATGAAGATTACAATCATGTTAACATTTTCCACTGGATTTTTCACAGATAGTGATTAATAATTATTTTCTGATTCTTCTTGCACTGATTTAATGCATCAAAATTGACCTGCAGAAGGTTCCAGGGATTTTCTCAACAACAGCTTTGGTTCTGTAAGGATGTGGAGCCAAATTAAATAATCAACCTGCATATTTTCAGACCAATTTTGCTTAATCATATGTCCTCCCTCTTTGTTGTAGGCTCATGAGCTATAGGAGCTGTTCAGTTTGTTTTCTAAAGTTGAAATATTAATTTAGGTCAATTATTTGAATAAAATTGTTATTTAAGGCTTTTATTTTTTTCTTAAATAAAAATATAAATGTCAGTAAATTAAAGTAAGATTTGAGAGATATCTCTTAATATGCACTGGTTTTTCCTCAGCAATCCTTTCTTTCTCTTACAATATCCCACCAAAATAGTAATTGTAAGTAAGAATATGAGAATACCTGCCCATTTAATTAGAAATCATTTAAATAGATTAAAAATTTGTCTTCTTTGTAGATTTCAAAATACACCAGTCTTTCGCATTAGTTTATTCACTGATCCACAACAGCTGTAAGAGCTTAATATATTGTATAGGATTTTTTTGTGCATGTATATACATGCATCAAAGATGTATCTTAGCTAATGCAAAACTCTGAAAACTGGGAATAAAACTACTGCTGAGTATAGAAGGAATAAGGATGACACACTGACATCAAAAAATAAATCACTTATTTGTCCTCATCTAAATTTTGCAAAACCAGAAAAGTGCTTAGTAGTTTAGAATTGTTCAGTGCATAAGGGATGATTTGCCTGGAAAGGGAGGATGTATATGTTTATACATATAAATATATCTATGTACACCTATGAGTACTTACATTTACAAATAACTCTGTCATCTGTTACTTAAACAAAAGGGCTTTGTCATTCTTTAGTTTTTAAACTGAGTTTAAAACTTTATTTTCAACTTGCATTCACAGAAACATTAGGGCCCAAAGATTGTTAATCCAGTAAATTCCAGTCATGGCTACACACAGTTTAAATGTCCTAGTACTGTGCATTTCACAAAATCATTTTTCCAAAAAGTTACTTTAGACTGGATGAATTATTTGTGATTTCAGATTTTTTTTCTTGCTACTGTAGTTCACAGAATGTAGGGAAACAAATTGGAAGAGCACTGTACTGGGAAAAAAAAAACAGAGAGAAAGAAAAGGACTGAGAAAGAGAAAAAAGGGAATGCAAGAGAGAGAGAAGGAAAGAAAGAGGGAAAGAGCTCACATCAGAACAAAAATAGGCTTTTACAGACTTGACCCAAACTCAGATAGAAAAGCATGAATTTAAGATCATTTTGCTAAAAAAACTGCTATACTTATTCACATTGAAAATCTAACATCAGAAGTAAACCCTACTTTTCAAGTGTTTTTAATGGTGAAAATTGTATTTTCAATATTTTCTATAACTGAACATAATACCATATATGTAAAACAGAGTTAATATACCCTGTCTGTTTTAGGAAGCTAATATGTTCTTTTGACATTAATTGCTATGTTCTTGAAATGGTTCTCCCACTGTCTTCTGTTATTAACTTCTCCAAATGAAAATGCTAAGTAATCCTGTAAAACCTTAACAAGACTTTGTAAAAACACGCAGTCATCTTAGAATTAGTAGTGCATGACTGTCATGACATTATATTGTTCTATTTTTTCATTCAAGAAATAAAGACTTTACAGTACAGTTTATCATTTGATACTTCAATAACATACTTGTTAAATAAACAGATGAAAAAGAAAATTAAAAACCCAAGATAATGCTCATATTTTCAAGAAACAAGTCCTGTGATAGAACAAATTCCAATCTCTCTCTGATTAGTATACTATAAATATTTTCTTAGACAATCAAAATAGACAACACCGTTAAAATTCAGTATCCTCTTCAGTTTGCTGCTACACATTCCTAGATTAATATTCTTAGAGTGTTCGTTGAAATTCCTCATTGATATGCCTAGGCACTCTGACCTTGGGATGTTAATCTGAACACAAACATTTATCTCTGCCTTGTCTCTGTTTTAGCTTGTGTCTTATGATCAAATCTCTTAGATGGGTGGATATCCATCACTCTGCTGCCATTGGAGTGTGTTGATTTATAGATGACATCTCAAAGCAATAGTTGTTTTGAACCGTTCAATGCTTCATAAAATAAAGCAAGAAATTTCATAGTACTCCTGTGCTTTGGTAGTAACTACAACTATTCAATATTTCCCAGTATAATTTATCATAGTGTGGAATAATAGATTAACTTCTCCCTTCTTTTTCCATTGCTTTAGTCTTGTATTAGCCAGTAAGACGCCATGTGGTGGCTATATACTTAAAGGAGAAAAGAATCTAAGTAAAATTCCTTGACAATCTTGCAAGTAAATTGTACTCATGCTGTTATGCTTTGTGAGCTGTGAATTTTCAGCAATGTTTTATAACATTCTACCCAGCAGAGAACGTAAGTTTTTCAGTTTTCACAAAAAGAGCAACAAATATCATAACAAATATCATTATAGAGAAAATGTAAAAATATATTTGAATATGAGAGGGAATTTATTCCTGTACACGTTTGATTAATTAGGGAGGATCAAAGGGAAATCATATTAATTAATAATGTGTTGTAAAAAAGTTCTCTCTCTCTCTTCCTCTAAGGAGAAAAGAAAGTAAGAAACATTTTTAAGAAACAATGTTATTAAAGTAGCCTTTTCCTTTAGATAAATACAGTGAACAGATTTACCTATTCATTTTCATTTACATGATTCACTTCCCACATATTATTAATAGATTTTTATATTTCATTTCAGTGTTTGAAAGTCCAGTCTGTGAAATGATTAGTCTAACGCATTGTGTAATTGAGGTGCTGTTGCAATAAGGAAAAGAATAACTGGTATTGATTATGTGAATATGTGTGTTGCAGGTTTTGGGGGTTTTTTAGTTGGCATTTGGAGTATATAGTGTTTTTTCTTTATGGTAATAATACTGGATTTTTTTCCCCCTGAGGATTTAAGAAAACACTAGAATCTGTATATTTTGATAGAATGAAAATTTGGGAAAAAATTCTTTTAAATTCTACACAGTCTAAATGCTATTGCCTGCATAAGATACCAAGAGAGCAATTTGAATGGACTTCAGGATATCTCTATTACAACATCCTGGACATAAGAATCAGCTGTGATGTCAGACCAGATTGCTTAGTACTTTATCTAATATGGGCTTGAAAATCTCCCAGGATAAAGCCTTCATAAGCTATTAGACAATTTGTTTATTTACATTTAATTCTACAATGGTCACAGTTGTTTAATGTGCACTAAGAAATTTGAGAAGAAAGAAGCTATTTTTTTTTACATTGGTATTTTTTCTTCTAAATTTTATAGGTTTATTTCAATCTTATTATCATTACAACAATTGGGACATTGACATATAAACATTCAATAGAGAATTTTTGAGAGATTCTAATGCTCATTAAAGAGTCGTTTAAAAGAAATAAAGGAAAAAATGCATATTAATTTCCTTATATTGCGGCTTGTTTACTTTTCTGTAGAGTGAAACTGAGATAGGCATATATCTGACTTACATTCTGTTCCAGGTTTCCCAAAAGCCTAATACTTACAAGGTTTATTTAACAATAATGTGAACAATTTTAACATTTTCTCCCAAACTGTAATAACAATTTTTTTAAAAATCTAGTAAAAATATTGTTTTGACATACAACAACAAAAAAAATTAAACATAGGGAAATTCTTATTCTTGGTATATAATGGTAACCTTCCAATTTTTTTAAAAACATATATTTATATTAATACAGACACCTATAATTATATCCTAATACTTGTATTACTTCGTGTTGTCATAATTTTATACAGAGGAGTATTCTCCCCCAGTACTTAGCCAGCATATATTATGAAAAATAAGCAATCTGGTTTTTTCTTTAAAAACTTTACTCATAGAGTTGTAAAGGGGGAAGGGTTCTGCAAGCCACCTGCCCCAATTTTCTGCTCAAAATATACCAGTTGAGAGCAGGTTGCTCAATGTCTTTTCTGCTTGAGTTTTGAAATCTATAAAGTTTGAAAATCCATGGTGTCTCTAGGCATCCTACTCCAGTGTTTGACCTCCCTTAGGGTCAACTTTTTTCTCAATATGTTAATCAGATTTTCCACCATTACAAGCTATGCCCATTGCTTCTTGTCCTATCCATGAACACAAGTAGGGAGCAGCAGGTCACATCGTCATAGAACCCTCCCTTGAGAGCTGCAAGGTACTTCTTTACCCTCATAAAAACACATTTTTTCAGCTTTTCCTCATGTCATTTTTTTTTTCCTGTTACTGAGGAGCACAGAATCATAAACAACATCTAATGTTCATACTCTTTTTATCTAACTGAGCTAGTTATTTCATTGCAGGAAGCAAACTTGTTGGTCAAACATGATTTGCCCTTGGGTAATCCTCTCTGGCCAATCTTATTCTTAAACTGGTCTCCCTCCACTTAGTTGTTCAGATCCTCTTACTTTCTAGTCTTAGAGATGAGTGTGATATGAGGTCCTTCCAGTGGTCAGGAAATACGACTTTTCAAAGACCACAAAAAACAGCCTTGAAATGCCCAAATGCATTGGTCACATCTATCAGCACCCTTGGGAACATGCCTCCTGTCCTCATGGTATTTAATTTGTCCTACTGCTTCACATATTCCTTACCTGTAATATTCTTGATTGTAGGTGACACTTTATTCTTTTTATTTAAAAGGAATTAAGAATTTAGAAACTGGAATCAATTCCAGTTTCTTTGGACCAATGAAAATTGAGGGAGGAAATAAACAATTGAAACAAGCAAACACCACTAAGTATCTTTGGCTTTTTTTCCTATATCCTTTTTGTCACTAGGTACACTGCTTTACTGAGTAGTGGACCCAAATTTTTCTGATGGTTTTTGTTTGTTTGTTGTTTTCCTTTTTCCTTTCAAGTGATAAACATACAGAAGCCCTTTTTATTGACTTGTGTATCTAGTACTAGCTTCAAGTCCCATTGAGATTTGACTTCCCAGTGTCATACCTGCAGTCCCAGGTGTTGTCTCTGTAGTCTTCCTGGGTATATTCACTCTCATTTCCATTTCCTTCCTTTTTCTGTTTCTGTTTCTCAGTGCCAGTCTTCTGCTTTTCAGACTGAACTCTGCAAAGGACTGCTCATATTCTTTAGAGAAATTATTTTTAAAGATCAACTTTTTCTGCTTGGACCCTTTGCCCTCCAGGAAAGTGTTCCAAAGGGTTCTGCTGAGGTGATTCTTAAAGAAGGCCAAATTTCTTTCCCTTGAGATCCAGTATTTGGGATTCTGCTCTTTGTTTGCTAACTTCTGTAAAGATTTTAAAATTTGTCATAGCACACTTGCTTCACATCCCCAGTGAGTTTTTCCTTGCTTGTAATTGTTATGTCAAGCAGAACATCTCCCCTGTCTGTTCACTCATGTCATTGAGATATGTCAAGACAGTCCTGTCTCCTCATTTCCAGAGCTGTCTACCATTTATTACAGCACCTAGTTAGGCAATTTATCCCTCCACATATCTACAATGCCACTGAGATTATGGCTGTTCAGCTCTATATGAACCTCTAATTCCTCATTCTCTTCTTTTGCAGTTTGAATTCCTGTGCAGGATAAATGTATGGAACCAGTCTCTACCTTACAGAAGGAAATACTCTCAGGTAGGAAATGCTTTACACCCTTCTCCCCACAAAAACAAACTCTTTAAAATATTGTGCTTTCCCCGTAGTCAGATAATCAGCTACTGCATTAAAAATTATGTTCAGCTGAATGTAACAGACATTTTATACCTGCACATAAACTTTCATTTTTGCCCATTCCCCTCTCTTTATACATTTGAATCACAAACCTGTAAGACATTACAACTTCAGGTCTGTAGGGCTGGAACCCCAAGATGTACTTTTATGTTAAATATGACAAATGTAGATTATTCTTAGGAGAAAGACAACTATGCTGAGCTAATAATATTGGTTTAGATATTATATTTAATGAGAAAAAGTTTACATTTTGTGGAAGCACTACTTGGGGCATTGATTTTTCATTTGAACATGTGGTGGAAAGAGAGAATATAAATACATAGTATAGTGACTGGTACACCACTAAAGAATCTTCCTTATTTTTGTAATATTTTATTTACATATCTGATAGTTGCAGAAATTTGATTTCTTATTAACATTTTCCTTTTAATAGATTTTAGTAGTGTTTTAGCAAATGTTTTCATTAAGGTTACTGAAACTTTGTGTATTTTTCCCCTCAGAAAACATCAGTATTTGAAATTCTATACTTGGTTGACAGCAAAAATATAAAAAAGATAAAAATGATTCTGAACTTTTCAAGACTTTCAGTTGAGCTATAAGAACACTAAATTGTTCTTGGTCATTGAGGCATGTGATAAGAAAAACTGATGACTTTGATCTATATGTTCTTGAAATAGCCCTTTCACCTTAATATCCACCCATCTTAAGGACAAGAACTTTGTCCATGATAAAACATAGCATATGCTCCAAGGTGATGCTAAATGCCGAGGAAGACAACTGTAAACTCTGTCAGTGAGGTATGGCTGTGGCAAATCAAATGGCAAATCAAATCCTATGCTTTCACTGTGTGTCATATGTTACTTACGCTGCCTTTAAAACTTTCATCAAAATCTTAAAAAACCTTGTATGTTATTTTTATTAATCATTTGTGCATTTCCTAGATAATAAGTTGGCACCAAGGTTAACAATTTCCCTCTTACTTCTTCACTTTTATCACTCTCCTTTTCGTCACTCAATGAAACTGGAAAAAGTAAATATGTTTTTCCTTTGATGAAATTATACTCAACTCAGAATGATTACTGAAAATAAGTTGTAGCCAACATTGGGGTGGGCCTCAGCTATGCTGTTTGCAGTACTAAGTGAAACTGAGCAGAATAGTTTTCTTTAATACATACAGATTAGTGAAATACCAATAAAGTGGTTGAATAAGGATTTTACATTATTAACGTACCAGGAACTATCCAGAGAAAACTTTAGCAGTGTGTCTTACTGCATCTTCCTTATTTTGGGATGATTACAGACAGACTTCTTTGAAAATAAATGTGAAGCAATGAAGATTTCAGGCTGTTGTTACAAACTTGCTGCCAGCAGAAGTGGAAACATCACAGCAGGTTTTGAAGCAGTCATGGTAAAACTGCATCTTGACCCAAAGCTGTACCAGCAACAAGTTAACTGTATTTTTTTTTCCTCTGGAGGGACTTCAATAGCTCTACATAGACTGAAATTCCCTCACTAAAGACTATAATTCACCTAGTCTAAAAGGAGTCAACTCTCTATTGCCAAATCAGGTGCACTTTTCTTAATGATGTACTCATTTCATGAACTGAGAAGTGCAAATGGCTTCTTCACTATTTTTCAAAAGCTTTTTGCTTAGCCATAAAAGGAATAGACTCATAACTAATACCTGCTGATTATGCAAATATCACTTCCTATCACTACTTAGACATATCTCCAATTTGTGTATGTTCTTGCTCTACCAGAAAAATATTTCCTCCTACTTGTTTATATGTCAGTACTTCTTTGAAAACTCAAACAGATGTGTAAACAGGTTTGTTAGCACTCAGTTATAAAGCTTTGCAGATGCATTTGTCACAACTGAGAGCAGATAAAGCAGGAGCATTACCCAAGCAAATAGAACATCACAGGACTTACATGGAATTATCTTCTTTTGCATGCATACAAAATAACTAGATATGTGTTCCAGACACAGAAAATACTTAGGACAAATTAGTGTGAAAAGCTGCAGTGAACGCCCAGCTGAAGTAATTTAGAGACAGTAATTACCTCCACATTATTGTTATTATAGTTCTTACCACACACTACGAAGCAGAAAATAAGAACCTCTGACTCACAGAATACTTGAAAGATATTGTAAAGATTCCCCACAGTAAAGCTTTGTGTGTCACCTCATTTAAAAAAATTAGTAAGCAGATAATAACAATCATCTAAGCATGCTTTTGGAAGTAATGGTAATTTTAAAGGGCCATTTTTATTCATAAATGCACATTTAGGTACACTTGTAATTGGTGTTTTATCTATATTGCAGTTTATACTCTATAGGTTAACTATACCTGGGTACTTGTGGATGAAGAAACATATCTAAGGAGTTGAATCACTTTAGTACCTTGTACATTCCATATTTCAATAACAATCCACAGTCAGAATACAAGTTGAGCAAGAAAGACAGTTAAATACACTAATTAAATAAAGAAAATCAGCCTTTATTAAATTTGTTCAGATTTGCAAAAAAAAAAATCCAGATCAGGTCTTTGTAAAAGTTCTAGAATATTTTATTGCACTCCCTCATTTTCTCCCATCAGCAGTAATTTCCCTCCATTCTAGCTGACCTTCTCCTATTCCCACCATCATTCATTAGGAGAATTTTACCTTAAAATGCTACATTTCTCACAAACAGTGGAAAAGAAATAATTTAAAATAAGCCTTTCCTACTATACTAGTTTTAGGTTTTATATTATTTTTATTCTAAAATAAAAAACTTATATATTTGTATTCACAGAGTTGTAAATGTTTCATTTTATTTAGCAGATAGAGAAAGCAAATGCAAAGCAGGAGTATACGCACTGTGCAGCAGCTGCTGTTTAGTACTTACCATGAAATCCTTCTGTTTCTCAATTCTTCCAACCTATTAAAATTAATTGCTTTACTAATTTTTTGGTGAAGGAAGGATGCTATTCATGATATCTCATCTAAGCAACAAATTTAAATAAATTAGCTGTCTAATTATCTTAATCACTGGATACCACATACTTAGAGAAACAAGTTCTGTGCAATTTATATAAACATAAGAATAAACTACAATTATTTCACATTAATTGTCAAGATCACTCTTTCCAGATGTAGAAATTAAGAAACTTGGTGACAAGTACAACATACTATGTTTCTGTACTGTTTCACATATAAAGCTTCAGCATTTGTTTTCCTTGGGTGAAAAGTCAAAATATCACCTTTTCAAGACCTTATTTTTCTAAAGGATCTGACAATAATGTATCTTCAAAATTAATTAGTCTGGTACAGCATTAGCTTTTTTTGCTTGGAACAGCTCTGAGTCTCATGATAATTGTTTTCTTGTCACCATTTCTTATGTTCAGATTCGGATTCCTAAATAGATAACTTTTCCTATAATATGTCATGGCTACCTGACTAGAAGGAAGCACATGAAAAATTTATAATAGAAGGTATATTCTGACCAGTGAGACTATTTAGGAGATTAGGTATAATAAATATGCAAATATATATCTTTCAGATGACATAGCACTGGTATTGAAATTAAACTGACACATAATTAAAAATCTAGATTTATTGTGACTAGACCATGCCTTATTTGAGAACAATTTTGGATTAATACAGCATGAAAACAAATATATTTTTATTTGCTTTCAGTTTATCTCAATTTAATTATTCAATTATTATTTAGAGATGTATTTTCTGTTCAGAAAAAGAAAATAAATTTCTGTCAAATACTTCTTAATCAGTTCTGTTAATGAGAAAATGTATTAGGTTTTCTTGACAAGGTGTCTGCATGAGTGTCTTCTGTGAGAAGATGCTAAAAGGCTCTCCTAAATGTGATAGAACCATTTCCAGCCAGCTCTAACACAGACCCTCTGCTGGCCAAAAGAACTGGAGTTCAAAAGAGCTTCAGCGGAAGCTGGAAAATCCCAGGAGATAAGGGGCTAATGTGTGTGTCTCTAGCATGGAGAGCTGGATGTCAGTGGAACCAACCAAGGATTGCTGGTAATAATATACCATGAGAAAGAGCAAGGTGTGACAACTGATGGGGATCAGGAGATGTAGGGCAGCACTCTTCTTGGACAAATGTCCTTGTTCTAGTTCTAGTTCCTGGAGATGAGCACAATACATTACAGGGCAAGTTTTCTCCCTCCTTTCTCTCTCTCCCTATTTTATTAATCTCTTTCTTTTTTCTGCTTCATTTCATCTAACTCCTTTATCCAAAACCAACTGCTGTGTGCTTATACAGTAGGTCAGGGACTAACACATCAATTCTCATGTCAAGTGTGTAATTTTGTAACAAAACTTTGCTAGTTTTTTTGCAGATCCTCTGAAAATTGTTCCTTTTGACCATAAGCATTTAAAAATCTTGAATATTCCCCTTAAGGGTGGAATGTCATCGAAGTTGCTCTAGATAAAAGATTTAAGAAGGGTAAAAACTGCTGCACAACAGTAGGCAGGAGACAAAGAAATTAGAATACAGAAGAGAAACAGCTCAACAAGACAGAAAGTTCAGTGAAGAAGGAGGGAGAGGAGATGACAGAACAGACACTCCCCTACAGCCTGTGGTGAAGACCGTGGTGAGGCAAGTCGACCTCTGTAGCCCATGGATGATCCCACACCAGAGCAGATGAGTGTACTTAAAGGAGGCTGGGAGGAGACACAGCTGAAACAGCTGATTCTGACTGATTCAAAGCCAGTCTACATCTGCATATTTAACTCACTGCAGCTGTAAAATCTTGAAAATGAAGCTATGGTTAGCTCAAACAAAAACTTGTTAAATATTTTCAGGTTTTTTTTCAAGTTCTAAAAGTGGAAATTTAAATATTTATTTTCATTCTTACTGTGTAAAAAGTAAGGAATCCTTGTTTTACCAGTACTGTAAGGATCAATCAAACTCACATAAGCCAGTGCCAAAATTCTGTTGGCTTTAAGGAAAAAATGCTGTGTCCCAGTTAAATAAATGATCATTTGAATGACTCCTGGGGCCAGTCAAGGGAAAAAAAACAAGGATGTAAATTTATGTAATGATTTAAATGGATGATATACCATTGTCACTTTAGCAGTTATTTTACTCAGCATATTAGGATGATGTAAAACATAGCATATCAAAATGCTGAGATAGCATACATGAGTAGAAACTATGTTAATAGCTTTAGTTTTTTACATACAAATATATATATACATACACACACATACATAAAAATTATGTAAGAGCTAAAAGTCTAATAATTTTAAAACATGAATTTTAGGAATTTTTAGAAGATCTACCATTGCAATTGCTTCCTCTCCACATCTTTCTCTATAAGAAGACAAAATAACCAAACAGTCTCCTCTATTGAATATACCCAGTCATACCTTTATTGAATTAATTAGATGTTTATGAACAGCAGTTCTTTAGGGATGAGTATGTTAATTTTGGGATGACAGTTATTTACTTTTGTTCTGTGTTTATGTACTTGGTGGTGATAACTAATATTCCATTCTGTATTATCTCGTCAGCTCAGCTTGCTGGAGAGCATTTTGATAAGGTAAACCAACAATGAAACTGAGCTTAAATTAAGATTTCTAGCATAATGGAACTCAATATTCACAGCTCTTATTCCACAACTGAGATCCTGCACTCATTTTAATGCAATTAAAGAGAGAGAGGGAAAATGCTGTAGAATACTGAATATTCACGCTGAATTGCTTTTAAAACTGAGAAAGCAAACCAACAGTGAAACTGAGATGACACTAAATTTTACCTCTGTATTGAATATAAATGCTTTTGATGATCTTGCTTTTGCTACTGAAGATAAAATTGAAGTTTCAGATTACAGACTTTTTTTGCATGCTATTAAGAAAGAAAAATGTTAAAGATGGAGGGGTTATAAGTCTCCTTTTATCTTGACTTCAAAACTGCACTTTCCTGTAGCAGTGTGGCACCTGATGCAGACTGGCACTTGGTGGCCTGTGCAAAATATCCAACAATAGAGATGATGTAATTATTAAACACTCTTTATGCGTAAAATTTTCCATATTATTTCCTTTTTAAATTCCTGTAAGGGATCTAAGATATTAATTTATGTTTTGCATTGAGACAAATGATATGTGGTCATCTTGCCTACTCCCTTCAGATCCACAACAAAATAGGCACAATAGTATGGGGCGTAGGCCTTTAGGGACAAAAATTGCACATCTATGTTTTTGAACATGCTTACACGTTTATGTTTGCCTGTATATATATCTGTGTATATACAAGAGGGTGGGTGGTACAAAAATACACACTTTTCTCCTGAAGTGCATGTGTTTAGAGGGCAGAGGCTTTGACAGGGATTTTGCTCTGTCACCATTTTCAATCTGAACTAAACATCTTAGTGTTTATCTGATGCTCATACTTGTGTATTGGCCAGCTCCATATATAATCCATTGAAAAGTCTTAATTGACAAAATTCATAACATCATGAGTGTTGGATTTTACGCAAAATACAATATAATGGGTAGAACTGTGCATTCTAAAGTATGTTTTGTGATCTAAAGGCTAGAAATGTTGACAGAAATAAACAAGTATGCAGACACAATGGTACACATAGCCAGTACATGCATACCAAGCTGCTTTGTTACTATTTTTGCTTTACTACTGATTTATGCTCAGAAAAAAACTGTAGATCTTATCGTTGACATGATTTAGTTCTTATTTTATCTTCTGTCACCATCTTGAAGAACAGCAGGTCTTTTGCCTTTAAAGATGCAAGTAAGATTATTTACAAAGTCAGTACTTTTTTTTGTGTATCTATAAGTTTGCATATCTCCTGTTGTTTGGTTCACCACACTCATAAATTAGATATAAAGGACTGAAATTTGAACTCCCTGTCTTGTGACTTGTTTTACTAACAGAATTTAAGATTTCACATAGAAGCTACTGTGGGCAGCTTTTCTCACAATAATTTTGTTCTTTTGTAGAATAAATATTTGTGACAAAATATGAAAACTGGGTATCACAAATGGTATTAAATGTGTAAAATATGTCTCAGTCCCTGAGCAATAGTCTGAGCTCAGTCTCTGCAGACTCTAATATTGCAGTATATACTCCAATGCATTTTCTTCAGACACAGCTTTGACCAAACTATTCAGACATTGAAAGAGAAAAACAGAAATCGGGAAGCTTAGGATCACTCATTAAATTACAGATGCTGCAGAATGGTCTGTGTAAGCAATATGAGTGTCCTGTGGGGGGAAAACAATGAGAAAAGTCTTTTCTTCTTCTGTAACAAGTATATTTTATTGAACACTTTATAAAACTCTTTAAACTTTTAACTTGAATTCTATTTTCCAGTGTGATGGATAGAGGATTATAGTACTCCAGTGCAAATAAATTCATGTTTTATAGAAGACTTTTGCTTCTACAAAAATGCTAGGCCAGTCCCACATGCTATATCTTAATTTTTGCTCCAGTTAAATAATTTAATTCATGCTATCCAAAACCTTGATGCATTTTTCATCTGTTCTACAGCCACTCACACCAATCTAATATACTTATTATTTTCAAGACTTTGTCAATGGTGGATTTTTTGTTTCAAACAGCATCAATAAGAATCCTGCATTCCAAATTAGAAAGTTTGAACAGTACTATAAAAACATTCAATCATCAAATGTCATTCAGAATGATTAAACTCTTACCTTATTTTTCAAGTCGGTTTTTGCACCTTTGTTGCCAAGCATTTAGGAATTCTGTTATCCTCTAATTGAGGTTCCCTCCTGTGTGTATCCATTTACTCTTTATGGGACATTGGAGAGGTTAAACAAACAAGCAGAGAAACAAATAAACAGTAGAATATGTTCTAAGACAGTTCAATTAAAACACTGGAATCTCATCCTTCCTGCAGGAGAAAAGCCATCCCTGAATGGGGTCAAAGCCTAGTGCTGCTAGTATCTGGGTAGCACTTTATGCTCAACCCTATTTTAGAAACTAAAATTTCTGTCCCACAAGACAAAGACAGCTATATCATGAAAATCCATATCAAGAATTGAGTCAGGTGTGAAACATCAGTGGATCAGAAATGCAAAATTGATGATTATAGAACAGATCTCAACTGAGAATGATGCAGTTTAAAGGAAGCTTTACAATAAAATCTGGCTGATTGATTAATGGACATTTTTAGCATTTTACAAAGATATTTTCAGTCATCTGAAGCATAGAAGACATCTTGATCTGAATGACTGCTATTTTAAACATTACTGAATAATATTTCTACTTTGTGTGAAGGACGGTGAAAATGCACTATTACGCATTTATGCTACTACTGTCTTCACACTGGGGAGCACAGACTAAAGAGGATTACCTTATGAAAACTCATCTAATTTGTACTATTGTCTGCAATGATGATTCCAAATGTAGTTTGTTCATGTTTATTTGTGTTTCATAGAATCACAAAATCATAGAAAGGTTTATGCTGGAAGGGAGCATCACTATTGTTAACCTAACTTGTTTCACATTGCCTGCCGTGGGCAGAGACATAGTCCATAGACTAGGTTTCACAAAGCCCCCTTTCTGTACTAGGAGAATGCCATAAGTTCTTCCTAGTGACTTTTTTCCTTATGCTAAGCTACCCAGCTCCCTCAACCTGCCATCATGGAAGTTCTGCAGAGCTCTGATCCTATTTTGACCCTCCTCTGGGTTTGCTCCAGGATGTCCACGTCCTTTTTCTGCTGAGAGCCTCAGACTTGGACACAGTATCCCGGTGGGGTCTGTGAAGACAGTGCAGGGGGAGAATCACCTCCCTCCACCTGCTGGTCACATTTCTTTTGCTGTAGTCCAAGGTGTGATTGGCTTTCTGGGCTGCAAGTGTACATTGCCTCTCATATTGAGCTTTTTGTGCACCACCACACTCAAGTCTTTCACCAAAAGGCTGCCCTTAATCCATTCTCTGCCCACACAGTATTTGTGCTTTGGATTGCCCTGGCCCACATACAGGACACATAAAAATTTTGCAAATGAACACAAAGTATGAGTTAAATACTGTATATTGTATATGTATATGTGATTGACATTTCTTCTCTACTGCCCAATAAAATGTATTTTGACTGTGTATTCTGCACACTTGTTATGTGCTCAAGATGTAGAATAAAGAAAAACTTTGAAAAGGTACATAAAATATTTCATTTAATCTTTTGTATGAAGGATTAAAATTCAATATAAGAAATATAAATCTAATTACTTACAAAGAGTCTTTGAAAAATGAATTGTAATCCTTTCTCTGCCATTGAGATACCATTTGTATTTAAAGAAGAAAGAGAAAAGAAAACAGGAGCTACACTACTATTTAATATTTTGCAAAGGATTAGGGATAAAAGATCAATTACCGTAGCTATAATGGAAGGTTGCTGCTAACTGTAAAAAAACCTTCTATACGACACTTCTAGTATAAGTATAGCTAACTAGTGTTCATTTTTTAAAAAACTGCATTTATCTTTGTGCTGCAGCTCCAGTCACGAATTAACAAATCTTTCTCTACATCTCCACAAAGCCTTCAAAAGTAACTGATGAATTACCAAAGAGAATAGTACAACCTTGGACTCTCCAAGCAGATATCTGCAGTTATGAACATTCATAGAAGAAGTAGAATTAATGGCCACGATGGAGAAGCAGCCTTTATCATTATTCATGTTGGAAATTTAAATAGCAAGTCCTTGACACTTTTCTTCAGATCACAGTACTGCCTCAAAATCCAGCCAAAGATGAGGAGGGACATCAGCAGAGTTGCACACAACTGTGATACTGCTGAAGCAGTTGAAAAACTAGCAGCACTGTAGAAGCTTTGGAAGCTTATTGTACTTATTGCAGAATGTGGCAGAATTTCATGTCTAACCAGGACAAGATGGAAATGAACATGTATCAAAGTTGTTCTATTTTTCATCTAAACAGGTGTAATTTTTTTTAATAGAAGAAAAGGTAACTTGGTAACAACAGCTTTCTTGCCTTTTCAGAAGTCCATTAATTAAATTATTTTAGTTTTCAAGTAATTCAGTAAAGCATCAGAAAAAAAATCACACAACCCTACCCTCAAAAAACCAAAAACAAAAAAACAAAGCAAAAAAGCCCCAAAAAACAAAACAAAACCAAACCAAACAAAACAAAACAAAGAAACAACACCCCCCCCAAAAAAAAAATTAAAAAAACAACCAAACAAACAAAAAAAAAAACCACAAAAAAACCCAAAAACCCCGCAAACAACAAACCACAAAAGAAATTCACTCTTTCAGACCACAAGATATCAGGAGCATAATCAAGGTAAAAATATATGTGATAGTGACTTTTTATATTTTGCCTAATTACAAACCAGGAAGCTGCATTTAGGTCAGAATCTCAACACAAAATCCCTTCCCTCTTTAGAGTGTATATATGTTTATTGAAAATGAGTTTTTTCAAGGTCACCAATGTATATTGTTCATGTGTGAAGAAAGGCTGAATATTATTGATAAACTGTATGATTCCTCTTGATAATGTTCTAAATACTAGTTTTTCCTTGGTATCCATCTGCCTTGGAATGTGTCTGTTTCAATTTCTTTCAAGAGATTTCAAAATTAGAATATTTGATTGTTTTCTATACAATAATTTAAGAGTTTATCACTTATTGAAATTGGACAAATTCAAATGAATGAGTTTTTTTCTAAAACTATGTCTTTTTTTAAGACATAGTTTTTTAAGTTAAACTCCTTTAGAACACAATGGCAGCATTCTAGTGGACTGTTTATATTTTCACTGCATGCCTAGTTTATTTCCAAGAGTAGGATGGGTCTGTTCTTATGAAATAAATTGTTACAAGATTAAATTAATTTTCCATGGGCCATTGGAAACCTCAGGAGGTCCAAAAAGGCCAAGTTCAAGTTGCTGCACCTGGCTCAGTGTAATTCCCAATATCAATACGGGCTGTGGGGAAAAGAGATTCAGAATAGTGCTGCAAATAAGAACTTGGCAGTACTGGTGGATGAAAGGCACAAATTGACCAGTAGTATGCACCCACAAACCAGAGAGTCAACTGTGTTCTAGGCTGTGACAAAAGCTGCACGGCCAGCAAGTCAAGGGAGGTGATTCTGCAACTGTACTCGACTCCCTTGAGATCCCACTCACAGTGCTGCATCCAGCTCTGGGGTCCCCAGAACAAGAAAGATGTCAAACTGTTGGAGAGTGTCCAGAGAAGGGTCAAAAACCTGGTTGGAAGGATGAGAACCTATTAAGAAGGGTAAGAGAGCTAGGCTTGCTCAGCCTGGATAAGAGAATGTTATGGAGAGGCTGTATTGTGACCTTTCAGTGCTTTGTCTATCTACAAGAAAGATGGGGAAAAACCTTTCAGCAGTCTTTTTGTGAAAGGACAAAGAGAGGTGGTATTAAACTGAAGGTGGGTTGGTTTAGAGCAGATATAACAAAGAAGTTTCTTACAATGATGTTATAGATAAAAACGAGATCAAGCCGAATTAAATATGGTTAAAATAAGCGATATTTATTTTGCGGCCGAAATACG